>JAEMWC010000072.1:1587500-1667500 GCA_016490735.1 Pachyseris speciosa
GTCCATGATCTCCAAGTCTGTGAAAGTCTGTGGTGTCTGAAAGCGTGCATACAGTAGCCACATTGAGTTCAGTTCTTTCATTTAGCAAATTAAATACAATAATAGTAAGCTGGCAAGGGATCTCCTAGGCAGACTGTTCTTATAATTGGAAGGTCCGTTTCTGAAGAAGCTGTGGTGTCGGTGGGGAAGTTGGTTGATAATATATTCAAAACCTGACGTTTTGAGCGCTAGTCCTTCGTCAGAGCGGAATCGAAGGACTAGCACTCGAAACGTCAGCTTTTGAAGCTCTTTACGGTGGCCAATTTAAATTATAAACCCATCGAGAAAACCAAATTTTCGTGTTCTTATAATTGTGATATACCATTAAGAAGCACCACGAGTGGTAACCTGTTGAGTGAAGAACTTGTTCACCAGTGATTGGGCATTTGTTTGATACCACTATAATGGTAACAACTCCTAAAGTTTGGTGGTGATGATCGTTCAAAGTACAGCTGCTGGAAAGTGCGAAGGTGTCTTTGGTGAATTGGGATGGCAGGGGATCGATTTCAACTGATTGAAGGAAGCTGATTTTCTTTTGCAAACCATTATTCGGAAAACATTTCTTCGTTTACAGAAGCTCCAAGTATCTGTGCTACTTCTGCGCCCCCTGTGTCTCTAGTACCACCAACGGCGACAATAAAACCCACCACTACCCCCACCCCCATCAAACGAGCTGGGCCCAAGGCCAGCATCAGACCCATAGCAGTAGCACCAACACAGAGTACCCCTACCCCCACGGCAACTGTCTTGCCCACTGTCACCTCCACCCCCTCGGAAGCTGCAAGCGTGGCTGGGGTTATAAGGGGAACAGGGACTGTTATCACGACAGCCAATAGCGTCTCGACCTCAGTACCGACGACGGCGTCTGTGCGTCCAATCACAAGCACTGAAGAAGAGCCGCAACAGCCTCCTGAGTGAGTAACATCTATGTACTGTTAACCCTCTCTTGATCAACGTTAAGATTCTCTTCTCTATTTTCTGTATTTTTCCCATGGAACTAATCAGGATAATTTTTTTGATCACCCAACGTTTCAGCTTGAGCGATGATCTTCTACATTCTCACGATTTGTATGTTTGAACAGTGGCAATATGTGCTTTTGCAAGGTGGTTTTATATCAGTGAATGATGCGTTTAAGTCACCTCGTGAGATAAAGTTGTTATTCCATGAGCTTCTTACTTACAGGAAAACGCTCGTTTTATTTCTTAGAGGTGAGCCGGAAGTATCATCTACAGAAGTAACAGCTGGTGAACAACCCCAACCTACTCCATCCACTGCAGTAGTGTCAGGCAAGAGACAGCGAGATGAACCTCAAGTTGCTGATCGGTGAGATGTGTTCACTTTGTTACTAGTTTTGGGCCTCTTTAAACCACCTCCTTTGACTCAGAATGATGACCATGCCGATGATGACGACGATGTTGATAACGTCGATGATGGTGGTGGTGATGTTTTTGATGATAATTGTGTTGACAGATGAAAAGATGAGACGGACAAAAACACGAGACATTTCAGAAGAAAAAGGTTTATTTTTCCCTGAACGCAAACGATTTACAAGCAACTGTGATACTCTTTCCTCAGCAAATTCGTCGTCATTAACACCGTCGTTTTTTTGTGGAGACATCTTTTAGAAAAGTATATCTCACAGTCTAACCTTCAATTTTACTCTTTAGTGCTAAGCTAGGATTTTCATTCTGAAACATTTGAAATATCTATATTGTTCTGTTTACGTTTCAGGAGTACAACTGAAGTTGCTGAAGGCACCAGCACGGAAGAAGAACCCGTAACCAAGCGAATCAGAACTGCAGAGGTTTGTTAGTGCTTAAGTTTTACCATGGAAAGAGTTTGTTATTGGTTTTGTTTCTTCAGGAATTCCTTTCATGGGAATCACAACTGTTCTTTCCTGTGTCATAATTCCACTAACTTTGAGTCGTCATGTCATACAAATGATAGTGAGTCCTCTGGAACTGTGTTGTAACTTTTTTGGCTGTTGCTTTACCTCTTACGTTTGTCTGTTGTTATTACTTCTCGTTATTTCGTCGCATTAAGAGATACGCAAGAAAGCTTAATGTAATGCAGATTTCTTACAGTAACAAAGAAAGAGCAATCTATCCAGCAGGATACTGTCCTTCAAGCTGTGAAGTACTACTATTGCATACTTCATAAGGAGCTACAAAACTCTTTTGTTTCTTTCTCGGGGTGTTTTAGCATCATCAAGTGAAACTGCAGGCATCAAATCAACACGTTTTGATCCACAGTAAGACGCTTTTAAAAGGGCGCCACTTCTCATCGGAACGTCTCACAGGCTTGACGGCGAAAACAAGAACCAAGAACAAACGATGGATCCTATCTCTGCTTCCTGCAACATGGGGCCAATGAAATAGTCCAGTTTCGAGAACGCATTTTTTTAGGGTTAGCCTCGATCTGAAGTGAATATATGCAGAAATTCCAGCACGATGATCTGTTTACAACTCTATCTATTGTAAAATTGTCAAATTTAAGGCAGCTTCCCGCCCGTATTTGTGAATATTCTACTTTACGTCGAGACTAAACATGTATCAATGTGTCAATGGTGTTTGTATCCAGCGGTGATTTTACATACGAAAAGGGACTATTAGAGGTTCTAAAGAGCTTTGTGTCTACTGCTTTTAAATAGGGTGTAACCTTATATAATTATTGTCCTTCTTGCTTGAGTTATGTGTTTACCGTTATAATTTCAGCTTCAGGTCGAAGGGGAGGTGGGAACATCACAAGATGCAGTTGCAGAAGAAGGCACCACGGCGGAAGAAGCAGCTGATAATCAGCTTGGTGAGGAGAAGCTGGTGAAGACGTAGCTGACTTCCTTGATGTCTATGAGGGCGAGGAAGATGTGGGCGATGAGGAAGAAGAGGAAGGGGAAGGAGGAGAAGTGGAGGAAGATGATGAAGAGAGGACTGGTGCCGCTGCCGCATCTGCACCTGAGGTGGTGCTGATTGAAAGTGACGATGACGAAAGAGAAGAAGAGTACAATGAAGAAGAGGGTTCGTACTGCGGTTGGTTGTTTTCATATTTTAGAGTGGCACAGTGGAGCTCAAGCGGGCCGATTGATGTGCAGTCGAACCTCCCTTTGCGACCACCTCCCATAAGCGACCACTTTTACTCAATACCAAAATTTTCCAAGTCAAATCACTGTAATTAGAACCTCCCGTAAGCGACTGTGACCACTTTTAGAGCTGACAGTTTGAATTTTTTTATTGGTTTTAACCTCCCGTAAGCGCTCACTAACACTAACACTATCTCTCCAAGGGTGCAAAATTGTTAGCCGTCGCATTTTCGCTCTCTTAGTCAGTCCCGCAGACTTGCAGTCGATACACACGTGCCGTGTGCACTGAAATGAACAAGTTTATTGAATTCGTCAAGTTGACTGAATTTTATCTTGACAATGCGTGCGTGATGCTATCAATGAAAGGTCAAATGAACCAAAATTTCAAAGTTTTTTTCTTAAATCAATTTTTATTGAATTATGTAACTTAAGTAAGAAATAAACATATTATGGAGTTTCAGAGTGATCGGGTATTGTATCCCAGAGATATTGGATACTGAAAAGTGCTTAGTTTTGGCTTTCGTATGCGTAGAGCGGTCGGGTCAATTGTCGGGAATTTGTCGGAATTAACAGTCGTGACGTCACTGTCGGCGAGCTGAAAAATTGCGGCAACATTAAGTGTCTTGAAATTAGTTTCGTTTTTTTTTAGCGGAAAGCTTGTGTTTTGTGCTGCAATAAACTGCAGCAACAATTCCAAGTGTAATGTAAGTACTGTCAAGTTTCCACATGACCCAAAACTACGGAAGAAATTGCTCATAATACTGGAGAGGGAATCGCTTGTGCAGACCATTTTACATTTCACACCACACAGCTTCAAACAAAATCTCGTGGGCAAGGAGTTCGCTAGTTCCAGCTTCCAAGCCACAAACACTGACTTGAAAAATGATACCATACCAACTTTTTTAAAGAATAACAACGGGGAATCCGAAACAAAAATTAGCCAGAAAAGAAGCAACACCGACAACAATTCTAGCCCGCCGAATAACGGGACGACTTCAAGTGGCAATACCTAATCTATTCGTTCAGCGTTTGCAAAACGCAGAAAGTTAGAAGTAGGCATTTTCCATCTTGTTTGAAATAACTGGAAGTAGAGTGATTCTTTTGCTCTCTCTGATAATTCGATCTCATATTAAGTTTGCCGGGATGCGAAGAACTAAGACGACCGTGCAAACCTTTGATATTCTTATCAGTGGCGTATAAATCGAATTTACGTATGTACAGTAGCCGTAAATATATTTGGCCAGAGCCTTTCACTTCGCATCCTTTCGGCAAAGTAAGCGCTTGTTTACATTCAAGGAGGATGATCTTAGTGGTTGGATAATAATATCCTAGAAAGCGGAATAACTGTGTCCTCTTCATACGCCAACCTACACGGGAGTTTGACCTCACGGGAACAAGTTGTCTCAGATTTATAAGCCGAAAGCTAGGTAATTGCTCCAAAATGAAAATTAAATTTGTCGCCTTACTTTACGATATATCGGCAAGAAATTAAACAAACCTTCGTCCACCCATCCATTTTTGTGCACTGACATTTGTTATCAGTTACCTCGAGCGTCCCCGTCGCCAGTGTTTGACAATTTACGCTACTGAATAATCAAGGTGAATCAGCTTTAGTTTTCAACGGTGTCAACGAGCGCTTTTCATTCAATTAATTTATTCATGTTTTTCACGTTACCATGTTACCACCAATAGCGTAGCTCCATTTCCTGTATATAAACCATACACAACCCACAATTCCTCGATTCGCTCCGACGAAGGGCTAACGCTCGAAACGTCAGCTAATCGAATCCCTGTACGGTGGTCAATTGACATTATCAACTCCGTTGATAAACCAAATTTTAGTTTTATTCGCCCGCGCATGTGACAATTTCGCTTGAATCGAATCAGGATGTAAAGTTCTTGTTTTGTTTAGAAACATTTGGTTATTTCTTAGGTCACAAATAAATAAACAAACGTGAACAAATGTGTTCCCTCTACTCTTTTGGCTGTTTATTTATGCACGTATTTTTGTTCTTGTTTACTACAACTTCGTCGTCGCTCCACGTGTATCTGATGTTACTTTCAGTTTATGGTGCGTCTTTTCACCAAGTGTTGCTGAGTGGGGATTCGTTTTATAGCCGAGTGCACCTTATAACCGAAAAACTACGGTAATTTCACGTGGAAAGCTCTCTCTATTTTTTTTACCAATCAAGATGACAGCTTCTCATGTATCCAATAGGTATATTGCCTTTTGGCAACATATCTGTATGTACTGACAGAAAAGAGGAAAAACATAGTCAATCTATTGTATATATACCATACTCTGAAACCTTGGGTGGCAATATTTTCACAACCTTTTTCCTCATTTGGTTCATAAAATTCTTAATGGCATGAATTATATACCCTCTGGAGCTATATAATATTTCATTTTACAGTCAAAGGACATAATAATTTATCATCTAAGTGTTTTTATGCTAAAGGAATGCTTGATTTGTTTTGGCAGCTGTTTTAGTGGTATGTTAAATCCATGTATCTGTACAAATGGTACAAGTAATCTGCCATCTGCCATTGCCATTAAATGGTTCATACTAGTACGGCTCTACGTTAAAAACCACATGTTCGACTTACTCGGCCTTTTTCGAAGAGAGAACGAAAGGATAAAACGAAGAACATTACGACAGATCGCAAAGAATACTTACAGCATTGATGGAGCTCCTTGTCTACTCGCCAATAGTGACGTCACAACAACACGTGCTTGTTTCCATTCCTTCCATGTCAAGTGCGCGGCCATTTCAGAAATGTCTTCGTTTGTTCTTCGGATATTTCCGTACTCCCAGTTGTTTTACTCCCTTAAAAGCTCAGATAGGACAATTTCTACGTGATTTTGTATTCAAGTAGTCCTTTTTAGTGTTCGTCCACTTTGAAATGACACGAAGAAAAGGTTTCGAAATTTTGGTTCATTTGACCTTTAAGTTTGTGGGCCAAAACTTCTCATAAATAGTAACTGCATTTACTTTCTAATATCGATAATAAGTCAACAGCCTAAGCAGACAGGAAATGGAAGCAATTTGTAAATTGTTTGTGAAAGGAAGCCTTTAAAGTAAATGATCAGTGTTTCCTTGTTTTGGTCCAAGTCACATCCAAGGCCCTTGATGTCTGATTTCAGCATAGTCTTGTTGTCTCCAGGCATCAGAGTGCGGAGTAAAGCTTCTTCAAAATATAGACCCCCTGTTGTCTGAACTCTTGTAACGGACCACCAGTCGTAAGCGACCACCAATGCATGACATTTTGTGTGGTCGCCTACGGGAGGTTCGACTGTATTTGTGCTTTTGTCAAGTATTTACTAATAATGTGTTGTGATTATCAGGTGAGGAGTACCCTGAAGGCGAAGAAGGCGAGATGGAGGAAGAAGACGAGGAAGAGGAAGAGGAATACATGGAGGAAGAGGGTGAAGAGGAGGAGGACGACGAAGACATTGAAGAAGAGGAGGAGGAAATGGAAGATAAGCATGAGGTTGTGGAAGTGATTGACGATGACGATGAGGAGGGGGAAGATGTCGGGGAATCACAAGCCATGGAAGATACACCACTGGAGGAGGAGGTCGGGGAAGAGATAGAGGAAGGTGTGTGAATGAATTTTCAAGATAATGCAAGCTAAAAGCTCGAAAGAATTTTATAGTACCACCAAATTACAATTTGTAACTAGCCTCCTTGAAAGTTGTGCGTAAAAAGAAAGAAAAGTTGAAAGAATTTAACGTCTGCATGAGCAGAATCCGCACCCCTTACCTCCCCCCCTCCTGCTCGATCTTGAAGAAGTTATAGGTCGGGATTTGGGTTTTCAAGGGGTACACCCATTATCACGGCTGAAAACAAGAAGATGCCAACATTTTCACAGGGACTGCATCTTCAAACGAGTTTTTCCTGACGCTTTTATCTGACTCCACTGTCACCAGGTGAAGAGGACGTCACTGAAGGAATGGAGGAAGGTCAAGATGAGCTACAACAAGCTCAGCCTCCAGAGACAACAGCGGAAAGAGAAATCCCTGCATCGGCACCGCTCAATGTTCGAGAAACCGAGGGTCAGCTGTTAGAGGGGGAACACCGAGTGACCCCACCCACTACAGCCCCTTATGCACAGAGACTTCTCAGTGCCAGGTCCCATTTGGCACCTTTTTCATTCCCTCAGGTAAGACATTAAATGGGACGTTAGCTTTGGGTTTTTGTTACGGGGTGGGGAGTAGTGGTTTAAAAAAGAAACAAATAACGAGGAAAGAATGAATATGTGAGTGATCATCGCAGTTATGAACACTACTTGAGCAGTTGTGAAAATAAAGCCTGAAAAATCAGGCTTGTATGGGAGTCGAACCCACGACCTTTGCGATATCGGTGCGGTGCTCTACCAACTGAGATAACAAGCTGGTCATTTGTTGGTTCGTAATACACCCGTGAGTGATGAATGTATGAGAATGAATATATGAAGATCGTACATTTAAACTGCGGATTAAAGAATGAATATGTGAATGATCAGTTATGAACACTATTTGAGCAGTAGCCATGGACTTATGACCCTGTGGGCGCATTTTTTAATAAAATACTTTCTTAACAAGATAAAATAGTGAAAGTGTTTACCTGTACAGTAAGTCAGGGATGAGTACAATAGTTGGTTCACAATCCATTTCTACGGCTGTAGCTTTTCCTCAAATTAAGTATTATGACTGAAGCCAATAACGTTCAGCGAGTCTTAAAATTGAGTCATCTGCTTCTGTCGCATCACAGAAGAGGTTACCCTTTCTCACTTAGTAATGAAACCGTTTATTTTACTGGGCTTCTCAATCAGAAAACTCGGTCACAAACATTGCTTTTTCCGGTTCTAGTTTTAGCAGCTTAAAATATAACCATAAATCGCAGACTCGCCTTTAAAAGAACAATCATGATGTAACTCCATCATCCACAAAGATCCTTATCAAAATTGAGCGGAATCGACCCTCAAAACTCAGAGATTTGACCACCTACCTCCAAAAATTGGCTCACAAATTTATTCATAGGCAAGTGTCCTGCGCGACCTTTAGTCTACGATTTCCATGAATAACTTTCCATTTTGGTTTTGCAGGGCCAACCTGCCCCAGGTCCCTTCAATGATGAGGAGGACTGCATGGTGCCCAGCACACCCACGTTATTTGTACCAAAAAGAACAGACGGCTTTGCAGAGGCCATCAGGTAATGAAAGGATGGTTGGAGGGCTATATCTGAATAATTATATTTAAGCCAGGTTCTCTCTTGATTGGATCGATTTTAGATGGTATGTTGTCACAAATATCTCAATCGATGACTATGTGAAGGATTTCTGTAAATTTATGTGCACATGACTTTGAATTATCCTTGAAATTAAAACTTCTCATGCGAAGGACAAGAAATTAGTGAATATTTTTTTTAACTTAAAGCAATAAAATCTGAAAATACTTCATGATATAGTGGTGCACATTCGGACATTTTTCGGCGATACCTCATCGCAAAGTAACAATCCATGTGAAGTGATTGATGCTATGAAACACAGTCCGAATATGAAATTGACTCCTTAGAGCATTGCTCTTCACTAAACGTTTGCTTTTATCCTCAGCTCTCCTCAAATAAATCGTTCGTCATTTTCATTCGGTGCACCAGGCGAGAGTTCGATGACATCTGCTGGCGTGTTGGAGCTTGGCATGTCTGAGGAAGGTGCGTTACTGCCCCACAAGACAAACATACAATGTTGTTGTTGTTGTTTTTGTTTTCCTGTAACATGTTCTTTGTTGGCCCTGAGTTGCCGCAGTTTTTTCTTGCAGGACTTCGTGTAGATGATACCCAAGTAGACTTGATGGGAGGTTCAGACGAGGCTTCTAATGAGAGGCGCTCGTTCGTGGTTCCCACAGGTAGGACACTGAGGAGCCAAACGGGCAAGCGGAGCTGTAGCAGCTGCCAGGAAGACGTTAAAAGGCACAGGCAGGCAGAGGAAGCTTCAGTGTTAAGGGTTGTGAGGCAGAGAGTTGGAAGAAAGAACCGGGTCACCTTTTTAATTAGTCCATCTAAAAGAAGGCGAGGTAGAAGAAAAGGTAGATTAGCGAGATTTTTTTGCAGAGGTAATTAAAGTGTGTGCAACATGTGCTGTGACGTGAGCCTCAGGAATGATTATCAGCTTCTTTTCTAGGTTAGCTTGTTATTTTATGATTGTTTAGCATGCTTGACATCACTGCAAACTTTCTCAATTAGTGCTACATCTTGAAGTAGGGAGCTGGGGAGAATTCGAGTTGAATTTTTTGCGTAATCGTACATGACAAGTAGAACTATTGGTACACTTTTAGAGCTAGATTTGGTAGACGGGAAATCAGGCATAAATGTGTTTTTTTGTTACAAATTGTAGATTTAGTCCCTGCAGCTGCCTTGTAATATTTTATTGTGCTTTTCCCGTTAAAGTGTATATTGCAAAAGTTTTGGTCCCTTGATACGTATGAAAAAGGTCCTAAGCTTATTAAAGGAGCACTGTCACTGGGATTTTTGCTGTTTTTGGTTCGATTCTGCCAAAATTACTGCCTTTTACCTGTTATCGTTCAAAAAATGCTCCTACAGAATCAGCAGTATGAATTCCAATGAAGTTGTTTCAAGTTTCAATTGATTTCCATCCTCGTCATCTTTGATGGAATACAGGAGTTTATAGTGTCAATGCAGTACTACAGTCTGGCAGCAAAACTAGACCATTATTTTAAGGTTTCCACTGATGCATTGGCAGCTTTAAGCTTTTTAAAGTGATGTTACAATGGCGTGACAATGCCCCTTTAAGTGTTTAAAATTTTTGCTTTAAAAAAACGTCTTCGGAAAGCGCCCAGGCAAAAGGTGACGTCAGTCTGCTTTTTTCACCAAGAAATCGGCTGAAAGCAAGAGGAAACTTGTGTAGAAAGGTAGTTGATACTGTGTCAAAGCTGTACTACAGGGAACAATGTGAGGGTTGACTCGAATAGCTTGAAAGAAGCACGGGAATTAAGAAGACTGACGTCGCGAGCCGGGTTTCTCGTACCCAGTCTCCGAGACAATATTACATGTACAAAAAGAGCTAATTTAGGCAACCAAAAACGACAGCAACAGAAGCGGCACCTGTTTATTACTCATTTTGGCGCACCAAAAAACGCCGCAAAACAGTATACACTCCAATAGCAGAATTTAACCACAAGAGGTCGTCAACCAAAATCGACATTCTACTCTGCACTTTGTTATGCTCCCGCTTGAATTAACTAGGTCGTATGTTGTATGTTTGCTTCCTGTAGGGTTGCCAGAAACGTCTGAAGCCAACAATCAGCCTAACCAGCGGCTTCCAAGCACAAGCTCAGACACAAGACAGCTGTCGTTGGAAAGCCTCGAGAGTGAACCAGAAGTTAGCAATATCGCCACTGTGCCCACCATTACGGTTACAGAGGTGTCGGAAGAGTCCAACGAACAGAATGTACCTGTTTCAAAGGCTCATCCTGAGAGCCTGGAGACTGAGGTAGCCGAGCTGTTAGAAGAAGGGGAGGCGCTGAAAGAGAGAGATGAAGAAGGAGACCAAGAGGATGACAGAAAAGATAGGTTGGTGTAGGGGTGATGTCGTCACTATGAGACTGTTGTTGGGGACGTTGACGAATTTGTGATCGTGTACTGACTCAACTTGAGACCCTCAATTATAGGTTTTCAAGTACGAAACTGGGAGCACGTACAACTATAGTTCCAGGGGAAAACATTAATTGCATCGGACTGAGACCCTTCCCTATTTTTGGGTAAACGAGCAAACATTGGAGATAGCCTAACAAACTAATTGAGATATGAGGCAAAAAAAAAACAACACTTGGTTAACTGGAGATTAGTACAGACACTGGAAATGGGCTTGGCATGTGGAAGTTACATGAAAGCGTGGGTGTAAAACTACTGGAGATTGCCAAACCGGTTTATGGGTACAGCACAGTTACTTCCCTTGTTACTATTCCTTGTAAAGCTTGAAGAAAAATTCGGGAGAGAACAAAACCGACTCTTATAAAAGTTTATTTCCAATTTACTTAAAAACGCTCCAGGGTTCCAGATAAGATTTTAAGGCAGCGTGTCAACAAGGAATTCCGTCGGATCAAATTTCCAGTGCTCCCACCAAACCATTATAAATTTACTATTAATTTGTCGGGTCATGTAGCTTATCTTGTAGGGTTTTTGACCCGAGACCCCCCTCTTATCTGGGCCTACAAGTTGTGGAACGTGGCAGAATTCTCAGGTTAATTCATTTGAGGATGGGTTCACCTTGGGTTAGTCATTGTCCTTACGTCTTAACAGGCTCAGCTTCACTTCATTCTCTCAACCAAGTAAAACAAATTAGCAAAGTAAATATAGACCCTTTTCATAATGGCGCCCGACAAATTTTCTTTTATTCTTATGATAATGAGCCCTACTAGCCTCGTCAGCATGTGCAAAATTCAATATAATTTTTTCATTAAAGTGAGGTTAGTAGGGCTAATTAACACATATACAAAAGAATAATTAAAATCGTCCGCCATTATGAAAAAGGTCTATTAGTTTTGTCGCATGATAAGCAAAGGAAGGAAATATCTGTCATGATAACTGCACTTACAAGACGCTCTATGAGCAGTTATTCGGGATACGTTGTGATGCAGAAGTCGGACGCCCGCTTCCTGATTCTTTAAAACTTTTCGTTTGAAAGTTGAAAATGCTTTGCTTTTGGGTTCGCAGAAGGCCTTTTTTGTTTTCGTACGAGGAAAGCGCTTAAAACTGTTTTGAGAGTTGCCATCGAGAGTGATCTCTTACCTTTTAAAAGTTCTAAATATAGAACTGTCACGTTGTTCGTGTGATATATCAAACTTTCGATCGATCAACCGATAAGCACAGCATGTGCCAGGCTTCCAACCTTTTCTTAAATTCGTCAAACCTCTACGCGGACAAACCCTACTGGATTGAAATCTTATAAACTTTAACAAAGATATGTGCAAAGCTATATGCCCCTATTAAATCAGTGCTGTTCTGTTTTATTCCCAGTGAGGAAGGAACTGTTGAATCTCAGGAATCAACAATTGAGGACTCTGCACGGGCGGGCACGTCTGGTAAGTTATAGCTACTTTCTTTTGGGTCAGGTTGGAAATGTTTCGTTTAATAGTATTGGTTTGATACGTCCTAAATGAAACACGGGGGTATATATATTTTTGGTATATTGTAAGCGGAAGTAACTGGCTACATAAAATTAAATAGTATTTACTTCTCAAACTAACACTAATTTCCAAGTAATAATGAGTCAACCAGCGTGTTAACCCATCTTTCCTTTATCAGGAGAGTCGTCCAGCACTAGTGCCCAGTCTACATCTCAGCCTTCGACAACAGCAGGAACTGGGGCTGCAGCTAAAATCAAACAAGGTGAGATAATTTTCCCGGTGGTTGTTTGATATGGAGTGGGAAGGTAGAGGTCTGGTAACAAGTATGTTGCTATGGTGACGTCATAACCACTATCATAATGTGTAGTTCTGGCAGCACATCAACCCTGCAAAATTTCAACCCTGTAGACTTAGTATTTGCACAGATATTCCATATTTTGTGATTTTACTTCATTGTGTCCACCTTGTGACGTCACAAGTCCTCTAATTTGCATAAATGAAAAACCTTGAATAACTCGGCAACCAAGAGTGCTATCACAATAAAATAAACGCCGTTCTTCATCATTTTGAAAGCTCTTTCGAACAAGCTAGTGAAAAAATTCGGTTCATATGCACTTTAATAGAGATTTTAAAGTTAATGATTACAAGATGACTTTAAGGTGTTCTCGAGTTTTATTTTTTTCAAGGGTCTAAAATATCGGTTTAACTCCATTCCTTGTAAAGTGTGCTCCAGTCCTCAATCTGTATGATATTAGCTTGTTATCCTCTTACTCTCTAGGTCTCAGGTTTTTTCTCCACTTGACTTTAACTTGGAATAAATGTCATGTGTTATTCAAGCGAAAGGTATTGACCAATATTTACCTGTGGCCTAGCTTACTATGTTGTTCCCTTATTTCTTAATATTGTTTTTCTTCACAGATTCGGCTCGACCTAAAGGTAGTGTAGTGCAGTTAAAAAGGCCTGGCACATCAGCCACCTGGTCCAGCACAAGGGGAGGTCACCAAGTACAAAGAGGTGAGGGCGTTATTTGAAATATGGGCTTGAACGACCTTTGAATTTTCCTGTGCTCCGGCAAAGTCTCAAAATTACCGCCCAAAACGCCGCCGTTGTTTCACTGCTGAGTTATGGGAGAATGGGTAACATTTTTTTTTAACATTTTTACCCGTGCTTCCTGCGGGATTCGGGACGCCTGAGTCTAAAAATGTCGATTTTTTTATTTTTCTTTGTCGTCGTCGTGTTTTATCCGCAAAGCTCACTTCCGGCGTTTCTGCGTAAGCGCAAACTAAAAATAGCAATACCTCGCGGATGGCCCTGGAGACGAGGTTGCACAAAAGGAAGGCGGCCATGTTGGATGAGAAACATCTTGTGTTTTCGAGTTCTGAACAACTAATACGTTAAGAGAAGTGTCTATACACGCTTTTTTGCAAGTTTAACGAGACGAAAGGTTTTAACATGGTTAAACTGAACTCCAGATGTTTCAACGTTACCCTGGCCTACATATAGTAAACTGTAATTTTGAGTGGTATATTTTGCTGAAGAACTCAAGTACGGAACATCACACACTCTGAGACTTTGACAGGTAGTTTATTTACTATTCTTCTACAATATCTTAATTCCTTTTCATATTTTATTTTCACTATGGCATCATGTTCCTCACGTACGGATAGTAGCACTACCTTCTCTAATACAACGCATTTTTCAAGCACAGTCAACATTGCTTGTGTTATGGATGTCTAGAAAACGAGGACCCAAAAAACGACGGCATAGGAAACGGACTAAGTAGAAAACGATGACCCATGAAAACAATGAATGATTAGTGGCTTTTGACTGTTTTTGATCCCAGGAGTTTGTTTCCTATATAGGGCAGCTAGCTTGCATTAAAGACTATTACAGAAAGGGGATTTTTTGGCACAAACGTTACTGGAATGTGAGGAGAAAAATATTCAGCAGGGTGAAACTGTTTGCAAATACGTCATTTGAAACAGAAATATTATTATAAGAGAGAGTAAGGTTTCTGGAGCCAGTTCTATAGTTGGATTTCACGTCACGCAAGTAAAAAATAACATCAATACAATACAATACAATATTCTTTATTTAACGAAGGTGACGTAACTAACCCAATGAGTTATCTAACTTACGGCCTTCAATTCGCTTATCATTCAAAAGTAATGTCAAGAAATTCAGATCTTATTCTAACTTTGTCATATTACAACCGTGTAGGTGAATCATTGAAGTAGCAAATTGCAATTTCTGATTGCCTCCTGTGGGAAGGCCGAGTGAAGGCCAATATGGCCTCTAGTTCTCTTCTGTTTTACAAACGAGTGAGCCAAAATACAGACGGGTTGTTCCTGAAATGTACATATTCCCATGGGCAAAACAGCGAAGTACAATACGTCCGTTTAGTGAAAAGAGATCCTCTTTGAAACCCGTTGATCGTGTAGACATGCAACCCAAACATAACCGTATACCGTGTTTCAGTGTGCTATTGTGTATTGGCGGTGTATAACCTATCAGGTGCGACACGGACTTGGAAGTTAACCGCGGCGACACAGGAAGCAAAGTTGTCCAGAATGTCATGGCTGCAGCTACAATAATTGTTCGTCGATATGTGCCGTCTTCAATGAATTTTTCGTTTCTTTTAATTTTCCGGATTCAAGAGCCCTACAGACACAAGCGCGCAATTGAAACGTCATAAACAACTTCAAAATATATTTTCGGAGGCCATGCCAATTCAGTGATCAGTACAAAATAAATTACAGATTAAAAGGATTAACTTGATTCAGTTGATTTAGACAATGGTGCCGCTAGAACGTAATGTTCAAATGGAGCTACATTTAGTAGAATATATCCAATCGCACATTAAATGTATGTCCGTTTCGAGAAGTCGCGTTCGCTTATTTCGAACCTATTTTAGATGGAGAGCCTGAAATTATGTAATTTGTCTTACCGTTGATACCGTTCAAAACATATACCTTTTCTAATAGTAAGGATATACCTCACAAATTAATGTGATTTGGTAAGCTGAAGCCACTCTAAAGGCACTAAGGCCACATGGTAGCGGGCATTACCCCTTAAATCTACCAAAGCAAAGATTGAGCCTAAGCATTAGCAGCCATGGACAGCTGTTTCGGCCTTGTTAGGCCTCATCAGCATGGCATAGCTAATGCTCAGGCTCAAGTACCCACATATCCATAAAACAAGCAGTAAAAACGTAAAGCTTGTGGGATGTGGCTGGAGTGACAAGGATATACCTCACAAATTAATGTGATTTGGTAAGCTGAAGCCACAAAGCTTCACAAAGCTTACCAAATCACATTAATTTGTGAGGTATATCCTTGTCACTCCAGCCACATCCCACAAGCTTTACGTTTTTACTGCTTGTTTTATGGATATGTGGGTACTTGAGCCTGAGCATTAGCTATGCCATGCTGATGAGGCCTAACAAGGCCGAAACAGCTGTCCATGGCTGCTAATGCTTAGGCTCAATCTTTGCTTTGGTAGATTTAAGGGGTAATGCCCGCTACCATGTGGCCTTAGTGCCTTTATAGTGGCTTCAGCTTACCAAATCACATTAATTTGTGAGGTATATCCTTGTCACTCCAGCCACATCCCACAAGCTTTACGTTTTTACTGCTAATAGTAATAGTAGTTCAGCTAGACCTACAGTCATGCAGTTCCCGTCGGCAGATCGCTTCTGGGCTGATTTCACCTTCCGTTCTCTTGTTACATCTACCTTTGGCTCCTTTGATGGACACCACAAATAAGATTCTTCCATTAATAGACACTTCCACCAATTTTAGCCAAACATTACAGGTGTTCGTTAAAGAGAAAAGATACACAGTCCGATACGCGTTGTTTATATACGATAACGATTATTGTTTTCAAACCGCCGCACGATTCCCAACGATTATGCTCGGGTACACGGTCTTTCACGAACGGCATTAAGCTTTCACTAGTCAGTAGCGTACACAGAGCCACGAAGCACGGTAGGAACCACTTGAAAACGATGTTAAACTTTCGGTAACCATCTGCATGCACGGAGGGAGCCGCAGCGCTAAAGGTTTATGCTCCGATAGTCAAGAGAAACGGTAACAAATACAGAGACTAAGTGAGACGCTAGAGTTCAGTGGTTCCTTAGGGTAGCAGGGATGGCGCATTGGTGAGAGCACTCGCCTTCCATCAATGTGGCCCAGGTTCGATTCCCGGACGCGACGTCATATGTGGGTTGAGTTTGTTGTTGTTTCTCTTCTCTGCTCCGAGAGGGTTTTCTCTGGTTACTCCGGTTCTCCCCTCTGCACTTCTAAATTCCAATTCGATCCGGAATGCTCGAACGTTTAATACATGAGCTCACGGCTCGGGAGATTTGGCAACCACTCCTCACGCTATCGAGCTTAAACAAATTGATTTGATTAATTTTTTTGTTTTGTTCCTGTGTAGACGTCATCACCCTCGTTCTACCCAGACTCCATGTACTCGGTCGTGCGACCAAACAATGAACAGATTTATTTACACGAGAGAAAACGTTTGGGGGGCAGGTGCACTTTAATTCAGTCGTTTGCAAGTACATATATCAAATTTCAGAATAACAAGACGCTCTATGAGCGTTTACGCGGAATACCTTTGTTATGCACGCTTTCCGATTCTCGAAAACTATCCGGCTAATGGTTTGCTTTTGGGCTCCCACAAGGCCTTTTTGTTCACGTACCAGCAAAGCGCGTTAAACTGTTTTGAGAGTTGCCATCCATATTCGTTGTCAGCTGTTGTTTACCTCTAAATTAAGTGCCAACATCTGGAGTTAACTTTGCCTCTCTCAAGACATTTTTTTGTCTCTGCTAAGCTTGAAAACATTGGTATAGACACCTCTCTTAACATATTGGTTATTCAGAACTCGAAAACTCAAGGCGAATCGTTTCCGTGTATGTGATGTTTCTCAGAAGTAATCCAGATGTCACGCATTGCAAAAAAAACCCCTCGAAATTCAAACTGCTCTATTCTCAAAACAAAGCGTGTTACTTGGCTGAAAACAGGCCAGCAGATATATCCTTAAAATGTCATTTACCTGATGAAGATAAAAAAATCTAAATTTAAGAAGAATTCTAAGAATTCGCAAACTTCTCTCTAAATATAGAACTGCCACAGCGATCGAGTTGTGATATCTTCCGGATCAATTTACATCAAAACAACTTACTGCAAATTTGCAATTTTCTTAATACACAACTGTCACAACGTTCTAATTCGTATCGATACTCGCAGCACGTGCGAGGCTTCCAACCTTGTCTTAAGTTCGGCAAACCTTCTCACGCGGTCAAACTCTACTGGATTAAAGTCTTCATAACTTAACAAAGATATCGCAACATCCTCACTACTCCAAGCAAGCCAGTCCAACACAAAGGCTCAACAGAAAGAGATTTATGAGGCGCGTAGCTCAAGGCTCTGGATGGTGTAATAATGATGCAATACTTTGCACTTTGGACTACGATGAAACACCGCCTCGTGCCTTCTATTGTGCATTGCCCAATCAAAACACCGCCACGTGCCTTCTATTGTGCATTGCCCAATCAAAACACCGACAGGTAATTGTATTGTGCACTTTGCTGCACACGAAAAAAAAAAAAGGAAAAAAGACTGAAATCTGACATGATTTAAAAGTCGGTATACTTACAGTATTCCGAGTAAAGATAGGTTCACTAGGGTAGGCTTCTGTTGCTTTAGTCCTCACAACTTCAATAACATACAAGTAATGATTTCATTTCTAGGTTCTCCTGCATCAGGCAGAGTACGTCGACTTAGAAGAGATCCTGTAGCAGGTTAGACTGATTCTCCTCTCTTAACTCTTTCTCTGCGGCTTTACTAAATATGGACTATCTGAGTGGCCCATGTCTTTGAAACCTGTAACTTTTCCAAATCTCGGACTGTGGTTGAAATGAACCATTGTTATTGACAAATTATCAGTGTTTTAGACTTTGTCACCCTGGAAACTGACCAAAACTCCCAATTCCCATTTAATATGACTGTTTAATCTGTTGCAAAACCAAAAGACGCCCTCGGACAACACAAGAATTCACGCAACTTTGTCTTGAAGTTTTTAAGTCACAAATTCCCTCTTAAAGCTAAAAGTTTACATTGGCAGCAAACTTTGACTCCACCTCTTACAATCTGTTCCTTATTTACCTGGTCACTCCTTTAGCCCGACCCCGATAACGCTGTTGATTTCAGTTGCTCTCACTGTCTGTAATTTTCACGTTTGTGACCCAAAGGAATTCTGGGATATTCTGCCTATTAACAGCAGCATGGAAGTCTCCCAACTTCCATTTCACATATTTTTTATAAGTGTCGATTGCATTATGGTGCACCGATTGCATTATTTGCAAGTCAAAACTCGCCAAAATGGCCATGCCAGGTCCCGGAATCCACTCAGAAAACGGCTAAAGACAACTTAACTCTGTGACTCGCTCAAATACTTTCGGCGACCCACTTTGTGTGAAATTGCTTCTCACCTCTGTAATCTTTCAAATGATTGCCTCTACCCATCAACCCAGCTTTCTGATGCCAGGCAGGGGGCTTCTAAGGTGGAAAATGGCTCGAAAAACATACTTATAAATCAAATAGTACCGAATTGTAGCTGCAGTGATCGTTTACAGATAAACGAAAGTTGCGTGTCAAGCGTGACAAGAAAGATAGAGCCTTCGGTGTTGTGGATCAGCAACATCTGCGTGGAAACCCCTTGTTTGGAATAAGGAGATCGATTTGACCTCCTACCCTTCGGAAATTGCAAAAAAGATGTAAAAAACGTCGGCAGAGAAAGAGTTAATACACTGAACCACTACAAGATGTGGAAATTAATTTAGCTGATTACTTACGTAATGTTTTTTATCCATCTGCGTTCTTGCTCCAGAAGTTTTAAAAAATCTGTACATTGGGTTCAGAGCCACTTTAAATTATCAAGAAATTAAGGTGGCTCTGAATTCAATGAACAGATATCCTTAAAACTTTGCTGAAAGATGAATCTTGATATGCTGATTACAATTCAATAAAAAATAGGGGTCGCCCGACTCGTTTTTGAGTTTCAGGTACGTAAAGCCAAAATTAAGGGTGTTTCTAAGAGGCTGTACTGTTGCTATGATAACCCTTATATGTCAAAAATATGATCACAACTTGTAAAAAGAAATAATTGGGAATTTTTTGATACCATGTTCAAGAAAACAAACGAAAAATTGTGGCAGTATCAATCCATCAAAGACTTGATGTTTTAACACAACGAAACCATTTTGAGCCACCTTAATACAGACCTCACTGTTTTTCTCATGAAAATCATTTGCATGGGAAAGACAGAGAGGTTTGTATCGAAACAAGATCATCTCCAGCCTCGCTCCCACTAAAAGGCTCGGTCACTAAACACAACTGTAAAATGGGGCATTAGAACCTGCTGGTATGTCATACTTGTTATTTACTTGTGTTTAGGTCCCTCTCATCGCGCGCGTGGTACACAGATGTCCCGTGGCAGGGGAGGTGGGGCTCCCAGAGGGGGACAAACGTGAATCATCCATCATCAACAATTGTATCTTAGTTTCATTTTAACGTTTTTGTACAGAGTAAAATAAATGTATTTTCTCTTTTGTTTTTATAAAGTCTTGTAATAAAGTTAAACGTAATTTTAGCGTATGGTTTTGTTGTCCATTTATTTGACTACATGGTCGTGATTATTCCTTATGGTTTATAATGCTCGAATTTTATGTCTTTTGCGTTCAAACAGTGTAAGATCTAAATTAATACACAAGAGGGCGTTTTACATTAGAATTTTTAAGAGGTATTTCGAAATGAACTGAAGGAAATCAATATCGTTACTTCAGTGTAAGCCACTAGCGATTGCTGCTTCAGTTAGCTTAAAAATTTCATCTTTGAATAGAATGCAACTCTACGTTGGCAGGTTATGCATTGGATGTGAAGTGAAGTGATTAAAAGAATACTTCCTTCTCTCAAAGTTTCTTTTTAAAACTGCGAGGAGTCAATAAAAGCTGCTAAAACCCGTATAAAAGCAAGGTTTGACAACTCGGGGTTTCCAAAAGCAAGACATTACATACATTGCATTACTGCTGCCGTGGGCCGAGCCCACATAGCGCCAACACAAACGATCGCCACGCCTTGCGGTCCTGCGCTAACACTGTTGCCTCTTCGAAGGAAAGTTCAGAGTCTTGCAGGTCTCTCGACACTGTATCTTTCCAGCGCATACGCTGTCTGCCTGGGCGACGGCGCCCTCGTGGTTCCCAGTGGAGCAAGCGGCGGGGCAAGCGGATGACATGTCCGAGCCGTGTAAGACGTTTGTGTCGTAAGATGTTAATGAGCGGTACTTGGCTGGTTCTCTCGAAGATCACTTCATTTGGCACATGGTCTTAGGCATCTGGTGTGGAACGCTGCTAGTCGTTTCTCTTCCTGGACGGTGGTGTTCCAGCTTTCTGAACCATGCAATAGAGTCGATAGAACTACTGCTTGGTAAATAGCAGTTTTCTTGGGCATCTTGATGGATTTGTGGCGCATAACAGGTAGGAGTCTATTGAAAGCATTCGCTGCTTTTTCAATACGGTTGTCTAGTTCAGGTGTGAGGTTGCCGTTGTGTGATATTATGCTTCCCAGATAGACAAATTTGTGGACATTTTCAAGAGAGTTTTGATTGCTCAAGGGGGTAGTGATATCAATTCTTTCCTTTGCCACGTCCATGACCTTGGTTGAGTTGATAGTGAGACCAACCTTTCTTCCCTTCTCTTCTACTTCAGATGTTGCGTGTTGCAGTCTCTGTTCTGACTCGTCAATCAGGGCTATGTCGTCCGCAAAATCGAGATCGGATAGTTGCTGTTGTTAGTAGCGAGAACTTCTTCGTTTTTCAAGTACAATCCCTAGGTCGTTCTTGTCCAGGGAGTTCTTGAGAACCCAATCGATGACGATGCCGAACAATAGTGCGGGACCAAACACAGCCTTGTCTAACACCTGTTGTCACTTCAAACCAATCTGTCATTTCATCATCTACCTTCACGCAACATGTTGAGCCGTCATAGGTATTCTTCATGATGTTAATTAACTTCCTTGGAAGCCCATAGGATTCGACTATCTTCCAAAGCGAGTCTCTGGATGCTGTCAAATGCGGCCTTGAAGTCAATAAAGTTGATTTTAACAGGTATCTGAAATTCAAGGCTTTTTTCTACAAGTTGGCGTAGGACAAAACACTGATCGGAGCAGGAGCGTCCCTTTCGAAATCCAGCTTGGTTCTCTCTAAGGCGTTCGTCAACAGCATCTCTAATGCGCAGCAGGACCAGGTTGCAGAAAACTTTTCCAGCTATACTCAGTAGAGTGATGCCACGATTACTGGCACAGATTGCGATATCGCCTTTCTTTGATATTTTGACAATAACCCCCCTTTTCCAATCTTCCGGTATTCTTTCACTAGTCCACACTGCGATACATAATCGTAACAGCCATTCAATCAATTTATCGCCACCTGCTTTCAGCATCTCGCCTGTGATCTTATCATATCCTGCAGCCTTATTGTTTTTAAGGTTCCTAACTGCTCGGTCGACTTCGTTTTTGGTAGGGGGACTCAAATCAATTTCCAGATCATCGAATTCGGCAGTTATGTCCTCCAGAGGACTGACAGATGGTCCCTAATGTAGGAAGCGCTAGATATCAGAAAAGCTGTAGCTACTTAATGGTAATAAAACCCTATTCTTACTACAGTTCACAAAAATAAACTTAATACAGTGGAACCCCTCTCTAGGGACACCCACTTATAACGGACAGTTTTCTTTGTCCCGACATTGCACAATTAATAATTATAGCACAATTAATTGCACAATTAATATATTATAGCTTTTCAACTTAGATCTAGCTTTGTAAAAAAGATCCCTAATCCTTCGATTGGTAAACTTGACCACAATGGCAGGATGCCTAATTGGTAAAGACCCTGATTCTCCATCGTTCGAAGAAGGAATCCTATGGCTGGCTGCAATACCATCATCAGCTCTCCAAGAGCCGCTGGAGGACCTAAGGCGTTTATTACACCACTTAATTTCCTTTTTGTTTGATATGATTAGAAGCCGTGAAAATGCAGAATTTTACGTTGAGCTTGATGTGTCATATCGTGCACCACTTAGTCACGAACAAACAGGAAGAGGTCGTAAACGCTATAAAATAACCAAACATCAACTTCAGCATTCGCGATCACTTTATTTTTCCTGGGAGAAAATTGCTCAAATTCTCCAGGTTAGCGTTTCAACCCTTCAACGGCGAGACATAACAGACGAGGAACTGGACGACATTTACAGCAGCATAACTGGCAATTCAAGTTTGGAACCTATTACCCTAACTTCGGAAGGAGGCGATTCATTGGTGCTCTGAGGAGTAGAGGCCTCAACGTCCAAAGGTGGCGAATTAGTGAGTGTTTACGGCGTGTTGATCCAGTTGGAACTGCCCTGCGATGGAGAATGACTATCCAGCGTAGAAAGTACTATGTACCAACCCCCAATAGTCTATGGCATATAGATGCGGGTCATAAATTAATAAGGTACAAGCTAATAACACATGTCTGTATTGACGGGAAGACAAGGCTTATCTTGTATGTTGCTTGTTGTAGTGATAACAAAGCGCAGACAGTCCTTTCTTTGTTTCAAAATGCGGTACAGGAGTGGGGGTTACCCTCTCGAGTGCGTTGTGACTATGGTATGGAGAATTACCATGTTGCTTCTTATATGATAGAACAACGAGCACTAGGTAGAGGCAGCATCATTACTGACTCATCAGTCCACAACTCAAGAGTTAAAAAGAACGCACCGTGATGTTTATTCTGAGGATGAAGGTATTCTTGATGTCTTAAACGATGTGCACATTTTTAGTCTACACCACATCTACATTCCTGGAATTGAAAATTCTTTGCAGGAACTTGTCAGCCAAATGAATCATCGTCCAGTATCAACTGAAAGAAGTCAGTCGCCCTTACAAATGTGGGAGAAGGGTATGCTGGAGAACTTTCATTCTGGGCACACTGCATTGCCACTGAGTGAATTGGAAATTGAGAGGTTTGGTGTTGATCCAGATGGTTTGCTTGCAGTGGAAGACACCGATTATCAAGTCGACATTTCTCCACCATCTGTCAGCCTTTCAGAGGCACAGGTCACACAGCTTCCACTTCCTTTGGTTAATGATGGAAGCAATGGAAAAGATCTTTATTTACAATATATTGAGTTCCTTGAAGTCTGAAGATATTAGTGAAACTATAGATCTTAGCACATGGTTTATTTTTATTTAAATACCAACGTTGAAATTCAGGTTACATGAAATAACCTGTAAGAAAATATCAAAATGATGCTAAGATAACTGTAGGTGTCTTAGCACAAAGTTTATTTATGCTCCAATTTTTCCCCAAATAGCAGAACTTAATCAGAATGAAATACGTGATGTGCTCTGTTCGCAATGATGATGGAGAAAAAATGGCTGTGTGAAATTCAACACAGCCGGTTTATTAAAATCTAAATACCCAATACAAATATAATCACAAAAATTACATTTAAATATGTATTGCCTGCGAAGGTGAGGGCAATTAACCACTAGAAAAAAAGAACACACCATACAACAAAAGAGAGGCAGGAGTGGGGAGGAGGAGGGCCGATGAAAAATTTTTGTGTGTCAACGTAACCAAGAATGCGACATCCATTATACGACAATACAAAATTACGACATGAGTTGCAGACGCCATCTTGATTCAAAATTCAAATCAGTACCCTCCATTCCTAGTTCCCAACCTCTCTCTACGTTTCAAAGAAACTATTAAATGATAATGGTTAAATTGTCGCATAAAATGTTATTTGAAAGCAAATAATGTATTTCTATTAAAATACCAACATTGAAACTCATGCTACATGACTGAAGATACCTCTAACTAAAGAAAAATGTCAAAATGGTACATTCAGCCTCAAAACATGGTATTAGAGAGTCAAAAGCCTTAGCTAAACTGAAACCTGCACTTTTTGGTATTGACAGTAGTTTAACCAATTATTTTTTGCCAAAGTATGACTGTGAAAATGCCATATCATACAAAGAGAATAATTTCTCGGTGAGAGGCAAAGGAAACTGATCAGTTGGCCTTGGCAGCTCAAGCGTACTAGTACACGTATGAGCCATAGGTACGAACCCACCCCACCCCCCCACCCCCCCCTGTCACCTGGATCGCTGACAGAAGGGAGTTCTTCTAGCAGTCGTAAATATCAGTTCCCGGAGGGAGCTCAACAAACTGCCCCCTGTATTCTTTACGATTTCAAACAACATTTCCTCCATTTCACCAGTCAGTAGGATCGACAACTCTCGTAATTCTTCTAAAGCATTGCTTCCCTGATTACTTGGCCTTCTGTAGAAACTGCCGAATACGTCGAAGACCGTTCCAACGAGACAAAATTAGTAACAGTTCCACTTGATGGGGAAAGAACTGCCGTATCATTACCAGATCTAGCTGGGGCTCTTTCTACAATCAACGATGCCAGTTGATTTATCCTCTGAATCGCGTTTTCCGCAATTGCTCGCACCGAATCGACTGGCCGATTCCGCTGGGCCGCCATCTTGATTACCACATGGCAGGAACACCCGCGCAAAGGCTTCTGGCTGAAAAAAGAGAACAATAATTCCGCACAACCATAAAATTATTTCCACTATCCATGAAAAATAATTCAGTGTTGGAGTAAACTGGAAAAAAAGCAAATAACTCTAAAAGCAGAGTGACTGGTTAAGAGGGAGAAATAAATTCGACGCTAAATAATAATTACCGATTAGAAAAAAATTAATATTCATTTAACAAAAATTAATTCCAACACACGCAAAAACTAATTCGTAGAGGTTTTGTTTAAAAGAATAAAAGAAATAAATACTTCTAGATATAAAAAAATATTAATACTTAACATATGAAAAATAAATTCCTACAAGTAAAAAATAAATTTTGAATTTTGACTAGAACGTGCCTTCATACGAATGCCCTTGTGCGCTTCGAAATGCACAATGTAGCCCTAGCATTGCTCTTCGGTGCTCTTCGGTGTTCTTAACATATGAAAAATAAATTCCTCTACAAGTAAAAATAGATTTTGAATTTTGACTAGAACGTGCCTTCATACGAATGCCCTTGTGCGCTTCGAAATGCACAATGTAGCCCTAGCATTGCTCTTCGGTGTCGCAACCCGATGGCCATCCACTGGCTTCGACCTTCATCTTGAGCCAGGTGTCGACGTACTTTTGGAAGAGGCCCACCTTGGAGTTGCGGAAGTGCCAGACGTCGTGGATGCACTGGACCGCGTACCCCTTGGCCACGGCCTTGTCAATTTCGGGGGTGCACCAGCACCGGGTGAGACGGTATCTGTCGTCGGGGTGGTCACACTGGTAGACCTTTTCCATCAGGAGGTGGTCCACGTTGTCCTCAATGCATGTGCGGAAAATTGGGAAGGTGAGTTTACCCCCAGTGAGATGCCACAAGACTGGATGGAACAGCCGGAAAGGCGGCAACACATTGACTTTGGCCAACCCAAAGTACGACAACAGATTGGTCCTGTCCGGGTCGTAGAGGAACTCGAGGTGACCGATGGTGTATTGGCACAGTTTGTTGTAGAGAATGGTGTAGTCATAATACTTGATCTCTTCCCCTGGATTGACGGCCTTGAACAGGCAGGTGGCATTCATGCGTCCCCCGTAAGAGACGTCGCGCAGTTCCAGAGGACTTACAGATCCAGAGTGTCCATAAAGGCGCAGACGTCCTTGTCGCGGTCTTCATTGCCGTCCATTCGCACTCCCACATGTGCACCACAGCGTATCCCAAGTAGTGCAGTTTGGCCACCTTGTGTACCGTGAAATCGTAGACCTCGGGCATCCCATGTCCCAGCAGGAGTCGGTGCAATTTGGTGTGTTGGGAACGGCACCGAAAGCAGCCATGCCAGAAGCAACCGTGGAACTTGTAGATGGTGATGATGTCAGTGTCGTAACCGTCTATGGTGTAAATGGTGCCCAGGATGGATTTCTCGCCGTTATTGCGGATGTGCTGGAGGCGTTAGCGATGTAACGGTTGGTGTTGGTGCATGGCGTCTGGGTAGTTCAGGGCCATGGTGTCCTGTTCCTCACACCCCTCTTCCGACAAGCTGGCCCATTCAGCCTGATACAGCCAGTGGTCCAATCACAGCAACCATTTCATGGCTGCCTGGGAGTGGATAGTGGTGCGGCACCATCCATGCAGGGGTTCGGAGGCAATGGTGTTCGGTTCCATGTGTTCATGGTCAAGTCGCGATTGCAAGCGGACACGATTGCCAAGCAGGTTCAGAGATCGACTGGCCAAGGTGGTCAGATGGTTTGGACACCCTTGCTGCAGATACTTTCTGCAATGGTTGGCGCTGTTTCTGCACACGTGCCGTCTTTCGTTGTTGTGCGGCCGCTAACACCTTCTGCAGAAATAGGCCTGACTGAAGAACCCCGGCAAGGATGTGAGGGGGTCGTAGTGGTCGTCTTTGACTAAGAAGCCCATCAGAGTCTCGCCGGCCCCATACACGATGGTGGCGTATGCGCGATTGGCATCCACAACCACTAGGGGGTAGTCAGAGTGAAGGATGCGCCACAAAGTTCTTTGGGCCCGCACGGGCCTTGAGGTACCCCCACCTCCATGTGCAATTTCAAGACTTCCTCGTTCTGCCTCATGGAGTGGCCGTTGCTTGTAGGGTCGGTGGCCTGGCACGAGTTGTCGTCTGACCCAGCTACTGCTGGGACTGGCCTTCCCACATTAGAAAAAACCTACCGCCTTTTGTTTTTGTCCTAGTCCTTAAGGGGTCGGAGTGCCTGGTGGTTCCCCATAGGAGACACGAAAGTGTACTTATTCAAAAAGAGCTGCCATTTTTACTTCGGTTCCGTTGTTCCTTAGTTTCTGGCGGATGTCATCCTGTGTCTCAAAACGCCCTATTACCACGAGAATTTGGACATGAAGAACGGTCAGCGTCGATTGTTTGGCTAGCAAAAAAACAACTTGCGCCGTTTGTTTTGCTTGCAGATCATGGAATGTTGTTTTTTTGCGGCCACCGGGAGCCTTTTGAACCCTGTACGAACAGAATTCCCCCGACAACAGCGACGGCGTACACCTGATGTGAACCCAACAACGTTTTAATTTTTTTTGACACTGTCTCGTAAAGAAAGAGCGACGCTGTGGCCTTTCAGCCGCGGGGAATTGTCATTTTTATTTCTTCCGCGATTTTTCCGGGTGTGTCCGTCTTCACCCTACGGGTTCGTAGATCGTCTGACGGTTTGACTCGAAATGAATGACAATCGACTTTTTCTCTTTTCCTCGGTTGCAGTCCATGTAGAGTACATCTGTCAGGCCGCCGAAAGCCGGCGCATCCTTTATCACCTTGTGTGCACGAACGGTTGGCGGGGTCACCAACGCCTGAACATCACCCGACATTTCTTTCAATGATATGAACTCAACGTCTTTCTTTTTTCTTCTTCGTTTCCAGCCCATGGAGAGGAGAGCACTTCTTACATCTGAGTCGAAGAGCTCGCTTGTATTACCACGTGTTGTACACGAATGGCTAGTGGGGCGACTAACGGATGGGGATTACAAATTACAAATTCAACGTGAGTTTTGATTGCATGATTTTCTTGGCGATCTTCGTCGATGGCTTTGATCATCTTACGATCGGCCGCGTGTTTGTCTTTCAGATGGCGCGCACGGGAGTAGACGATGTCGTGTTGTTTGGCGATCTTTTCCAAATGATTGATGCCCGGGTCGCCGCGCCTCAGTCGTTTCTCCAGAAATTTGATGCCCGCTTTCGCCTCGGACGCCTCGCACGAGTGTGCGTCGTCCAGTAGTCTTGGTCATCCAGGTGGCGTCGCATCCTCTTGCCTTCGGACCAAACTTCCCAGCCCGGTAGCGGTCTCAGACGTCTGACTTCCAAAAGGATCTCCTCTTCCCCTGCCAAGGAAACCCACCTTTTGAGCATGGCCTCGTACAAGGCCTTCTCCAAAGGACTCTCGGAAGACGTGCTGGGGCGACGGACCGCCATCTTATTTATCAGGCCGTCCGTCAACTCGGCGGCGACAAAGTACACACCGGTGGGTTTTTCGACGGCAAAGCATCCTTGAACAGGCGTTTAGGTTTCAGAAGCACTTTCGATCTCGCTCCCGTGACGATCACTTGCAACGTGGTGGCGTTGGGAACGGTGCGACGCGGAGTGCCGCCGCAGTCCAACTTGCAGATCTTACGCACCATTTGCTGCATCAACTTATCCACGTTATTGCTGACCAAATCTGTCTCCACGTCCTCGTAGCCCTCCACACAGCCGGCCCGCTCAAAAGCATGTAGTTTTTGCGTGGCCTTGCGCACTGGGTTGACGTTCAGGACAGTTTCGGCCGGGATCAGACGGTCGTCTTTCAACAGGCGCTCTTTCTTGGCCGCTAAGGTGGCCGCTTTAATCAACAGGGCATTGTCCAAGAGTTTCCCTTTGTGTTTGTTCACCAACGCCGGCCTTTAGTGTTTGAGGGCGACGATCATTTCTTCCATGGCACCACTCGCAAGTGACCCTCGCACGCGCCGCACAACAAGATCTCCACCAATTCATTCTCCAACGGTCGATCCCAGCGGACCCGACATGCCTCGCACAACAACTGTCGTCTGAGTTCCTGAGAAGTCCGTTCCAGACTCTAATACTGCAAGTCGCGATCTTGCAACAATTCCCACAAGTCCCTGGCTTCTAGGTTGTCCCCTTGCAACAGTTGCGCCAATTGACTCAACGCGCCAAACATCGACACATGGCTCAGAGACCCTGCCATAACCTGTCGCCTTGCTGTCGCAGCAGCCGTTCGCGTCATTTGTTCACGGAGTGTTTGCGCTTAGCCAATTCGCGCAAAAGCCTATGGACAAAAGCCCGTATGCGTCCACGTCCATTCTTCAGACGCGCCACAACATCTGGTGTGACAGGCGCCTTACGTTTCAACGTGTGAAACACCAATACACTGACGGCGTTGATCTGATCGGCGTTAGCGTATCGCAACAGCTTGTGACAGTGTTGACCCCGCGCATCGCAAAACAGACTCTCCAGAAGCGACCACTGACGTTGAATGATCGACGTCCTCTGTGACAACGGTATGCGTCCACGTTGTCCTTTATGCCCTTGAAGGGCTTTTGCCCAAAAACGTTCCCAAGGAGGCGAACATCGGACTGGGTCCAGGGAAGAACATGGTGGCACCTTCTGCGATTTTATCGACGAGTCCGTGTTTGTCACGAAAGACGGCACCCCTCGTTGTCATTGCTTGCATCTCTTTTCCTGTTCCTCGCCTCCGTAGCGAAGCTTTTTATGCACCGCTTCTTTAGACGACGGTCCGCCAAGCGTCCGTCCAGTTTGGCTATCTCGATTTCCATGACATAGAAGGACTGTTGCCACAGTGGCAGGTACTGCACGTGTCGGGGTTCGAAGTGCACGACGCCCGAACCTGTGGATTCGAACTTCACCTCTCGCAACTGGCTGGTCACCCGTTCGCCCACCACCGAGCTCTGTTCCGCGTTGCAGTACACGCACACAGTACGCGCACAACATCCGCCACGGTGCCACGAACGCCGCCTCGAACCAGCCCCAATTCATATCCAAGAACTCTCACGATTGTTGTTGCATGAGCCCCATTATTGGAGGATCAGTGCGCGCGAACCTAAAACTGGCGATCTCTTTGTCGATGTCGCTCATGGTCTTGTTATGGGGCGGTGACTCGTAATGCACCTTGCGCAGGCGCGGGCCCAACCCGTCGTACTGTGGAGTCGACGCACCCATCAGTTTCATAAATTGGGAGTTGAAGTACTTCGCGATTGCACCGCCTGCTGGCGATCATCAACGACGCGTTGTCGGTCCGTCGTACTCTGACGAGATCGAACCACTCGCTGGTATCGTGCTTTCTCAACCACTCCGCGTTCTTTTTCTCGATTTGGGCGGTGCCCATCGCCCATGCCTCTGTTATATCGACGCACCCCGCCGGATGCCGCATATGACGTGGGAAATTGTCGTTCGGCCGGCAGCGTGCCACTCGGAAGCAGACTAAGGATGGCCTGATGGAAATGCGCCGTTTTCGTGCAACGAGATGCTGGCCAACCCCATCTGCCAGTCGTTGCCCGGAAAGAACAGCGTGTGCGGCAACTGCACCTTGAAACTGTTGTTGCGGTTGGCGGCGTCGTACTGCACGATGTTTCGACGCCGTCGTTTCCTTTGAATGTTTCTCCGTATAAAGAAACCGTTGCTATGACCGTTTCTTTGGCCAAAAATTTCGCGTCAGAAATTCGTTTAAAAACAGAGCTGGAACTTACAAAGCAATGGCTAAGGATACCAAAATCAGTGAAATTTGAAATGACTAATTTCTAACCAAAATTCGAAATTTGGAATGGAAGACCACCTTAAAGTGCACATGAATCGAAATTTCAAAGTCAGTTTTTTTCTCCAATATAAAAATTGGTGTTTTAAGGAACATTTTGAGGGCAAGATAGTTTACTAAAAGTAGTCGGAACTTATTTTAAAATGCGGTGAAACCTGGGCCTTTCTCACTAAAATTCTAGACAAAGACCTGGGGTCTGGTGAATAGTCATGACGTCCTTTGTGTGCACTCAGTCGAGTAAGTCACTCTGTTTTTGTGAGTTCCGTGGAATAAAAATGTCGGAGAACTACCAAGATTCACTACCGGGCCTGCCAGCTGAGCAAAGCTTTCCAGGTTTAAGCGTTTTCGCCTTCTCAGATATGTTTCAGGCTTCCACATTACACACGAATGACGTCACAGAGACCTTTTGGCCGCGCGGAAAATGTGTTAAATTTCAGTCCATGGCTGGAATTTTGGAATCCCAACAAAAGGTCAATCCTTGTCACAAAAAGGAGGGAAACGACTAAAAATGAAATATTGGGATTATAAGCTATCTAAAAAAGTCAAAAGATTGGAAGGTAATTTTCGATTCATGTGCACTTTAACTATTTTAAACATTAACATCGCCTTAAGCTTTTGAGCCTATTTAGGAGGAGACTAGTACTAGTGTCGTAACTGGACCTGGTAATGACCCTGGCAGCCCTATTTTGGAGTGTTTGAAGTTTGTCGCTCAAGGTAACGCTGGGTTCATCCCAGACAGGGCTGCAATAGTAAAAACAAATCAACATTTGGTAGATTTGAAGAGCGGTACTTTCGGAGATCAATGGTCTTTTCTTTTTCCTTTAAGGGCGTCTACGGCTGAGGGTATCTTCTTACTAATTTCTTCTATATGTTTTGTCCATGAAAGGTGTTCGTCAATAAACAAGCCCAGCTATTTAGCTTCTTCTACTTTTCTTTTTATCGATTTCTTGTCGATCTCAATATCGATCTGATTATTCGATTGAGCATGTATTCGTTGATTTGACCCAATTACCATGATTTCAGTTGTTTCAGGGTACTTGGGTCAATTTCTGCTGGGTATGTGCCGCTGGCCTCTCAGAACCCCTACCCCATTATAGTCTATTATGTTGTCAAATATAAACCCCATGTTAGTCACTTTTGGGAAAATGTAATTTTCGTGATCCCAACTTAGTCACTTCTGTTTATGTAACTACCTTGTAAAGCCTTTTAAGTAGGTCATCTTAAAATGAATTGACACATTTGTTAAGCTGAATGTAGAACACTTTAGTTTTCACCTACAGTACAAACATTCTGGTACATTCACCCCCAAAATCCCGAAAATGTGCGACCCAATTCTAGTAACTCTATTGAAAATGTAACCCCATTATAGTCAATCCATGCAGTCGTGAAAATGCGACCCCATCCAGCGGCACATCCCTATTAGCCTATTACTAGGAAGTGCCCCCCGGGTGGAAAGTATATCAAAATTTTAGGTTGAGATGAAAACTCGAAGTTCGTCGATGTGGGCTAGTAGACTATTTATGTTAAGAGAAGCCATCACCAAGCCTCGGCTGAAGGAGTTAATCTCGGTATTTAAGGTCGGACTTACCCTGAGCCGTGGCGTACACTTCTCGTCCTGCTGGACATGTACAGTAGGCTCCCAAACGGCAGTATCCTAATCGTTATTATGTAAGGTGTTCGTCATCGTGGTTTCAAATGATAGCTGAGTTAATCTTCTGTCTCACGATTGAGTCACAAAGATGTGGATCGCGTGGACGAGCCACGGTGCTTCTTATACTCACACGCAGCCGGTCGACACCATCGCCTGATGAAGACCAACAGTATAGCGGTCGAAACGTCGCAATCCACATCTTTGTGACTGAACCGTGAGACAAAAGATTAACTCAGCTATCATCCTAATCCTTATTTTTAAGAAAATCTAAGAAGTTACGAGCAAATCGAGATGTTCCTATTTTATTTAAGTGAAGACCACTACGATTAAGATGCTGTCCGGTAGTGATGTTGGAGTGGACAATCATCTTCCCTTTGGTTTGGGGGCTACTTGACATGCTAGTTGGTCATCGTTGGAACGGGCTGTCAAGCTTGATAAGACTACTTCAGTCTCTGTTGCTGCACTTTTGGCCCAGCTTATAAGGTCGATAATTTCCTCACAACAGGCAGTTGGACTCTTATTATCCCGTAGGCTATTTGCGCATTCATGAACGATGATGTGATCGGGTTTTTTTCCTTATGATGGGCTTGATATGATCACGCATATCTTTAGTGGTGCATCCAGGAAAGGTGGAAACTTTAACTTTGTTGAGAATGAATACATGAAAATCATATATTTGAACTGCGGATTAATGATTTAATATATGACTGATCATCGCAGTTATGAACACTCCTTAAGCAGTAGTGAAAATAAAGCCTGAAAAAAAAATATAAATAAATAAAAATTCAGGCTTGTACGGGATTCGAACCCACGACCTTTGCGAGGAGCGCTGCACCGGTATCGCAGAGGTCGTGGTTTCGAATCCCGTACAAGCCTGAATTTTTTTCAGGCTTTATTTTCACTACTGCTTAAGTAGTGTTCATAACTGCGATGATCAGTCATATATTGAACTTTGTTGTTGGACATTTTATGAGCCTTTAAGTGTTTCAGTATGGAGTCACTAGCGATTATGGTTGTACATGCGGGATTGTCGTTATGCTCGCCATCTTCGGCGTTGTTCTCATCCCTTGTTGTCTCCCATGTATTCTCAAGGAGTTGAAACCTGTTTTGGAGTGTGGTGGTCCTCTTTTTTCTTTTCCCTTTCGATTTGGTTTTGTTTTATGGCATTGACGTTCGGCTGCACTCTTTGAATTTCCTAAAGGGAAGTTAACTCATGGATCTGGTTATCCTGTGGTTGACATTATCCTTCGCTCTTTTCTTGCATAATATTTATTCGTAAATGGTTTGAACCCAGGAGTCGTATCATAGCACGATCTTCCGGGTGAGTGTAGTCCTGAGAAGGATTGTTTGTGGTGACATTGATTGACGTTTCGACAACCTGAGCGGAAGTCATCATCAGAGTCAAGTGACACCAGGAGATGGTATAAGTACTCTGGTCGTTGATGTGCTTGGTCATCTGTCAGTTAAGCCGTGATGTTATTGGCTGTGACGACCGTAAACCGTGATTGGTGCGTTTCGATCCGTCTTTTGTTAGTCAAATATCCGTAGGTGTATTGTTAGTCAAATTAGTCGGTTTGTCTATTGTGTGTCTGTTGTTGATATCATCAATAAGTCGTTTGTAAAGTCGTTCCTATTACCAAGAAGAACTTCATACCTTCCCATTTTCTATGTTAGATAGTAGTATTGGGCCCATTTTGGAAATACCCTCTTCGATTTATGAAGCTCGCTCCTCAGCTGTAGCTTGTCGGAATTCGATTTTACACACTGACGGGGGGCCCGTAAGTTTTGTAGCAACATACTAGTTTTCCCTTCCTTGTTTTCTTCCTTCCGATTATTGTTCTTAATGAGGACCAAGGAAAAACTCTAAAGAGATCGCGAATTTCGCGAATTTATCGGTTGGTCATCTCTGGCGTCAGGAAACCTTGAGTCTTCGGAAAGGATTTCTGTGAAGTTTTTCTGAAAGTGTTTTGTATTTCGGATATACAGATGCTTATTACTCATTTCTTATAACAAGCGCTCCTTCGACAAGGAAAATTTTAGCTTTCTATTGCAATTTATCATTGTTATCGTGACAAGGAGATGGGAAAGTAAAAAATAAACACAAACATAAATTTTATCAGTGGTTGTTTCGTGACTTGCTTGCTTAGCCTATCTTCGTGCTGCAGTTAGTATTTTACCCCTTTTGGAAATGGCCGAAAATAAGTAGTTTTATAAGATGCATATGAACTTTTCCTACCACAAAGAAAGTCCGATAACATTTGGTTTATTAGCTTGTTCAACATGACGTCTATCGCAATAAAGAATACAAGACGTGATGTTTAGTGATTAACGAAGGGCTCTTTTCCCTACTTGAGCTGTTGGACCAAACTAAAACAAGTGAGGCGATGGTGAAGCGATTCTTCAGCCATGGTTGGTTGTTTGCTGACAGTCAGCATTCCCGCTGAAGGACTGGACGGCGTTTAAATTTTAAAAACTTCAGAGAAAACCGACCAAGTGATGAATACTTTACGACAACTACGTAAAGAAACTAGGATGATGCAGGTTTATTTCTCCAAAAAAAAACATAAAAGATAAATGAATAAAGAAACGCAGAGTTGCCGTTTTACAGGGGTGCTGAATTACGCGTTTTTAAACTAATATGTGTCCTACTCCACAGCATTGTGTAATCGTCGACGCTCTTTCAAATCTCGTTCAGAAAGCATCACTCCTGGAAAACTAAGCTTGAAAAACTATAGCCATGAAATAGCCTCCTAAGGGACTTACTCAAACATTACAAATTTCCTGGGGTTGCTTTAATTGCTACGGTTAAATTAAAACGAGCAAGAAAGATTAAAGACATATTACTGAATATTTCATATGATGGCGCTTCTTTTGGATAAAATTATTCAAAATTTTAGTGGAAGCATCGAATGCCTTGCATACATGTGGTTCGATGCAACACAATTTGCGATCACTGATATCATCAAGCCAAGCTTAGTAGGATCTTTTCCAGTTAAGAAAGCGGCACGCCTTCACAAATTTCCTTGTATTCATGCGGGTTTACGAAGTTAAAAGAGACGTGTGCATTTCTCCAAGGAGTAATTTTTAACAAATAGATTACATTTGTTTTCGGAAAGCGTACGTTTACGCATGGTCTACAAAAATTGGGTCATTGTTCATAAGGTAAAAATAATGCTACCACACGTTAAAGAAAAAATTAATAAACAAAATCGAGAATCGCGTGTAAAACTATTTGAAGTTTCATCCACTTTCATTGTTGCGATATCGAAAACGAAAGTAATGAGGACCTGTTTACGTAGTATTTCTGATTATAAAGAAGAAATTTCAACTTTTCAATAAGATCGTTCTATCGCAAACTTCAATTGAAACGTTGTATAAAAAAGTTTCAATTTTCAAATGAAAAGAAAACAACGTGGCTTATTACGTTCTAATGTTTCATTTTGCCTTTGGCAAAAAGAAAAGATAAAATTTCGATAGAAACCAGTCATTTCCAAATTTCAATTTTCACAAAGCTTGTCCGGTCTCTCAGGCCCATGTTCTAGCGTCAATCACAGTTGATATCGCTCAGTGAACATTAAACGGCGTAAGGGAATTTTATTGCCGTAGCCATTAGCTTGTGGCTTATTGCTTGCTTGGCGTATCTGGATGATAACGAGATAATGTTAATTATTGTTCGAGTTGGAGATCGCCAAACAATGGTTAATAGCATAACAGCTAGAAAAAATTTTAAGTAGAATTAAAAATTTAAGAATGGTTATCGTGAGAAGAAAGAGCCGTTTTGGAGAAACTTTGGTAATTATTTTTCGCTTGCCATCGGTAAACAGGTGTTCTTTGTTATCCAGATTTATGCTAACAATCCATGATAATGCCTCTGTAAGCATTTATGGTCTCGGGGGCCGGTACGCTTGAAAACAAATTGCCATGAATATTTTTTGGCAGTATGTTGATCTGTTAATGTTTGAAAATTTTTGTACAGCTGTTTCTGTTCCTATATATTGCTAAAAAGTAGCTTGGTGGAAGAAATTTAATGCAAGTTAGTGTAGATCGCTCATAAAATCCTTTACCGACAGTGGTGTGGATAAAGCGGCCGCTTGGAATGCTCTGTATATGTTTAGCTTGAAGGTAAGAGAAGCTTGCGATCGTTGCTATCACCAACAAGAAATTAATAACTTCCCATTTTCTACTAGATAGCAGTCTCGTTCGTATCTGCATATACCCTCTTCGATTTATGAAGCTCGCTCCTTGTAGCTTGTCGGAATTCGATTTTACACACTGACGGAGCCCGTAAGTTTTGTAGCAACATACTAGTTTTCCCTCCTTTGGTTTCTTCCTTCCGATTATTGTTAGAACTGAGGACCAATAAAAACTTCAAAAGAGATCGCGAATTTGGCGAACTTGTCGGTTCATCATTTCCACCGCCAGGAAACCTTGGGTCTTGGGAAAGGATGTTTTTTCGAAATTGTTTTGTTTTTCGGTTATCAAACGCTAATTACTTCTTTCTTATAACTAGCGTTAGTTCGACAAAGAAAATTTAAACTTTTCATGGCAATTTATTATTGTTATCGTGGCAAAGAAATGGGAAAGTTAAGAACACAAGGTTAATTTTATCAGTAGTAGTTTCGTGTCTTACCTGCTTAGCGTATCTTGGTGCTAACGAGAGAAATCCGTCAGTATTGTACGCGTTTGAAAAAATAAGTTATTTGTTTTAAAATTTTAGGTGAAAGCTGCAGTTAATAAAATGCACGATGCATATGAACTTGGTTGTGTGTTAGTCATAAAATTGAGCGAGTGGTCGAGAAAAACACAAATTAAGAAATTATGGCCTCGTGGACTGGTACGCTTGAAAACAAATTGCTCTGATCATGTTTTGGCAATGTGCTGACCTATTTCTCCTTGAAAGATTTTCTGGAGTTAGTTCTGTTCCTTCTTCTGAAATGAAGCATCCTAGAAGAAATTTAATACAAGTTAAAGTGGATCTCTCATAACATCCTTTACCGACAGCGGTGCAGATAAAGCGGGCGCTTGAAATACTCTACGTGTTTAGCTCGAAGCTTAAACAAGTCTATAATCATTGCTATCACCAAGCAGAACTTTATACCAACGCATTTCCTATGTTAGACAGAAGTCTCGTGGAAATTTGCATACATCCTCGCTGGTTTACGAAGATCCTTGTAGCGTGTATTTTACAGAATGGGACCCGCAAATTTGGTAACAACAACCAAAGAAAAACTCTTGAAAGGTCGAGAATTTTGAGGATTTTTCGGAGAATTTTTCAGGCTTTTTCTGAGAGATATTGCTTTTGGCGTTATCCCGACGCTAAATTACTCCCTTCTTGTAAAAACGTTCGTTCGGGAAAGAAAATTGAAACTTTGTAGGGCTATTTTGCTTTGTGCTCGACGCAAAGAAATGAAGAAAGAATTTAAAAACATAAATAGTAGTCTCAATAGTAGTCTCGCAGCGTTATACTAACAATCGATAATACATACTAACAATCGATAATACTGCCCCTTTAACTCATTCAGGACGGGCTCTGCAATTTTCGGCCACTGAAGACCGGTGCTTTGAAAACCTGTAACTTTTCTAAATCCCGGACTATGTTTGAAATGAGCGATTATTATTGTCAAATACTGAGTTTCTCAGACTTTATCACCCCGTAAACCTACTGAAAGTCCCGATTTTCCTTGAATATGACTGTTTATTCTGTTGCAAAACCAAAAAAAGCTCTAGAACAACACTGAAAATAAGCAACTTTGTTTTGAAGTTTTGAAGGCAAAAAAACCCTCTTCAAGCTAAAAGTCTACATTGGCAGTAAGCTTCGACTCAACTTCTTGCAATCTGTTCCAATTTGTCCGCTCACTTCCTTAGCCCGACCTGGGTAACGCTATTTGATTTCAGTTGCTGTCACTGGTCTGACATGTTCGCTTTGTGACCAAAGGGAATTCTGGGATATTCCTGGATAACTGCCGCGTGTTAGTCCGCCAATTTCCATTTCAGATATTTTTTAGAACTGTGGAGAGCCACCCGGTATTGCTGGCAAAATATTGCAGCGATTGCATTATTTACATGTCAAAACTCGTCACAATTGCCATGCCGGAGGTCCCGGCATCTACTCACAGATCGGCTACGAACACAACTTCACTTCGTGAATCACTATGACTCGATCGAAACCTTTCGGCGGCTCACTTGATGTGAAATTGCTTCTCACCTCTGTCTTCTTCCAGAGGATTGCCTCTACCCACCAACCCAGCTTTATGATGCCAGGCAGGGGGCTTCTGAGGTAGAAAATGGCTCGAAAAACACACTTATAAATCAAATACCTACCGAGTTGTAGCTGACTAATCGTTTACAAATAAACGACAGCTAGCGTGACAAGCGTGACATGAAAGATAGAGTCTTCGATGTTGCGGACCAGCGAAATCTCCGTGGTAACCCCTTATATAGAACAACCAGATCGACTTGACCTCAGACCCTCGAAAATTACAGAAAAACACGTTTAAATTTGGCCGCCAAGAATGAGTTAAGCAAATATGGCCTCGGTGGCCGGTACACCTGAAAACAAATTGCCTTTGATCTGTTAATGTTTAGTTTGAAAAAATTTTCTAGAGCTGTTTCTGTTCCTATATATTGCTAAAACGAAGCGTAGTAGGAAAAATGTAAGACAAGTTAGTGTAGATCTCTCATGAAATCCTTTACCAACAGTTGTTTGGATTAAGTGGCTGCTTGTAACGCTCTGCACATGTTTAGCTCGAAGGTAAGAGAAGCTTGCAATCGTCTCCTTGACCAAAAAGAACTTAATACCTTCCCGACATATTGCTTTCCCCTTCCCTGATTTCGTCCTCCCAGTTATTGTTCTTGTGAGAACCAATGAAAATCTCCCAAAGAGATCGCGACTATCGTGAATTTGTCGGTTGGTCATTTCTGGCGTCAGGAAACCTTGAGTCTTGGGAAAGGACTTCTGTGAAGTTTTTATGGCGGATTTGTTTTTCGGTTATCCAGACGCTATTTACTCGTTTCTTATAACAGCGTTCCTTCGACAAGGAAAATTTCTTTTGCAAATTTCGTTTTCTATTGCAATTTATCATTGTTATCGTGGCAAAGAAATGGGAAAGTCAAAAACATAAAGATCAATTTTATCAGTAGTAGTTTCGTGGCTCCCTAACTTCATCTTGGTGCTGAAGAGAGAAAGCCGTCAGTATTGTACGCGTTTGAAAATGGCCGAAAATAAGTAATTTGTTTTAAATTTTAAGGTGAAAACTGCAGTTAATAAAATGTAAGATGCGTATGAACTTTTCTTACCACAAAGAAAGTCCGATAACATTTGGTTTATTGACTTCTGTCGGAATAAATGATACAAGAGGTGAAATTTAGGGGCATTACTAAACCACGAAACATTGAAACGAAACACCGAAACACCTTAACAGCTATTTTTTACCACTTTGATGGTGAATAAAATAGGCAGGCCAAACACGACTCCCATTGGTCCTTTGTATGGTTGACCTTCAAAGTTTGGCTTTTACGAGTATATCTTACTCTAACATTCGAGGATCTCTTTTTCTCCCAGCCAGCAGTGTGAACTCCATTAGCCCCTTTCCGTTAAACGTTAGCCTGCATAGCAGACGTTTTGGTGTACGGACGCTCGTTTAAAGACCGCCATTTTGGAAGTCATCCAAGGAGAGAGCTGGGGACGGTCAGCGTAAGATATAGATTGCGGACTGAGGACCCGGACTGCGGACTGGGTATAAAACGAGGACTGAGTATAAAATATGGACTGAAGGCTGCGGACTAGGAGCAAAAAGCGGACCGAGTATAAAAAAGGGAGTATAGAACAAAACTAGGATTGTACTGGACCAGATGCAGGTTAATAAAGCCTTGAGTCTGGACCTTGCACTGGCGTGCATCACACAATTACTGGTCACAAATCTAGATATAAATGCTGTAAATGGAAATGCGTGCTCGTTCGACTGCAACTGGCCACTGGTGCAGAGAACTGAAGATAAAACAGGAAATACCACTGCGTTTCTTGTTTGGGAGAAAGTCCAAATTCTATATTTGCGAACAAGAATCAACTAAAGTGGATTCTCGATCAGACAATTCTGAGCGTTTAAAAAAAAAAGTATTTTAAACAAGCGGTTTTCCATGCCAAAATGGTACAACACGATTACCGTACATGAAATTATAACCGGCAAGGGTCGCCATTTTTCCTATCATGAAGAGCTCGAGGTCAAAATAGGTAGGTTTTCTGTGTACTCTGGTAATATTTACAGCAATTGTAAGCACCTTTCCTACAGTTCAAGAATTTGATTGCAGTAGTACATTTCGTTGCTCCGTGCTTTTTGTACAATGTTTTGTACTTAGTCTTCGGTTTGTACCCAGTCCGCAGCCTTCAGTCCATATTTTATACTCAGTCCTCGTTTTATACCCAGTCCGCAGTCCGGGTCCGCAGTCCGGGTCTGCAGTCCGCAATCCATATCTTACACTGGCCGTCCCCAGTTCTCTCCTTGAATGGCTTCCAAAATGGCGGTCTTTAAACGAGCGTTCGTACACCAAAAAGTCTGCTATGCAGGCTAATGTTTAACGGAAAAGGGTTAATGAAAACGCACCATGCAGTGGCTAATGGAGTTCACACTGCTGGCTGGGAGAAAAAGAGATCCTCGAATGTTAGAGTAAGATATACTCGTAAAAGCCAAACTTTGAAGGTCAATGATAACAGCAAAGGACCAATGGGAGTCGTGTTTGGCCTGTCTATTTTATTCACCATCAAAGTGGTAAAAAATAGCTGTTTCGGTGTTTGAGAAAAAAGTAGGAAAAAATAGCTGTTTCGGTGTTTCGGTGTTTCGTTTCGCTGTTTCGTGGTTTAGTAATACCCGAAAAATAGTGATTAACGAAGCCTGCTCTTTCCCTTCCCTGAGATTATGGACCAAACTATAACAATTGAGGCGATGGCGAATTGAATGTGCACCTCCAGTCCATATGGGTGGTTTGCTTACAGTCAGCATTCCCGCTCAAGGACTGGACAGCGTTTAAATGTTAAGACTTCGGAGAAAACCGAAAAATTGATGAATACTTTGCGACAACTACTTAAAGAAACTAAAGATGATGCAGGTTTGAGTTTTGCAAATAAAACCACAGAGTGGTTATATCCGTTCGTTGATCCTTAAGTAATTGATGTGTTATTTAAGGGAGTGTCTAATTTTCGTGGGTCGCGTGTCGTGTAAATTGTCGCGGGTCGCCAGTGAATTGTCGCGGGTAGAAGACTAATTGGTCAGGATCAGTCTTTGACGTCAGTGAATTTTGTATATTAAACAGAAGATTATCACCCGGTGTAAAATAGTTTCGCAGAATACGACAAGCTCATTGAAGTTACAGTTATTGTTAACCTTCGGGGGTGCGTTTCGGAAAATCGTACCAGTGCGCAAGCGTTCAAACGAAAAACTGACAATATTTGCTTAACCGAATTAATAGCTCTTGTGTTACTAGACTTACTACGGACATCCAAACAAACTGGACTATATTATTCAGAAGAAAATAGGCTAACAAAGTGTGTAAGGCTTTTACGGTATTCCGATTGGTTCTTGAGAAAATCCATTGTCAAGTTGGCCAAAAGAATAAAAATAATTCGAATTAGACTCATACAATTTGGTGCGGTAACGTGTGAGGAACATTTTCGCTAAATTCCGTTAAAATCTGATCATGCAAAAATAAATCCCGACTTTTTGCCCTCCAAAGATTTGCACAGTTTTCACAACTCATTGAAGGTGCATGGTGCCAAAGCGGTCACCGCCGACCAATAGAGGACAACTGAGGAACTCTCGGAAGAGGATACGTAACAAAACTAGCCTCATTCAATCGCGGGAAAGTTAATTCCAGGTTCAAAGACAGACGGAGTATTCATCTTTTGGACCAGATTCAGGCGTCCGCCTTAGAGAGGTGTCCGCCTTATAGAGAGATAATGTACTTTGACACTATATAAACCTGTGACGTTATTTCTGTTCCTTATTGCGAAAATAAGCATCCTGGAAGAAATTAATACAAGTTTAGGTGGATCTCTCATAACATCCTTTACCGACAGTGTGGATTAAGCGGCCACTTGGTAGACCGCCCTGGAATGATTTGTACATGTTTAGCTCCAGGGTGAGAGAAACTTTCAATCGTTGCTATCACCAACTTAATACCTTCCCATTTTCTAGGTTAGATAGCAGTCTCGCGCGCATTTTGCCGCACACTTCTCGTTTTATGATGCTCCTTGTACCGTATCGGAATTCGATTTCAGCCAGTGGGGCCTGTAAATTGTGTAAAAACATATTGGTTTCCCTTTCCTTGGTTTCTTCCTCCTTATTATTGCTCAATGAAAATCTCCAAAGAGATCGCGACTATCGTCAAATTGTTGGTTGGTCATTTCCAGCGTTAGAAGCCTCGAGTCTTGGAAGGGATTTCTATGAAGTTTTTTCTGAAAGTTTTCTTTTTCGTTTTTCGGTTATCCAGGCACTAATTACTCCTTTCTTATAATAGCGTTCCTTCGACAAGAAAAATTAAACTTTGTACAATGGCAATATACCATTGTGTTCGTAGTAAAGAAATGGGAAAGTTGAAAACAAAATATAAATATCAATTTTATCAGTAGTAGTTCCGTGGCCTATTTGCTTAGCATTTCGAGAGAAATTGTATGTGCTTGAAAATGCCTAAAATAAGTAATTTGTTTTAAATTTTAAAATGAAAGCTACAGTTTATAAAAAGTAAGATGCATATGAACCGGCTTTAATATTTCCTACCACAAAGAAAGTCCGATAAAATTTGGTTTATTAGCTTTTTCAGAATGACTTCTGTCGGAATAAAGATTACAAGAGGTGAATTTTAGTGATTAACTAAAGACTCTTTTCCCTACCTAAGATGTTGGACCAAACTATAACAAGTGAGGCGATGGCGAATTGAGCCTTCAACCATGGTTGATGGCTTCAGTGTTATGTTTACAGTCAGCATTCCTGTTCAAGGACTGGAAAGCGGAACAAGTGATGAATACTTTGCGACAACTACGTAAAGTAACTAAAGATTTTGCAGGTTTAATTTTTCCAAAGAAAACCATAGGGTGGTTATATCCGTTCGTTGATCCTTAATTAATTTAATATGTTCTATAAATATTTATAAATTATGGTTGCTGTCTTAGAGCGGGCTGTATTACGCGGTTTTAAATTAATATGTGTCCTACTACAGAGTACTGTGTAATCGTCGAAGCTCTTTCATATCGCGTTGAAAAACATGACATGTGAATAGACAACTTGAGAAATTTTTCCTTTGAAATGGCCTCCGGAGGGACTTAAGCAACCTTTTTTAATTAAATGCTCGATAGAAAATTAAGAAATGAAAATGTCTTGGAAGCCTGTAGTACTATTTCTTTGCTGGAGAACTAGTTCCTTTGCGGTTAAATTAAAACGTGGAAGAGAGATTAAATGCAAGGTACTGAATATCTGTCGTGGCTCTTCTCAGTTTTGTATAAAGTTCTTCACAATTCTTCACAAGCTCCAGATGTATAATGCATACATGTAGTTCGAGTCAAGACATTGATTTACGACCATAGATATCACCAAGCGTAGCTAGTAGAATTTTTTCCACGTAAGAAAGCAGCTGTGTATTCATGCGGGTCGAAAATAGACACGATAAATCATTTTGCCAGCGATAATGTCTACGGTTGTTGAGGAAGTCTGTCTCTTGACGAAGACCCTGTTCTTTAACATGCCCGAGAAAGAAACAAATGTTTGGACAAACCTCATACAAAGAGGCTTCATAGACACATGATCCGTGAAGATGACCAATGTTATAACTTTGGAAGAGATACAAATATATATACCACATGAAATATATGAAGTTTTCCAACATTCCCTTCAAAATGAATATTTACAGTTTATTCAGACTCTGACGCATCGCTGCTTTCGTCATCGTCAGTCTGATAAAGCCTGTTTCTCGCATTCACTATTATTTAAACAACTACAAAGGTCTGTACAGAGAAATCCAGTACTGCAGCCCCGTAAAGATTGAACGAGCGTCTCTTATTTGAGCACCTTCACATAACAAGAGACGTGAATCAATCAAATAAAATCCGGCATCAAACCGAAGTGAATCGAGAGTCTCTTAGTCTCTGAAGCCGGTACCGGGAGTTGTCGTTACACGTGTCCACCCCTCGTTCTCCATTGCCCGTCCATAATCCCTCGGTAACGGCAGACGGGCGTTTGAACAGCATCCTTTCTTCAAACCATCAACTGAAAATGAACATGCAGTATAGCTTGGTGCAGTGCAGCTTATGTTGGTCAGACTCCGCTTGCGTCTTTATAAAGAGGAACCACCTGAGGTCTTTAACCGAGTTGTTTGGTCTGTCTTCGGTAGATAAAGTTGAAAGACAAGCCTTAGAGTTCCACCTTTGCTGTCGCCATCGGGCTGTTCGTTTCGACCAAGATTACCAGGGCTACACAGGATAGAATCGTGGCTTCCTGAAACTCCAGCGTAGCTGTCTTGCTAGGGCTGAGGGCTTCCACGATTGGCTGTAACTTACGCTGATATGCGCCCCTTCCAGTGACAAATGGGTTACTGGAATACATCTATAAATACCATCTTATTGCTAGTACAATGATATCGCTGTCTGGTGAATGAATGGACAAGTCCGTGGCATCATCACCAATGCCATTGAGGGCATGCAGTGTCATCTTCAAATCGACTTCTTCATAATAATAATAATTTTATTATTTCTATAGCGCGAAATTCATTAATATATGATTTAACGCGCTTCATGGCCGCTTTGAAGATATCCCACGTCTTTCTGCGTCGCCGCGCATTCTGTTCTCAATGCCACTACTATCTGTCTTCTAACAGCGTCATTCACCTTCTTTGCCAGAGAGGTGATTAGCTCTGCCTTGGTCTTCGTATGCCAGAGTTGTTTCTTCAACGGCACTTAATTACCAATAGAGGGTCTTCGGATTCTTATCATCTGGCCTGTGTGGTCCTTTTCAGCGCCGATGACACATTGTTTCTGACAAAGATTAAGCGAATTTCCAGGGCGCTATTATACTTGGTGACGAGACGTTCTGCCAGGTGTTTGTAAGTCTTGATCCATTCAGGTTTGTCTAATCACTGCACTAAAGCCATTGCCTCAATTACTGTGACTTTGACTTGCACATCGGCATTCTCGTTATCGGTTATCTGACGTTTCAAAGTTTCAAGGTTTCTTTATTTCCACGCAGCAACACAAAATTTATGATAAAACATAACACCACTAGACTCCTCCTTGAACTGTTCCAAAAGGCGCATAAGGACACTCTTGCATGATCAGTGCGGTAGGGTACCGTCGGTGGCAAACAGAGACCTTGAAACTATCGAGAACTCTCAAACATTACCAGAAATCGGCGACATTTTGCTCCCGCGCGATTGCACGCTAGACACGCGAGTTTCCAAGATGGCGGCTTTTGAGCGAAGGCGTTGAGAGCGATTGAATTAAAGCAATTCTTTACACCAGCGGACTTATGCAAAAAATTCTTGGTTTCTAAGTCAAACTGAATAATGTCAATAATGGCTAGCGAGTATTGAAAACGAGCAGAAACTCCAGCTTTATTTCTGGCCTTGGATCAGTCTCAGGGGAGTGCTTTGCTCGATGAAGCCTGACATCGACTAGCTGCGAATTTTGCACTTTTTTGTTGTGATTTTGTCTGGACTTGTCCTTCATAGAATCGCTTAAAAGCGGCTATTTTGAAAAGCTCATTTCCTAGTAATATTGCTCGGACGTGCGGAAGATTGTTAGAACGAGGAAATGCGTTGCAAAATTTGTATTAAAGGTGAGTAATTTTACTAAAATTTGACTAAAATGGTGACTGTATAGGATTCAGTAACCGACGTTTTTCAATTAAAAATTGTCTAAAGTTTTTTAACGTTTTCAGTCTGAAAGCAACAAAGAACACTCCGTTAACGGTTTAGTTTTTATATGCGAAGTGCGGGAAATAAGCAGCATTGCCACCGGTAAATTTATCTGAAATTTTCTGTTGAAATTCATACATTCTTTAGTAACTCCGGGGGCCATTTTAAGGGCCGCGTGACGCATGAAGAAATTATCTCCTGATAAACGTGACGCGGATTTCTGGTAATGAGGCCAACTGGCTCCTTGATATTTCTATGTCTGGTTGGCTCTTGCAAAGCAACACGAGATGAGCAAAAAGAGATTTGTCCTACTTGAGCTCCTCGAGTTTGTCTGCTGTTTTCACCATTATGACGTTGTCACTGCTTTTCTAGATTTGGAGACTACGCTTCTGCATGGTCAATCAAAGGCTCACATTCCCTGATTTGCGCTGTTCATCTGCAAACGTGTGGAATAGTTCTCTGCCTTAATTTCACTCTGTTGATATGACCACTTCGGTGACCAAATTATAGGGTTCAGTATTAGGAGCATCGCTTTCTGAGAAAGAATTTGCAAACTTCTTAATCGTTACCCGGCAATAGATGTACACCTTTCTTCTCGGGTGCTAAAATAGTAGTTTAAGAAGAAAGGTTATGCTGCTGTTCTGGAGTCTCCGGAGGTTGACCCACCATGGAATTTACTTCTGCAGCTAGCTACAACTTAGGACAAACCTCTTGCGACACTCAAGTCGCCTTCTTCCCCACTCCCTATTCCATGTTGGTTTTTTTCTCTAAAACCCGATGCATAGAATTCTTGTTTTACTTAAAATAGCATTAGAAGAGAGAAGACATAACAGCAATTCATGATCATTTATTGAGGGCTTTTATTTTAGCCACAATGTCACAAAAATTAGGTGTTTCCCTAATCTGTCCCAGCTAGTTTCGTCTGAGGTTGAAACTCAGGAGAAATCAGGTAAAAGTTCGTTCCCACGCTTTAATTCAGTGTGTTACCAACCAGTCCTTCAGATACCTTCATGGAACCTTCATGGCTCTTCTTTTGTATAAGGTTATTCAGAATTGTGTAATTTTAGAGGAAGCTCCAAATGTCTAATGCATACATGTAGTTGGCGTCAAGACACTGATTTACGACCATAGATATCACCAAGCGTAACTAGTAGAATCTTTTCCATATATATTAGAAAGCAACTGTGTATTCATGCGGGCTTATGAAATTGAAGGGGACGTTTTCATTTAGTCTCAAGAAAGAATTTTTAACAACGCATTTGTTTTCGGAAAAAGAACACGAAACAAATCAAGAATCTCCTGTTCTTGAAGCTTCATATACTTTCATTTCCATGCACGGTCTCGAAAACATTTTCGGATTAGAATGTTTTTATGTAGTTTTTTGCGCGGGTTGTTCAAGAAATTACAACGTTTTAAATAATATCGCTAGTTCCCAAACGCAAATTGAAAGTTTGTATAGCATTATGTGGGAATTTTAAATGAAAAGAGGATATATCACGACAGTTTCGTTCTTGTCAATTTCTTATACTTTATTTTGGTTGTGGCAAAAACAAAATAAAATAAACACGTTACTTGCTTTAGGACTAGCGTGGTTGTGTGTTACTTATAAAATTGCGCGAGCAGTCGAGAAAAACACACATTAAGAAATTATGGCCTCAAGGACTGGTACGCTTGAAAATAAATTGCTCTGATCATGTTTTGGCAATGTGCTGACCTATTTTTCCTTAAAAGATTTTCTGGAGTTATTTCTGTTCCTTCTTCTGAAATTAAGCATCCTAGAAGAAATTTAATACAACTTAAAGTGGATCTCTCATAACATCCTTTACCGACAGCGGTGCAGATACTAAAGCGGCCGCTTGGAATTATCTTATTAGACAAGTTTAGAATCATTGCTATCACCACGCAGAACTTTACACCAACGCATTTACTATGTTAAACAGTAGTCTCGTGGGAATTTGCATACACCCTCGCTGGTTTATGAAGATTTTGTATAGTGTGTATTTTACACAAAGGGGCCCGTAAATTTAGTAACAACATATATTTTAGATTTGTCTGCCTTCCTTGTCCCGGATTATTGCTCGTGATGAGAACCGAAGACTAAGCTGTTAAAAGAGAATGTTTCGGTTGGTCATTTCCACTTAAGTCACGGGAAGGATTTTTATCAAGTTTTTCTGTAATATTATGTTTTTGGATTATCCCGACGCCAATTACTCTTTTCTTATAACATCGTTCGGCGAGGAAAATTGAAACTTTGTGTGCCTATTTTGCATTGTGCTCGAGGCAAAGAAATGAATGGAGACTTTAAAACATAAAGATTAATTTTATCAGTAGTAGTCTCTTGGCTTCCTTAGCGTACCATTGTGCTGACGAGAGAAAGCCGTAGTGATTATTTTCATTTGAAAATGGCCGATAGTAGTTATCAGGTATCTTTGAATTATAGGATGAAAGCCACAGTTAAAAATAAAAAACCCATTTAAACGCATAAAAAATTGGCACTGGACGGCCTTACTGATTTTTAATACCGAACTGGGGAGTTTTGGGCGCGTCACTACCCATTTACACGACCAAAATGGCAAAATTTTCCTCGTACTTTCTACCTCAAAGAACGTCCGACAGCATATTATTATTAGCCCGAGAATAATTACTTACTTTGTTTCAAGTTAAAAAAAAAATGAAAGCTAGTATTAACTGAATATAAAATTAAAATTGAACTTTTATAAAGCAAGGAGCATTTAATTACCTTCGGTTCCTACCGCGATGAATTAATTGGAATGTCTTGTATTGCAGTCATGGTTACCAGACATCTTTAAATTAGGAGAACCTTTTCCTCAATCATATTAACTATGACTCAATCGTCTCAATTGAAGCAGAGGCTGCAGACTTCACAACTCTCTTAGAAAGAAGCAAGACTCTCTTCTGAGGAAGGTAAATCATTGTTAAAAATCTTGTAGTCTTTGAGTTGGGGACTGGCTACTTAGTTTAACAGCGAAATTATTTGGTGTCAAGCTTGAAGAGAAATTAAAGCAAATTGTTTCAAATTGTGCCTAAATATGAAATACGTAATATACGTTCTTGCCGAATAGCAGTGTTTTCTCGTTACTGGCTCGAGCGCAGCTCAAACTTGAAACTGCAAGTCTAGCTTTTAAATCTTCTTTACACAGTTATCCCTGCTAGCCGCTTGGATTTGTTTACAAACATTTCACACCAGCTCCAAAGAACACAGTAGCCTTTCAGTTTTTCGAGAGAGAGTGAATTTTTCGTTTCTTCCTTGCTAAATTGTGAAAGTTCAAAAAATAAGTGAGTCAACTTCTAATTTAATGAGATATCCAGTTTTTATCACCGCAGCCTGAGACTGATAGCTCTGATCCTGCTAGCTTGTGCGTTTTCTTTTGTGCAGCTGTGTATAAAATAGACAAATCACTTTCAACGAAAATGATAGAAATGTTGGTGCTTGGAAGAATTAAACATCATTCTCCTCTTCAAATATTGACCAAGATTTCGCGAAAGTCCATTTCTCGTGAACTAATACCAGTCGAGGTTTGTCTTCCGTTTTTTCCTTCCTTTCTTATGGACATGTTAAAGCTTGCGGCTTTCAGAAATACTTTTCCTAATGTTTAAACTCAAATTTGAAAGTATTTTGAACTCCATTTCACTGGAAACTGCAAGTTGCCTTGCGTTACATGTGACGTCATTTTTGTGGTTTCTGGCAATAATTGCCAGTAACCTCTATGTCATCGACTGCTTGAGACAGTCCGTAACTTTGCGGAGGAGTCTTCACGTTGGCGCACCCAGGCCAAATATATTCCACTCTAGGTTGGGTGTCACGTGACTTTACCAGGCTGAAACAATGGCGTCTTGGGCTTCGCATCATTAGCCGCCAGTGTAGCCGGAGTATAGATTCCAGTTTTCAAGTTAAAAAAGACTTATGCATATTAAATGATAACCAAAGTATTCAAGAATTGATAAAACCCAGTTTTGCTCAAGTATTTTACTGCAGGCGTATGAAAATAACACCATTCCGTGACCCTCTTTTCGGCATTTTTCGATTTACACTGGTCTGAAAATTGAGCAAAACTTTATTTTTGAGGCAGGGGAGGGTAGGGCAGTCATATACCTTTGTATTTGACTTAGGTTTCCCCTGTGAGGGTTCATTTCAGGTGCGCGGTAAAATCAAATAGGCAAAGCTAGAATGTTATTGGAGTTAAAACGTAGAAAAGTTTTAAGCTAAGCAATCCGTGGTCCTTTTCCAAAGACACATTCAAAGACAAAGCTTTCTTTTAGTCAACTAACAGAAATACGTCTTCCAAAGGGGAAAAATAAAACGTAGAGAAATGCTCGGGAGGATTAGCAATGAATCAGAATCCAATATGGCGGTTCTCGAAGGTGCAAGTACAACAGAAGTGTGCAAGCAGAGCAGGAAATGTTCGAAGGTGGCTGGTCATAGGGGCCGATGCAACTCAGAAAAGCCCATCAATCCGTTCTGGGAGTCATCTTCAGTATTTAAATTAAACACACGTAAACGAAAACTGATCGACGAGGAGAAACAACTGTGCGAACAACACGAGGCAAAGAGAGAAATGCTTAATGAGCGAGAAGAAACACTCAAGACAACCGAACTGGCGATTCATACCAAGTTGAGCGAGAAAGGTAAAACTCATTACCGGTACCTATGGATAATTTAATACCATGTCATATCATATCTTTACAAGGCAAGACAAGATTTTATTTTTAACTTACACATAAGCTTTATAGTTTATTTATAAGAAAATTAGGCTGTATTCATTATGTATACTACAAGAGGGGGGAAGGGCGCAGAGGATTTTGAGGGGGGATCTCAAAATTTAGGAATTGGAAAAGGGGGGGTGTCAAGTTTTTTTTGATAACATGAAGGAGGGATGCTAATATTTTTGTGGAGGTATCACATATGTAAGAAAGTGTTGATAATATAATGAAATTCAAACAGGAAAACCTTTGTTCTTTTAAAGGCCAATGATTATGTATACATTGTCAATCATTATCATTATAAATGTAATCATCCTGATCATCATCATTTTCATCCTGATCATCATTGTCATCTTGTTCATCATATAAATTGTCATCCTGATCATCATCATTGTCATCTTGATCATTATTTTCATTGCCACCACTGCCAGAATTATGGTCATGGTCATGCATGGTCATCATCATCATCCTTATATCAGCATCAGCATTAGCAGCATGGCGTACAGAAGGCTTCCCACAAGCCTGTGGATGGCAAGGTGAACAGGGGCAAGAGCATCACCAGAAAATATGTTAAAAGATTTCAGGTGCTTCGATGCCTCAAGATGAAATTTGGGCTTGAGCTTATTCAGTTCCTCTAACTTTAGCTCCTGGCATTGTATTTTTTTTTTCAACTGGAATGTTTTCTTCTTTCATCACCATCTGACAAAGCTGTAATGACTTTGATTTGTCAGGGATCAACTTGGTCAATATTTCTGTTATGCAGCCTTTTCTGTTTTTCTTTTTTTACTTTTCTTTTGTTCTCTTTTTTTCTTCTCTTTCTTCGTGCATTTTCCTTAGAAGTTTGATCTAGTTGAACTCTAGATCTTGAAAGCAGAAGTGATTTATTTAAATCATTCTCCACAGTCAAACGTCTCTTGAATTGTTTTCTTTGATTGTGAGGTATTGATGCTCTTCTTTACAGCCTTTTTTAATTCCCAAAATGTTGCTGGACTGTAACAGCCTTTCTCTCCTTTGTTTTAAAGTCTGTCTGCATGCATGTTTTTCCTTCTGATCAAGTGGTGGGATTTGTAAAAAATTTGTTGTGATTAATGGGGGATCTGAAAATATTGCACTCTGCCCCCCCCCCCCCCCCCCCCCCCCTCTCTCTCTCTCTCCCTGTATTATACATAATGAATGCAGCCTTAAAGCTAAGAGATAGCTTGACAACAAAAAGGAAAATATGCATAATTTGAGTCCACCTGAGTTTGCATCATTAAAATAGCCTGTCTGTGCTAATTGAGTGATAGTGTTCTGATTTACCATTCTGCTGAACTTACAGTGTTTACTTGTAAGTGTTACACTGTACATCTGTATCTATAGTTCCATTTTTATAATTATAAATCAGTAAGCTTAGGTTGACAAAAATTATCCATGCACTTTTTCTGCAGAGAAAGAATTATGTGGTCTACATCATAAGTTTGAAGAAATCAAAACCTTGGCTGAATCAACAAAGAAGGAGTCATCTGTTGTTACTCAGCAGAATGAACACCATGATTTCATCCCTTGGTTTGGATTGTAAGCAATATTCAAAGTCAAAACGAGAGCAAGACAGCACATCACCAGCTACTAAATCTACCACGAGGCACCGCAGACAGAAAGAGACAGAGAAAGCCCTAATGTTTATCCATGGTGGGAAATTAGGTTTACATTATGGAGCATGGGATTACATTGTTGCTAATGCTCCTAAAGAACTAGTTGATGATTTTATAACTGGTTATAAAAGAGGAAAGTATATTCAGGAAGTGTTTGAAAAGGCAATGAAAGAGCACCAAGCAGCTCCGGAAATCTTGAACCAAGCAATAGCTTGTAAATATCAGAACTTTCTCTCCCAAAGGAATTCAATCTAGTGTGCAAAGTGCAGAGCTCATATTTTAATGCTGAGTCAGAGGTATGGGTTCCAAGGAATGTCAAGTGTGTGGAGTTAGATTTGAGAGTTCCAGGACTTGCATCCCTTGCTTCTGTAGAAAAGTTTGGTTCACAATAAGCTCCTTTCAGATCTATTAACACAGGAAAACACTAATTTGTCTTAGAAATGTTTCCCTGTGGTATGACTCGTATAATTATCCTGTAAACAATATAAACTATTCTGTGACAAGGAAATATTAGAAGAACATGAATGTTTATTTCAGTGTTTACATAGAATAACATCCATATACCTCCAGTTCACACTTCACAAACTGACGAAAATAACTATTTCTTGTTTGTATGTTAAATGCGGTTTATCAAATTATTTTGTACTAACCCTGGAAACAACAATTCATTATTCTGACTCAGTTTGAAAAAAATTGAGAATATTATGTGACAGAGTTACTGTAAATATGTTTGAGCCTGGAAATAAAACATGAGGTTTTCGAGTTAGCACCTGGCTACAGTGGTAACAACAAAATTATTGTAAAAATTAACAAATTGTTTTCTCATTCAATTGAAGGGTTGTATGCATAACCATCCTAAGTGCCTAGTTTTTGTATTTTTCGCTATTAATTTTTGTGAAATTAACATTTAACTGTTTTGGTCTGTTTTTTTCAAATGCCTTCATTTTTTGCATAAAACCTGCAACAATTTTTTTGAAGAAGTAAGGCCACTTATTGCTGGAAATTAGCCTCAATTCGACAAAATAACCAAAATACAAAGAAAAAGTCACGATCGTTATGTATACATAAAAACTCAATGAGATGCTAATGGAAATTTATTCCAAATTAAACTTCTTGCAATAAGGGATAAACTGTCTCATATTCTTCCACAGTGTTCTCCTTTTGAGGCGGTAACCGGTAAATTTTACCGCCTGTAATACCAGTTATTATTGCCTGAAATTGCTTTAAAGCAGACCTAATTAACATCGGCAACGGCTACTCTACCAGTTTGAAAACCTCTTTTACCTGCTGTGCTTCAAACAAGGGAGAACATTGCTTCCAAGCTGCTTATTAAATAAGGTACTGCAATCATTTCAAAAAACTGAAAATACCTACTGTATGACAGCCCCCCTATATTAATATAGGTATTGAGTATTTTACCCATTAATGACTAGCCAGAAATGTTATTCAGACATCAAAAGTAATCCAAAAAATCATTTCAAATACAAAGAAATAGAATTTAAAAGTATTTTTGTCTTAACATATTCCTGCAAACTGAACATACCCCAACCCTCATCACTTTTCTAATGGTCCATCCTTTTGGTGTTTGTTTCTTCAAATAGTGGCTTCAATAATGCATACTGGTGCTATCCATGAAATTTTGCAGTGAAGAGGAATGTTATTTGATGAAATAGTCTGGCTTAAGTCATGTTTATTGTCATCCAGTTCTTGGTAGAATACTAAATGAAACACTTAAGTTTACAGTTCAACCATTCATTGGTGCTTGAATGCTTGAATCCACTACAAAGTGTTCAGCTGAATGCCACTGTGACACGCTGTGTCTTCATAGCATAGTTCATGCAGAATGGAGTTGACTCTGTCACAATTGCAGACCTTCCATTGTACACAGACTCAGTCTTACCTCCAGCCTTGGATGGAACCCTTTTGAAGTGTCTTTGGGCAAAGAAAGTTTTTCCTGAGAAACGAGATGGCAAAAATAACTTCCTAACGGAGTCCATCTTGGTGAATGTCAGGGCATGTTTTAAACCATCGACCCGAGTGTGCATGTCTCCTGGATATCCCCGAACGAGAACCAGGTGTCGAAACACTGTCCAAGGGATAAAAAAAAAACTAACTGGATTCACTAACCCACTTACTTTAGACCTAGATAACTTGCATTTCATTGATTTCCCTATTTCTTGTAGGTATGAGTCGATCATAGGGCCGACCAATTCAAGCTTGTTTCCAACAACTTCTTCCAGTTGCGCGTCCATATTTAACATGCCATAATTTGGTTTTCTTTTCGCTTTACGAACAGCTTTTATCCACTGCCTTTCCACAGTAAACTTCATTTGCACTTATGAAACATTCCAGAATTTTTCGCCACGTTCTGTATCATCAGACACCCCTAAATCCAAGTCATTAGAACAAATTCCCTGAAATTCCCTCCGCCATATTTGTTGAGTCCTCCTCCATGTGCTATTTTCTTGACGAGCACCGCTGACATTTACGAGCCCGCACGAGTGGAAGATTTTTGGCACGCAACAGCCAACGTGCTTCCGGATTGAGAACGAAAACATTCGGAACTACCTCGACGTTTACCGGACTTCGATCTTTTATTCGATTTTCTGCACTGAAATGTGAGTTCTAAACTAAATATCTATCTTTTACAGTTAGATGTTCTAAGCCGATCTCATTTTAGCAAAAAATTTCAAGTAAAAATTGCCTGCGAAAAGACTGAGTCCAAAAATGTCGCCCTTTCGTCGTGTTTCGCTGACAAAGCTCACGTCCGGCGTTTCTGCACAAGCGCTAACGAAATGTTTGAGCGCTTCTGGGAGTCCACCTTGCAAAACATTACAGGTTTGAATGTGAATTTTTACCATGCTTTATCTTTAATTGACCGAATCACTGTATTCGAAGCATCTTTAGCGAAATTTGCGAAAAACGTGAGTCAATAAATTCTGTTTCAAAGCTCTTCAACGAGACTAAAAATTCGCTTTTTTCGCCTTCGCGTACATTTAGTCGAGGCAAAAATTCAAAGAGTTTGTTTTTCAGCATAAATACAGGCTCATCTGAATAAACTTTTTAGTTAGGAAAGATTACTGTCCGTTGATGTGTATGTCTTAATTCACGGAATTTCGTAATTACTCGACCTACGTAAACAAACCGAAATCCTCGCAGAGGATGGCCGTATAGCCCACGTGACATGTCCATGAACAACGTGATGCCATTATGAAAATAAAATATGGGAAGGAATTCAGATCTCGTTATGCTAACTTTGTCATAATATTACAACCGTGTAGGTGAATCAGTGAAATAGCAAATTGCAAATTTCAGATTGCCTTTTGGAAGGCCGAGTAAAGGCCAATAAGGCCTCTAGTTTTTGCTGAAGGTGCTACACCATCTATTTTTGGCAATGCTCTGATTATACAAGACACCTTTACATCATTGGCTACCCTCACCACGTTCCTGGATGCTAAGCTATTTAATGTTTGCTCTTTAAAATAAGAGACCCGCGTGTGGCCGTCTGGTATATACACGATCATGAATGTGAAAGATCAGAACAGTATACTCCATACATCCAAACCTTCGCCACACAACAACATTTGTCACTTAACAGTAAACGTGCAGAATAACACTTGAGGGATTATTGCAACATGACTGGAGTTTATAACTGAGAAAAGACATGATGCCGCTGCTGTATGTAGAAGATAAAATATGAGCGGGAGATCTGTATGGGCGTCTGTATTGTTACGCCCATACAGATCTCACGCGAAAGAAACAATAGATTGTGTTTGTCATGTCAATCGGTAGAGATCTGTATCAAAAGTCAATGCATACTAATTAGCTTATCAGGATACTGTATCAAAAGTTGATTTGTGTTGGGGTTTACAGAAGTGTATATGCGACTCAAATACTACCTGTAGATTGGTCATAACGTTTATGAATTATTAATGAATTTTACAATTTTAAATCAATAACAATAGTAATAATAATAAATCAATGCATGCAAATTGGAGAACAACCTGTCTCATATTGAAATTGAAACCACTTTAGCTCAGCTGAAAGCAGGCGCTTTGCGTGCTTGGCAATTAAATAGGTTTTCCGAAACCGTTGGGTTATTGCGATTCAACATAGCTATTTACCATTTGAGAAAACAACGAAAAAGGGCGTATATTCTATTTACGACAACTGGTTCACCTGTATGGGTGATTTGTTAAACAGTTTAAGGGGCTCAGTTCATATAGGTTCACTTCCACTGGAGCAATGGACCTCGAATATTTCTCTCATTGTTGAGAGCAAGTGTTAAAGAGTGAAAACAAGTTAATACCGATTTATTAATATGTTATTTTTATTAACAATTATTTCCTTTCTTTAACTGGCAATATTACAGATTAAATATGATAAGGACATTTGAGTCGGTTAGAAACTGGAGACCGAAGGATAGCCAAGAAACAGTGAATCTTTTCACGGAAAACAAATACAAGGAGATAACTATTTAGACGTCAATAATTCCTTAACTTTAATTGGATATTAGAATTTAAACCATCCAGCTTACTTAAGCTTTTTCCATGGCTTTGCAGCAGAGTATAGTATTATCGGTATGGATGCAGTTTGAATGAGATTAAGTATTCCGTACGATTAGTACGATTAGTTAGTTAAGGCTCTAAGACTTAGTCCGTCTATAAACTTCTCTATTTCCTTGGAATGAACACACTGAGTAGTCTTTGTGTGGAATTAAAACACTGGCAAAAGGGAAACGATTCAGACAGCAAGTCTGCATCATTTCGCCAAAAGAAAATGACGTCAAATTGGCAGTTCAATTAGGTGGTGTCTTCATAAACAACCAAACAAGACACACTAAGCTAAAATTCTGAGCCACATGTTAATCAAACCAGTCAGTGAGGAAAAAAATCTAATAAACGAGCGACGAGAAATGGTGACATCAACAATAATATTGCTGAGCACCATTTACTGACAAACCACACAATCGACTGGGACTCTGCTAAATGCATTACCTACTGTACTAACTACCACCAACGGATCGCACTGGAAAGTTAGTTTACTAACTTAGAACAGACACCACTGAACCGTTGTCAACAGCTTCCCGCACCTTACAAACGACTTATTGACGATATCAACAACAGACAAACAATAGACACACCGACTAATTTGACTAACAATACACCTACGAACATTTGACTAACAAAAGACGGATCGAAACACACCAACCACGGTTTACAGTCTTCACAGCCAATAACATCACGACTTAACTGACAGACAACCAATAACATCACGACTTCGTTGACCAATCACATCAACGACCAGAGTGCTAATACCATCTCCTAACGTTACTCCAATCACTTGACTCTGATGATGACTTCCGCTCAGGCTGTCAAAACGTCAGTCAGTGTCACCACAAACAGTCCTTCTCAGAACTACACTCACCCGGACGATCGTGCTTCACTTAGTTATGATATGGCTCCTGGGTTCAAACCATTTACGATTTTAAACTTAAATCTGATAAACTAGCAGCTTCTTCCTTTATAGTTAACTGCTAATCTAGGCATATAAAATAGCTAGCAATCAGTTATCACACTCATTATGTCACCTGTTATGGTAATTAGCTCCTGATTACGTTCTTTTCATTGCAGAAGTGTTACTGCCATTGTTTGGACATAGCAAAGCAAAGGAAGCATCATGAAGTGGCTGTTTGCCCTTTTGTTGGTTAGAGCAGTGCTCAGTAGCGATCCCAAAGGTAAAATTTTTTTTTTGTTCAGATTAAGTTGGTGTTTTCCATAAATAAGAACTGTCCGGCAGCAATTATGAACAATGTCCAAAAAAGTAAATTCGGCGCTTTGCTAACCATCTTCTGTAGTTCATCTGCCATCATAGGTAGAACTTTAACAGAATTGTTCAGTTTTTGTATGGCATTATTCTTGTGTCGATCGTCAAGTTCTCATATGCTTCCAAAAATTCAAGACAGTTGAAATTGAGTTACAAACTAAAAGTAAACTGCTTTACAGAAAATACTTCATTTACATCGCTTTAAGTTGGAAGGGTTTTTTCCCCGGGAAAAACGGACAATTGTATTACTTATCTTGATTCGTTTGTTTGCCTGTTGAATATTATAAAGGCTGACGAATCAATTTACAAACAACTTCATTACACCCATATCTTTCATGAGCGCTCAAGGAACAGTAGTCTAATTATGTGAATTCTTGCCATAATTAATGCCCTGGTTTGTACCAAGCATAAACAAAACAATGTGAAACAACTAAAATAACATGACAGCAACGATTTAAGAGATAAAAAGAAATAATAAATAAATAAATAAATAAATAAAGCAAACGTGCTACAACTGTGCAATAATGCTTACTATTAAAAATAAATAGATTCGTTTCAGAAAATGGTATCCCTCAAGCTTTCGTTTTAAGGGGAGACTGAATATTGGATTGCAAACATACTTGATCATGCATTTTTTATCATGTTTAATAAATAGAAAAAGCAACACAACACGTACAAACAAATATGGACACACAAACACAGACAGAAATAAATGTTGTAAAATGTAGGCGGCAATAACATTAAAGTACCAGACCCATTCAATCATGCCGCGACACAAACTACAACGAGATCAGCCTGACTAATTAGCCATTCCAGTAAAATTTCATCACAGGTGGACAATTTTTGGGTTATAAAATAACTGAAAAGTGTCTTAACTTTATTCCTGTTCTAAATGTCATCTTCAAGTACGAGAAACATTCTCTAAGGGGGAGAGGAGGCTGGGGTTCTTTATTTGACAAATACTGAAACGAGGAAAAACGGTTTGTGATTTGTATCTTTTCTATACTTTATAGAGCAAAATCATAAAATGAGAAAAGAAAACGTACAAACAACCTGAAAGTCAGTGAAAAAGAAAAGAAAAAAAAAAACAACAAATGTATTTTGAGTAACCCTGAGCCTTAACCTGAGCCGAAACCCTGGAAATTGACTAGCAAGATCCTTATAAGCTCGGTTAATATCGGTTTGCGACAGTAATGAAGTTTAGAAATGAGAGGTTTTGGCAGAAGGATGCTACACCAGCAAATATTTCTGGCTGCTTGTCATTAGCACTTTGGCAGAGACCCAAATCCCATGTTACTGGGTAAATATTTTGAAAATAAATGGGTGCTTTACTGTCATATGTACCTGGCATTGTTAAGATCCTTAATTTTTTCACAAAATTTCAAACTGCATTTTTTTCATTGTAGGTTTCAAAAATAGTCGTTTTAAATTCTGGTAACCTAGACGATACTACTACCAAAGTTGCCATCAGTATGTACATTATATTGTTAAGATCCTTAATTTTCTCTCAAAATTTCAAAGTGCATTTTTTTTTTGTTTTATTGTAATTTTTTAAATTTGCGTTCTTAATTATGTCATTCAAGATATGGAAATACTGGCCTGGGAGGTGCTGCGAGAGACATTCAAGTGTAAAATTTCCCACAGAATGATATCCACATGTGTACGAGTTCTTTGATGCTTTCTTTGTGAGATTGACTCTCACAAACGGTTTACGTGGGCGTAAACTGGAAGCTAAGTTAGAGCGGTGCGGTTTGGCTTTGCAAGTAGTAGGCATCCCTTCGAAAAATTAATAGTGAGTTTCTGATAAATAGGCCTTTCAGAATTTACTTTTACCTTTTCTTGAAACCGAGTCCAATAATTAGTTTATTTGCAAATGAGCAGAAACCATTTTCATAAGAAAGAGTAATCTCACCACTCCTTGCTTTTACCAACAGGCTTGAAGAAACGCAGAATTGTAGTGAATTGTAGTTTCTCAGGATGAAACGCGATATTGTTGTCAAAACAGAACTTCGAATTCCAACCCTCGCCTTGAAATATTCGTTTTAAGTGAAGTCAGCATGAAGAAAAGAGAAAGACGAAGAAAGATATTTGCTGTAATCAGTTCAGAAACTTGAGTAGCGAAAAAATGATTGCACAACAAATACACGGCGACTCTAAAATTAAACAGCCAGCGCTCATTATCCTTGAACAAAGAACGGAGACAGCTCATGAAATTCCACAATAATTGCTCACTCTGCTTTACTGAATAAAGAACGAATTTGCTCACATCGGACATTACGAGCAGCTCGCTCCTTTGTATTATTGTGACAGTCGAGTAAATAAAGCCCGCCAATAAGTACAAAACGTCGGGTTCCTCGATTTTAAGAGCGTGGTTAGCGCGGCGTGTGGTACAAACTAATAGTTCAGTTTCGAGTTCGCCATGGCCGCTGAATAAAAGCACTGAGAACGCATTTGCACAGGGTTAGCCACCATCTAAAGTGAATTTATTCACAAATTCCAGCGAGGAGATGACCTGTTTACAGCTCTGTCTATCGTTTAATCTATCGTGACATTTGGTCAGCGGGAAGGCCTGAGCTCTATAGACGCCTGGGAGGCAAAACTTCTTTAGAAATGTGCAGGTATTGTTAAAACAACTTCCTTCATGACAATTTCTAAACAGTTTACCACGTTGCCACTGATGAATTGTGGGCTTTATGGCTAGGGTTAGCCCAAACACCAGCTTCAGAGTTCATTAAATCAGTAAGTGAAGCAGGCGCGGATCCAGGTAAAATGGTGACCGTTTCCCGGTAGGGTGGGTCCGGGGACTATACCCCGGAAAAACGTTTTGGTTTTGCCTTTTGACTGTGGTAATAAGCTCGTAGGATAATTACTTTACGTTCATGTGAAAATTTTATCATGAAAGTAGTTTGAAACCTAAGGATCAAAGCAATACATACAAGTTCCCTGGTTACAAAAGTAAAAAGTGCAGCACAAGTAGCCGAGACGAAATTAGGTCTATTACTCTTTTTTCTCTAACAACAGTCCCTCGTTGCCAGCAGCCGACAACAACCCATGAGTGCTGCGTCTTCCCCTTTGTATACCATGGAGTGAGGTACAATTCCTGTACTTTTGTTAAGCACCACAGACCTTGGTGCTCCCTGGATTATCAATACAAAGGACGCTGGGGAAACTGTGGTAAGCTCATATGATAGTTAATTATTTTACGGTCATGTGAAGAATTTGAAAGTAGTGTGAAATTTCAATAAAAGCAGTCCAATCGAATTTCTTACTTATACAGAAAAAAAGTGCAGCATGAGTAGCGGAGATAAAATTTCGTTTATTACTGCTTTTTTCTCTCCCAACAGTCACTCTTTGCAAGCCGCACACATATCTATATCGGTGCTGCGCCATTCCCTTTGTATACCGTGGAGTGACGTACAATTCATGTACTTCAGTAGATTTCAACGCACCTTGGTGCTCCCTGGATTCTGTGTATAGAGGACGCTGGGGAGTTTGCATGTAGTCGTCATATGCCGCTCTCAAAGATTAAGCCATCGATATCAAAGTAGAAGCACTAGTACTGTAAAACTGCGAATGCCTTATTAAATCAGTCATATGTCATGTGATTGCTTTATTGATGAGTGGATAATCTTAGTAATTCTAAAGCTAACATGTCAGAAAAATAAATAAATAAATATATATATATATATAAATTCTGTATATGAAGGAAACCCTAATCCTGTACACCCCTAACCCTTGTCACCTTGAAAGAATAATTTCCCGGGATACCACGTCTTCGATCACGTAAATCACATCTTCGATTGCCGTGTTGCCAGCATGGTTGTCCTGATGGTGTAGTGGTCATCACACCCGACTAGTATACGGGGGGACGTGGGTTCAAATCCCGCTAAGGGCAAATTTTCTTTCAAAACATTTATTCAGTTAAAATGTGATTATTTGGGGTGTACAGGGTTAGGGTTTCCTTCATATACAGAATTTAATTAATTGAAATAAGCCTGTATCCGTAATTGGATCCTCCTTTGTCATCCGCTAAGTTGACTTCGGTCGTGTATCAGTAATTGATCCTTAGTTGGGTTTCAGATGGAGTTATAGGCTTCCCCTGCCTTGTCACCTTGAAAGAGTACCACGTCTTCGATTGCCGTGTTGCCAGCATGGTTGTCCTGATGGTGTAGTGGTCATTACACCCGACTAGTATACGGGGGAACGTGGGATCAAATCCCGCTCAGGGCAAATTTTCTTTCAAAACATTTATTCAGTTATATTCAAATCCCGCTCAGGGCAAATTTTCTTTCAAACATTTATTCAATTAAAATATGATCATTTGGGGTGTACAGGGTTAGGGTTTCCCTCATATACAGAATTTAATTAACTGAAATAAGCCTGTATCCGTAATTGGATCCTCCTTTGTCATCCGGTAAGTTGACTTCGGTCGTGTATCAGTAATTGATCCTTAGTTGGGTTTCAAATGGAGTTATAGGCTTCCCCTGCCTTGTCACCTAAGAAAGTAAAATTTCCCGGGATGCCACGTCTTCGATCACGTAAATCACATCTTCGATTGCCGTGTTGCCAGCATGGTTGTCCTGATGGTGTAGTGGTCATCACACCCGACTAGTAACGGGGGGACGTGGGTTCAAATCCCGCTCAGGGCAAATTTTCTTTCAAACATTTATTCAATTAAAATATGATTATTTGGGGTGTACAGGGTTAGGGTTTCCCTCATATACAGAATTTATATATATATATATATATATATAGACGGTTGAAGGCGCTTCCTGGGCCAACGAAAGATGTAGAACCAAAAGGATCACTGAGGATTCACAGTCCTGATTCGACGAATAATAAAAACTAGTTAAAATGAGACCGAAAATGGACAACTTTTGGTTCAAAAAAGATAAAAAATTTAAAAATTCATGAATAAAAAACGTTTCGGTCTCTCGACCTTCGTCAGTTACAAATAGAATATTAAAAACCTACGACTTAAATACGCTTTTACAACAATGGTTACAAATTACATACAAGTTACGTAACTCAGACAATGATAGTGGTAACGAAAATGAAACGAAAAACAATAGGTGTACAAAGAGTATGAAACAAGTACGGTAAATTAACAGGATGCGAAATAACAAAATTAATAGAACTAGTGATAAATGTTATGTAATAGTCGCAGCGCAACAGGTTCCCCATCGAGGGCCTCTGAATCAACATACCTGTCAGTATCATAACAAAATCATGCTAGTCACATTAATAATAATAAGAAGAGAAACAAACTGTCCCTGACCTCAACATTGCATTAAGGTCTTGTCCCCGCTCCCCTCCCCTCCCCTCCCCTCCAGTTTTATTTGTCAGTTAGTTTCCACTCTCTCTCAGAGAAAGAAACGTCCATTTGAAGTCTTCGCGCGGTCAGTTAGCTCGCAATGACGTCGTTAGAGTTTGATTTTCCGTTGGCCTCCTAGAGCAGAGTATTCCATAGGACATCATTAAGTCCAGTGAGGGGAAACGTCTTGCGAGGTGCAGTGTCTGCCTCGTCTAATATCCTGCTGTGCAGTTGTTTGCTAAACGAGTACTTTCAGTTACCCGGGCGGTACTGCTGGAAAAATGCAGGGATATTGAGAGCTCTGCTTTGAGAGGTAACAAGTCTTTAGCCTCAGAAAGTAGGTGTCGGTGATCATTTCAAGGCTCAGGGAGAGAAACTGGTGTAGAATTTGGAGCATCGGAGCATGCTAAAGACTTAGTAAAAATGCTGTGGCTAGATGATCGTCAACAGCTCCTCGCCAACATGGACAATAAACATCCGGGACTTCAAAGGCATGGCTGGAAATTTGTCTGCAAAAAGCGTAAGTTTGAACATTTTTTGACTAGTTTTCGCCCTCGCAACTTTATCGATCTTAAGCTAGTGATCTGATAGTCTGAAAGTGTCATAATGACTGGTTTCCGGTGTCAGAAGTGATTACAAAATCGAGCGATAATTTACACAAATAAAATTGGACAATAATTAGCTGTGATTCTTGGTAGCAATCACGAACGCTCGGTTAAAAACGCTGCTAGACTTCGGCTAAATCGATGCCACTAATTCCAAAGCTAACTTTGCCGTCAGAAAGAGCGTATTCTAGAGAGATTTAGCGGACTAGCGCACCAAAATTCTCATGTCAGAGGTCACGTCAATTTCATGTCTAATTGCAAGACAAATAACATGTATTCTTTGTCTTCCCATTGACAGCGACTGTAGGCTCATAACGGGCCTAAATAAAAGTCTCCCTTTTGATAAACCGAGGTATTGATAAAGAAAGTTCTAAAACCCCTCAAATTTTCATGAACCTGGTTTTTAAAAGATCGGCTATATATATATACGTCTTCGATCACGTAAAATCACATCTTCGATTGCCGTGTTGCCAGCATGGTTGTCCTGATAGTGTAGAGGTCATCACACCCGACTAGTAACGGGGGGACGTGGGTTCAAATCCCGCTTAGGGCAAATTTTCTTTCAAAACATTTATTCAATGTATATATATATATATATATATATATATATATATATATATATATATATATATATATATATATATATATATATATATCAGCATGTAGACTACTCAATAATATATATATTTAGCCAAGCCTAAAAGCGGAGCTCCAAAAGCATTCTTTTTCTACTGGCATTTGCACCCTCCAGTCCAGATCTGCTTGTGGATCAGATTTGGACCCCCTAGTCCAGAACTGCTAGCAGATATGAACGTCTTTTTACGGATTTGGACCCCCATCCCTCCTAAAAGCAAGCGTTCTATTGAGTAAGGTAATAAAAATTCCTTTGCAAATTGAGTTTGGAGATGTTAAAAAGCAAACTAAAAATATTGATGCAATTTCAGTTATCCAAAGCCTCCCATGAGACAGTTGGAAATCAGAAATTGTGTATCCTCTGGATATATGTATGCGTCAAAAAAATTATGAAATAAAGATGAATGGAAATCAATAAAAATATTTAGATGATATGCATTAAGACAAAGATATCTCTTTTGATCAGTTACTTCTTGACCTTACTATCGCAAAAAACTGCTTGCTGACATTAAGCTCATCAATCAATGCACCTACAGTGTTTTCAAAAAGAAATCCAGCTGCTCTTCTGGCCAGCCAAGTGCAAGACTAAGCAACGTGATTATAAAATATTGGGCATTTGGTAGATATCACTGTCAAGGTAATTAACAATGTAGTATGAGGATTTAAGGTAATGATTTACCAAAGCAAAAGTGCTGGAAATCCGTGTTAGCCATCTTAACGTGATTTTCTATTTTGCAAGAAAGGTAAGGACTAGGCTCACATTTCTCCATGTACATTTGAAATTGCACAACATACTTCATCAAACATCAAAAATCCCATTAAACATTAGTGCCAAATGTCATCCAAACATACCACAAGATTGGTGTGACCAGCTATGACTAAAATTAATTGAAAGACTGCTGCAGGAGAAGGAAGTCCAAAGGATGTGTACATTGATGAGAAAGAGCTTACTTTAAGTTTAATTTTAAGTTTTAAGTTTAGTAATACTTTGTCATGCGAATACATCTAAGTTGATAAAAAAAAGTGCATGACTGGACAATAATTGGGAGAAAGTAAATTCCCATACAAAGAATATTATCTAATACAGTAATAGCCCACGTATAAGAACCTGGGTTTTAAGAACCTGTTAGGTTAAAATTTTCATTTTAAGCCCCCCCCCCCCTCCCCCACATAAGAACCTATTAAGGCTAAAGTTAGGTTCTTATCAGTGGGGTTGCTGTAAAAGTGTAAAGGTAGAAACTGCTGAATGAGTTTCGTTGTTATGTTTTGTTAAGGACATATAACCTGCAGTGAACTGCCTATAGGCATTTCTCTATGGTACAAATAAATGATTTATACTGTTTTATGAGATGATATTTATCATATATATATATATATATATATTGAAAAATAGAAAAAAACTACTCTTTTTATCCCTACAAGCCTGTTTCGTGATTGCTCACTCTTCAGGGGATTTTAATGACAAGAATATTCATAACCGTCGTTCTTATACTATAATATTTACATAAGCGATGATGCGGTTAATTCAAATGATTAAATGTTTAGTTGTTGCGTAGCAACGCTTTGTTCCTGTGGCGGCAAGAAGATACAAGTTCATTACGTTTGTTAAGTGATGACAAATCAGGTCGGCAGATTATTACAAATTTCTCTTTAAGACAGAGATTACATCTTTTACTTGAGCTGTTGTAGGATGAGCTTGATGAAATGATACGCCATGAGATAAAGTGGTCAATGTTCTTGTCTTTAAGAGACCAGATATGTTTGCTGAGTTCGGTGGAGTTTCTGTGTTTTGCGTGACGGAATGATGCAGTGTGGTTCCTGTATCTTGTCTTGAAGTCGTTTTCTGTGAGTCCGATGTACGTTTCAGAAGTGTTATTGTCCTTTCGTGTGACGGTTGCTTGGTAGATGATTGATGAGTGGAGGCAGTTTCCGTTAAGTGGGCACGCGTTCTTTTGTCGGCAGTTGCATGTTCTGTTGTCGAAGGCGTTGTTTGCGGCTTCATCGGTGTGTACGGGTGGATTCAAAATGCGTTTGTTGTGATTGTCGATAATCTGTTTAGTGTTATTCATGCAGCTGTAGCTGATCTTGACGGTATTGCGGTTGAAGATTTTTCTTAGCTTGTGGTCTTTAGGAAAGTGTTTGTCTACTAGGGTGAGGAATCTGTGTCCGATATTGGTGTTGACGTTTTTGCTGAATGGGGGGTTGTACCAGAGGATGTTGTTTCGTTGTCTGTTTTTCTGTTTGGCAGACGTAGTTGGTTCATAGTGAAGAGTGTAGTGGTATCCGTTCTCGTCGAGTGCTTTTTGGTATGGAGAGGCGGCTTGGTCGAACGATGCTTTGTCCGATGAAAGTGATGACAGTCGTTTGTTTATGCCGGCGGGAATGTTCTTTGTGGTGATTGGTGGATGGTTGCTCTCGCGATGGACGTACTGCAGCGTGGTGTTAGGTTTTGTGAACGGCTGATAGGTGCTGTTGTTCAGGTTGAAGGTGACGTCTAGGAAGTTAATGATCTGTTTGTTGGCTTCAATTGTGATGCGTAGTCCATTGCGGTTAAAGACGCGGCAAATTTCCTTCTTTATGTTCTCTGTGTCTCTCGCTGAGGCGTTAGAAATGGCCAGTCCGTCGTCCCTGTATAGTCCTATGTTGACGTCAAGGTTTTGTAATTGTGAAAGAAGGAAACTTCCTACCAGCTCACATGTCTCAGCGCCGTCGTAGCTGCCCATGGTAACGTCAAATGTTGTGTCGCCCTTCTTTTGCCATTTTTGTTGCTTGTGTATGAGGATCGAATTTTTAGCATGTATTATAATGTTTCTTTCTTCGCTTGTGATGTTGTCGTAAGCTGAGGCAAAATCGAGTGCTCTGTTTAGAAGGTCTTGGCTGATGGAGGGGTAGAATTCTACGATGTCGAAGCAAATAAAACTGTGGTGTTGTTTGTTTTCAATAGCTTTAAACCACTCGATCACGGAAGTCGTGTTTTTCCATTGGTTGAATTTGGATGTACTCGTGATTTTGTTGTTGATTCTGTCGAGGATTTCTTTACTGATTTTGCCTATCTCGGATTTAGTGGGGTTAATTAGTCGGCAGGTCGGTTTGTTAGCGAAGTTCGGTTTGTGGTCTTTCAGTGTTATAAATGCGTCTTTGTTAGCAGTGGCGTCCACTCTGTCGTCGATACCCAGCTTCGTTGCAATTTTTTTGTCTTCTGCATGGATGTCACGTACGGTATTAGGTTGTCTAATTCGCTCCAAGCTAAGGCTAGTTGAGCACTCTACGATAATCCGCAATGGAAAAATTCAACATTGGATACTCTACAAAGAATATTCCTCTCCCGTCACAGAACGACTACTTGCAACGCCTCATCGAAAAAACCGAGCAGTTTCTACGTAGAATGCGCTGGAAAGCTTTCTTCTTCCTCAACCCTGATACGTCTAACTCCTCCAAAGAAACATACGGCTTCAAGTCTACCAAGAACCCCCTCCGATCGACGAACTAAAGCCATTTGAAGACGACATGGTAAGGCTGGTACAATCAACGAAGTTCAAAAAGGTCAACAACCCTTTCCTCAGCAAGCTCAAAGATGACACTGAACTCATTAAAAACGAAACCAAGCTACTTATCGCCGCCGATAAATCAACGAACTTTTACAAACTGGAACCGTCAAAATACAACGATCTACTAGAGCAAAATATCACAAAGTCCTACAAAAAAGCACAACCTAATACCGTACGTGACATCCATGCAGAAGACAAAAAAATTGCAACGAAGCTGGGTATCGACGACAGAGTGGACGCCACTGCTAACAAAGACGCATTTATAACACTGAAAGACCACAAACCGAACTTCGCTAACAAACCGACCTGCCGACTAATTAACCCCACTAAATCCGAGATAGGCAAAATCAGTAAAGAAATCCTCGACAGAATCAACAACAAAATCACGAGTACATCCAAATTCAACCAATGGAAAAACACGACTTCCGTGATCGAGTGGTTTAAAGCTATTGAAAACAAACAACACCACAGTTTTATTTGCTTCGACATCGTAGAATTCTACCCCTCCATCAGCCAAGACCTTCTAAACAGAGCACTCGATTTTGCCTCAGCTTACGACAACATCACAAGCGAAGAAAGAAACATTATAATACATGCTAAAAATTCGATCCTCATACACAAGCAACAAAAATGGCAAAAGAAGGGCGACACAACATTTGACGTTACCATGGGCAGCTACGACGGCGCTGAGACATGTGAGCTGGTAGGAAGTTTCCTTCTTTCACAATTACAAAACCTTGACGTCAACATAGGACTATACAGGGACGACGGACTGGCCATTTCTAACGCCTCAGCGAGAGACACAGAGAACATAAAGAAGGAAATTTGCCGCGTCTTTAACCGCAATGGACTACGCATCACAATTGAAGCCAACAAACAGATCATTAACTTCCTAGACGTCACCTTCAACCTGAACAACAGCACCTATCAGCCGTTCACAAAACCTAACACCACGCTGCAGTACGTCCATCGCGAGAGCAACCATCCACCAATCACCACAAAGAACATTCCCGCCGGCATAAACAAACGACTGTCATCACTTTCATCGGACAAAGCATCGTTCGACCAAGCCGCCCCTCCATACCAAAAAGCACTCGACGAGAACGGATACCACTACACTCTTCACTATGAACCAACTACGTCTGCCAAACAGAAAAACAGACAACGAAACAACATCCTCTGGTACAACCCCCCATTCAGCAAAAACGTCAACACCAATATCGGACACAGATTCCTCACCCTAGTAGACAAACACTTTCCTAAAGACCACAAGCTAAGAAAAATCTTCAACCGCAATACCGTCAAGATCAGCTACAGCTGCATGAATAACACTAAACAGATTATCGACAATCACAACAAACGCATTTTGAATCCACCCGTACACACCGATGAAGCCGCAAACAACGCCTTCGACAACAGAACATGCAACTGCCGACAAAAGAACGCGTGCCCACTTAACGGAAACTGCCTCCACTCATCAATCATCTACCAAGCAACCGTCACACGAAAGGACAATAACACTTCTGAAACGTACATCGGACTCACAGAAAACGACTTCAAGACAAGATACAGGAACCACACTGCATCATTCCGTCACGCAAAACACAGAAACTCCACCGAACTCAGCAAACATATCTGGTCTCTTAAAGACAAGAACATTGACCACTTTATCTCATGGCGTATCATTTCATCAAGCTCATCCTACAACAGCTCAAGTAAAAGATGTAATCTCTGTCTTAAAGAGAAATTTGTAATAATCTGCCGACCTGATTTGTCATCACTTAACAAACGTAATGAACTTGTATCTTCTTGCCGCCACAGGAACAAAGCGTTGCTACGCAACAACTAAACATTTAATCATTTGAATTAACCGCATCATCGCTTATGTAAATATTATAGTATAAGAACGACGGTTATGAATATTCTTGTCATTAAAATCCCCTGAAGAGTGAGCAATCACGAAACAGGCTTGTAGGGATAAAAAGAGTAGTTTTTTTCTATTTTTCAATATTTTGCTCTACTTTAACGTATCGAGCACTGTGCTACGGAATAATCGAAACATAGTTTTCCTATATATATATATATATATATATATATATATATATAGTATATTCAGATAAAATTCATATGAAAATATAAGAACCTATTTTAAGAACCTTGGTAGCCTAAATTTGCTTTCAGTACCATTTATATAAAAACCTATTTAGGCTAAATTAGAAAATTCTGGTTCTTATACGTGGGCTATTACTGTATTACACATTCTAAAAACTAAGTGGTGAAATATAAACGTGGCCCAAAGCTAACCTAATCAAATTAAATCAAAAACTTGTCTCTTACAAGTCACCCCTGCTTTGAGATTGACACTAAAAATAAAGAAGTAAAATTGAAATACAACCCAAAGCTAACCTAATTAAATTACATACTTGTCACTCACAAGATACATCTGATTTAAAATTGACACAAATAATGTAATAGATAGGACTCAAAACTGCTTAAAGAAGGTGCATTCATGATGTTCGATGGAACACCATTCCAGTCTGGTATGTAGCGATTAAAAAGAAAAGCTGAAAGCCATATATATATTTAGCCAGGCCAAGCCTAGAATCGGGGTTGCACACTCTCACTGAGCAACTTCGCATGGCTTTATTTGGGCCAGTTTAATTTGTGTCCAAAACAATTGAGCAGCAGCAGGGAAAACGAAGAGTTTTCGATAGCAAACGTTTGCAAAAAAAATACAGACATTCGTGAGTCCTAACTACTTTCAGATAAAAGCGTAACGGAATTCAAAGCGGATAAAAATAAACACTACAAGCGAACAAAGTACGATGCGAGCGTTTTGCTGGAAGAAGGAGAAGGTGGAGAAATTAAACAAGACTAGCTTGTAATAATAATAGCTTGTACTGACTATTCTAGAAAAATCGGCATTTATTTTGACATAAATGCCCGTAGAAAAGACAATAAAGGGTAAAAACTGATCGCTAAAAGCAGTCAACAGGAATTGACCGCGGTTCAGAAACAACAGAACAACAAACAGAAGTATTACAAGAAAACAAAGCACAATACGAATAATATTTCTTCGAAGATTCTTGGAGAAGGTGGAGAAACTAGACAAGTAACAAAAATTGCTTAGCAATTTTGACATAAATGTCCGTAGAAAAGACAAAAAAGAGGTCCACACCTGATCGTTTAGAGCAGTCAACAGGAATCGCTGAGGCAGCAATCACTCGGCCGCGGAACGCGACAGAGCTGAATAATAGCGCCATTTCCCACAAAATTTTTCCTTGTCTGACACAAAACGCTAAAGAGCTTTTATAGTTTTACTGGTACTTCCCATGTCTTTCGAAGAACCTTCTTCAATTAGTACGTATGGATTTTAATACAGCTCTGTTTCGTAGACCAACAAAAATTGGTCCACTCATCAGTTAATACACACACACACACACATACTTGTTATACTTCTCACACCCAAAACGTGCTACTTTGCTTAATGAATACAATTAGGGTCAATTAGCAGCCAAAGTGATATCTTTCAGGCACCGCGCAGGGTAGGGCAATCGTATGTTGAGTTGAACTTTGTGGATACGTTACTAATTGCCAGTTATGATATATAAGTTAGGCGAAAAGTAATTAAATTCTTGTTTTAAAACACCGCTTTTTGTTGCTGAAAGTATACCGTGAACTTGGAAACATTCCATGGTTTCTTCTGTTTGCTCTGGAGTGGTCTCTTTTCGAGCTTGAAAAATCGCTTTAAGCATTTTGTTATCCTCCCTTCCGGTGATGGGTGCACGTCTTTTCGATAGATGCTGATAAGCTTAAATAAATTGGCGGCAAGGATCCTCAAAGGTCATGTGTTACAAGCCGAGCAATAAAACACGCATTGGTACAAAATGATATCCTTCTGTACTTCGACGTCAAACTACTTGCGGGTGGTCTTTTAATCAGGTATTTTACCTTTTACCTTTTAGTGTTCTTTGTTTTGTTGTTGTTAAATACAAGTACAGACTTCATAAAACCGCTTTCTACGCTATGTTTTGTAAGGAGATGTAGGAAAAGTTTGCTCGCCCAGGGTAGTTCGGGATGGCGAGTGACCATTCTACCCGGGACAAGTTTTCTCCATATAAACTGGGTCTGAGTTACAATCCATCAACCGGGCGCCTGGTGTTTAAGAACACGCTAGTTCTCATGCATCAGGCAGAGTGCGTATTCCCAGAAGTAGGCCTGTGGCAGCTTAGACTCGGGCAGATTACGGTGTATTCTGGTCAGTAAATTGTTCACACGCTCCCTGCACTATTATATATTTGTAGTGATTAGTTGTTCGAGTTGTTTGTGTCTGTTGCGATTAGCCAAACCAATTAATTTCTTTTTTTTTTGAGTTGAAAAAACGCGCAAGTGTCATTAGCAGTTTGTAATTACACCTTTTGCGTGTCATAACCAGAAAATATACCTTCAATAACGAGGGTATCACGCCCGTTCATTAAAGTCAAAATACATTCATTTTAACTAATCGTTATTCGTTTTCGTTGCTTACAAATTCATTTAACATTTTTGTATATTCATAAACATACATTAAGACGTATAGGCAACCATTCACACTTTAGAGTCAGTCTATAGTTCTAGTCAGAATATACAAACATAAGCGCTCTCGGCTCGCTTCCCTAAATTGCCACCCGCCCCCGAAATAAATCTCACGTGAGACACCCAATAGAGAGCTTGGTTGGAGGCTATACACGAGTACTTGTTAAAACATGAATAATGCAGAAGGTTTTTTATAAATTTATAGTACAATTCAAAAATATATGAATCTTACAAGGTCATGTGACTTTCAATTAGTACTATATCCAACAAAACTGCGAAAAATGTCGACCCGCAGAATCGCAAATTCAGTTGATGTGCCTTTCAGATCGATTTCATCATTTAAAACGTTAAATAATACGTACGCTTACAGAATGTAATTTGGGATTTATTGAACTCAGGCACTCCACCAATCGAACTTAAGTAATTTGATCGAATTTACTATAAATTATGTAACGCTTGCCCTTCATAGACTGCAAGTGGACCGTTAAATGTTTTTTTTCCTGATTCCAATACTTGATTGTACACTTTTGGAATTAAAGAACGATGCTCGTCTCGTTCACACATGCATGGTTGTCACTTTGGAATTAGCAAAAGTTACCGCGTTTGTTTATATCGATTCGCATTTCTATTCGTTGAATCTTCTGTCTGTGAAAAGTATTCCAACCAAAAACCTTTTTCTAACCTATACATTTCCACACGTGCTCCATGTGCTTGTGAACACTGAAACAGTTATCACTAATGAGCAAAATAACATGCTCTTTTTAATTTTCAAGGGAACCTCCACTCCTGCAACAAATTGCCCCTAAATTGTTGGAAATTAAATAATAATAATTCCAAATTTTGTTTCACACCGTGGAAATAACATTTATTTATAAGTGTACAAAACAATGGGTGTAATTATTCAGGGGCACCCAACGAGCCAAATCAACCAAAAACTGTAGAAAGGAATTTTTAAGTACCTTATAGTGGTTGAAGTCTGAAGTCATAAGCTAGAAGAAGTTCATCTGTTCGGATTTCCCGTAGCTGAAATTTTAATTTCCCGAAAATGTGAGCGAACAAAATCTTTCTATGAGAAAATGCTAGCTGAAATGAACTTTCCACGAACTTTGTACGGAATTATTTTCTTTCCGAATATGCTAGCTGACATTTTTAACTGCCAAAAACCGCAATTGTGACCTTGCCGAAAACCCCAGGGGCCATGATTTCCCAATTGCGAATCTTTTAGGCCACGTTTTAGTTACGAAAATCCGAGTGTCCTCTTTAATCGACGCCGAAAGCGCAAGGCGAATTACCCTCCACGGAACAGATATCTTCCGAAACTTGTCGTTGGGTGCCCCTGATTATTGCCTATAATTTTTGCTTTATAAGCCAATAATTTATTGGTTTCTCCACCAAAGGAGAGGTCAACATTTTCAGAAACCAATGACTGGAGGCACAAATTACATCCAATAACGACAAAAACGCCTCACAATCAAGGAAGGCAGTCAACTTTCTATATAAAGAATCCATGCCACAGTTGCTTTCTTTCCCTTGCTACGCTGCGTTAGTGCCGGACTGGTTAAAGTCACGCAATTTTCCGGCTTAACCAATAAAAGGCAACAGCTTTGCCATTGCATGCACTTGGCCCCGGTTTCGCATAGTTTCTTCGAATTCCGATAAGGTCATTGCGCTAGCTGTGTCCCTGTGCGCGCTCGTGTTGTAAGTGGCCACAATGTTTACTTTGGTTTTGGTTTTACGACACTAAATTAAAAGCCGCTCTAAATTGAGGATCAACGTTAGGACAATCTACTCAGTCTCTAATCTTTTCACGTGTGGCAGTACTTCCCATTAAGGGATAATATATTTAGCCAAGCCTAAAAGCGGAGCTCCAAAAGCATTCTTTTTCTACTGGCATTTACATATAGTCTGCTTGTCATATCACCCATCTGACCTCACTCAAGCTACAGACCCAATGCTGTAGAAAATAGTATGGAAAGGTGATCTGAGCCAGTGGCACAGTGGATTTGGACCCCACGTGGATTTGCACCCTCCAGTCCAGATCTGCTTGTGGATCAGATTTGGACCCCCTAGTCCAGAACTGCTAGCAGATATGAATCCCCTTTTACGAATTTGGACCCCCACCCCTCCTAAAAACAAGCGTTCTATTGAGTAAGGTAATAAAAATTCCTTTCCAAACTGAGTTTGGAGGTGTTAAAAAAGCAAAATAAAAATATTGAGGTAGGTTTTTTTAAAAATAATCTTTAATACCTTGTGTAAAAAAGAACCTGCAAAGCTAGTTTTCATCTATAAATTTTTAAAACAAAACATTTCTTAACATCTTAGAGCAATACGTAAGGACAGGTCTGTTTCCCCGTTCAACTGTAGGCAACTTAGTTACATACTTAGCTACTTAGGTATGGTTTAGAGCCACTAGAAATTGGTGGAGAAGCCTGGTGATTGCTCCTTGGAATCAGTATCACATCAGATATATAGTGATTCAGATCATCACTTCATAATGAATGCAATTTCAATTATCCACAGCCTCCCATGAGACAGTCAGAAATCGGAAATTGTGTATCCTCTGGATATATGTATGCCTCACAAAAATTATGAAAGAAAGATACATGGAAATCAATAAAAATATTTAGATGCCATGAATTAAGACCAAGATATTTATTTTGATCAATTACTTCTTGACGTTACTATCACAAAAAAAAAACTGCTTGACCTACAGTGTTTTCAAAAAGAAATGCAGCTGCTCTTAGCTTCTGGCCAGTTAAGTGCAAGACCAAACAACTTGATAATAATATATTGGGCATTTGGTTGATACCACTATCAAGGTGATTCATCAAAGCAAAAGTGCTGGAAATCCGTTAGCCATCTTAACTTGATCTTAACATATTTCATCAAACATCAGAGATTCCATTAAACATTAATGCCAAATGTCATCCAAACATCCCACAAGATTGGTGTGACCAGCTACTAATAAAATTAATTGAAAGACTGTATGCAGGAGGAGGAAGTCCAAAGGATGTGTACATTGATGAGAAAGAGCTTACTTTAAGTTTAATTTTAAGTTTTAAGTTTAATGATACTTTGTCATGTGAATACAACTAAGTTGATACAAAACAAAAAAGTGCATGACTGGAGAATAATTGGGAGAAACTAAATTCCCATACAAAGAATATTATCTAATATTACACATTCTAAAAACTAAGAGGTGAAATTTAAACGTGGCCCGAAGCTAACCTAATCAAATTAAATCAAATACTTGTCTCTTACAAGTCACCCCTGATTTGAGATTGAGACTTAAAAATCATGAAGTAATCCAAAGCAAACCTAATTAAATTACATACTTGTCACTCACAAGCTACATCTGATTTAAAATTGACACTAATAATGTAATAGATAGGACTTAAAACTGCTTAAAGAAGGTGCATGCATGATGTTCGATGGAACACCATTCCAGTCTGTTATGTAGCGATTAAAAAAAGAAAAGCTGAAGGCCATATATATATTTAGCCATGCCAAGCCTAGAATCGGAGCTGCACACTCTCACCGAGCAACTTCGCAAGAGTTTATTTGGGCCAGTTTAATTTGTGTCCAAAACAATTGAGCAGCAGCAGGGAAAACGAAGAGTTTTCGATAGTAAACGTTTGCAAAAAAGAAAAAAAAAAAACGACGGACATTCTTGAGTCTAACTACTTTGAGATGAAAGCGTAAAGGAATTCAAAGCGGATCAAAAAAACAAAACAAAACAAAACAAAAACACTGCAAGCGAACAAAGTACGATGCCGGCGAGTGTTTGCTCGAAGAAGGAGAAGGTGGAGAAATTAAACAAGACTAGCTAGTAATTAAAATAGCTTGTAATGATAAAGCTAGGAAAATCGGTATTTATTTTGACATAAATGCCCCTAGAAAAAAAAATAAAGGGTACAAACTCTTCGTTTACAGCAGTCAACAGGAATTGACCGCGGTTCAGAAACAATATAACAACAAACATAAGACTTATTACAAGAAAACAAAGCAAAATATGAATAATATTTCTTCGAAGATTCTTGGAGAAGGTGCAGAAATCTTGTATTAAGCTAGAAAATTTCCTTAGTAGATTTGACATACATGTCCGTAGAAAAGACAAAAAAAGAGGTCCGTACCTGATCGTTTAGAGCAGTCAACAGGAATCACTGAGACAGCAATCACTCGGAATGCGACAGAGCTGAATAATAGAGCCATTTCCCACAAAATCTTTCCTTGGCTTACACAAAACACTTAAGTGCTTTGATGGTTTTACTGTTACTTCCCATGTCTTCCGAAGAACCTTCTTCAATTAATGATTCTCAGTGGCAAACCATCATCCAGATAACGAAGAAAGCGCTTGCCAAACCAAACGAGCATTTCTCTCGCAGACCCGTCCACTTTAAAATTTATCAAAACCAGCCAGCCAGTCAACCCATTTCGCTGTTTTTAACATCCAAACGCTGATTCTTACCGGTTCAAACAAACGACATGTTTAAAGACGGCGAAACTTAATTGTTGTTTACAGGCTGCTTTCGACGAAGATCTCTTAAAGACTTGACGAAGTGAAGCGCGCTGGGTTTTGACTGTTTTGGCAGCATTTTGACAACTTAATGTCAGATTTTGAGAAGTGCACATGCACATGCATTTGATCGGATTTTTTATTTTTACTCGAGCTCGAGTCTCCCCCTTTAATGCTTAATTTTACGAGGACTCATTGCGATTACGTGTTGATAAGATAAGGGCAAAAGTTTCTTAACGCTACTGTGAGGAACCAAGGTCGAAAAATAGTCAGCCAAGCCGAGTAAAAACACTCGTTCGCTTGCAAAGAAAACAACGTAACAAAACAAACAAACAATTCAACTACTTCTTTGCGTCCAAAACGAGTACAGATGATTGTTATTTATATCCATTCGAGAGAAAAATACAAGTTTCATTCCTGAACAAAAGTAACAACGATTAATGGGATGGCGTAGTGGTGAGAGCACTCGCCTTCCACCAATGTGGCCCGGGTTCGATTCCCGGACTCGACGTCATATGTGGGTTGAGTTTGTTGTTGGTTCTCTTCTCTGCTCCGAGAGGTTTTTCTCCGGGTTCTCCGGTTTTCCCCTCTCCACAAAAACCAACATTTCCAAATTCCAATTTCATCTGCTTGTAAAGCGCATTTGATCATATACACATGGAAAATGCGCTATATAAGTTCTAAATTATTATTATTAAACCAAATGTTAAGCTTCTATTTATTTATTTTACCTCACTGTCCTGTGTTGTAGAGGTTTCTACCACTTGAAAATGCGTAAGCTTCAGTAAAGTAAAAACAAGCATCCGCAAAAATAGCAAACGGTTTGTCCAAAGAAAGAGCTTCTTCCACAGAGTTTGAGCTACTCATTCCTCCCATTAATACCGGTGAACTGTTAAGTGACTTTTCTTGGTGAGATGCAAGATGCCGCGGTGAAGTGAAAGCCCTTGAAGCGTTGAATTATACTGTTTTCAACCGCACAATCTTTGAAGCTTTTCCTGAGAAAAATCTTCCGTCCTTCCTTTCATCACTTGAAAATTCACCTTCCGGAGTATCTTTTGACAAGTTCTTGATCTTTATGCTTTTTACGCGAAAGACAAACTTCGATCGAAGAAGATGAAGTTGTTTTGCTCAAAATAAAGAAACCAACTGAATGTGAAATTACCAGCCGCAGAAAGCGCGCGAAAAATTTTAACGGCCTCGATTTGGTTTGGGTGTCCCACACTTGGCTTGAGCCTGCGATCCAATCGAAAGCAAGTACCTGGTCAGCGGTCAACTTCAAAAAAACAGCTGACCTCGATGAGGTCTTAACTTGAGCCCGCGATATGGTCACGTTACCCTGGTCAGCGGATACCTTGTTTTGACAGGTGTCAATTGGCTATAAGATGGATGTCCAGTATCAAAGATGTACGCTGTAAAGTAGCTGGTCAGCTGGGCCAGGTGGAGTATGGCCGCCATGTTGGATTATTATGATTATTATTAGGATATTATTAATTATTGGGCGACTCCGTCGTCGTCGTCGTCGTCGTCGTCGTGCGTACGCGCCCACGAGCAATACCGCTAGCCATTTTTACCATGAGAAAAGCAGTTGACGGGTTTCTATAGGTATGGGGCTCCGCTTGACGGCCCTTCGGGCCGTCGGAGCTCCGCTATGAAGATCAAACACAAAAGCTACCACGGTTTGGAACTATGTATTTATTGAATGAATGGGAGGGCCGTACTCTTCATATGCATGTAGAAGATGAACTTTTTACAAAAAATCGACAAAATTGCACAGAAAATTAATCTAATATGTTATTTGCATTTGCTATCTGGTTATAAAATAAACTTACGTGGTTAGAATAGAATAGAATAGAATAGAAACTTTATTAAAGTGTCAAAACCGTCTAGCCAGGGAACAACTCCCTTACGAAGGCGTACGGCCCTCATACGGGCATTTTCTCTATAGTTACACAATAAAAGCGCGCGCGGGGCCGTACGGGTCATATGATAATCAAACTTACGTAACAAGTTCCTTTACTGATATTCGAAGTTTGTCCCCGATTGTCTGTTACAAAACAACCAAACATGTACCTTAAAACGCTACAACAACAAGCATACCGCCTGTGAGAAGATAGGCAATTCTCGACAAAGATAAATTGGTCTGATGTTTAGACAGAGGTTGTTTACCATTTACCACATATTCCCGGAAATTCCGGTTGGAATGTAAATGGTAAACGTTTTTTGGGTTCGCCCCACTGGAACATTCCCGGGACAAACGGGAATTCTGAAAAGGTAATGAAAACGTAATTTGTGAAGTATCCTTGTCACTCCAGCCACACCCCACAATCTTTACGTTTTCATTGCTTGTTTTATTGATATGTGGGTATTTGAGCCTGGGCATTAGCTATGCCATACTGATGAGGCCTAACAAGGCCGAAACAGCTGTCCATGCCTGC
>JAEMWC010000072.1:1670000-1692402 GCA_016490735.1 Pachyseris speciosa
ATAATATTTAGAAGTAATACACCTAAGTTAGTGGCAAGGAGACCTCAGGAAACCACAAGGCTTATATACGGTGGCTTCAAAGGGACATCAATAAATCAAACATTTTTTTGGTACAAGTTCGAGTTCGAGTTTGAGTTTGAGTTCGAGTTCGAGTTCGAATGCTAAAAAAGAAAGAAAAAAAGAACCGGTCAAGCGTCGCTATCCTGTTTTTAATTCACCACAAAATATACCTTCCGGAATATGACTAATAATATCACGCATTGCTGTTTCCTCAAGTAAATAAATATAATTAGTAAAATAAAAGTGAGATACATATTCAATTAAAGAAACTGGAAATTCATGCCATCATGGAAGTTAAATGTTCTTTTAACTCCTTGGTCGGAGGTTCTTACTCTTGTGACCCCAGAGATAGGAACAAATCAACTGAGGTAATCGCATTCCTAAATTGCAGAAGGAACATTGCGGGTCACAAGTCTCCATTGTCAATACCCGACGTAGAAACCGAAAATGAACTTATTCTGACAAGAACGGCGATCTCCTTCACCACGGAGTTAAACCTTTCGGAATTGATGATTTGTCCCCTACACCGCTCGTCTTTGAGCATTGGCTGGAGTCGAGGATCAAATAAGTCCCAAATTCCTCCGCCCATATCGAGCCATGACAGCCAGGCCCAAAAAGTCGCAAAAGCAGAGAGAGGATTTGGCAAAAATGCCTGCCATTTGATATGGAAGAAACTGGCATTATTTATTCCAGTTGGTTCAGGTGCGTTCGTTACCTTTAACACATAGCTAGCTGTAAACTGATGTCTGACGTAACTCTTTACTTTTTTTGTAAATTCACCCATTGCCAGCACAAAAGTGTTACCATACTTTCACTCCATCAGATGCTGATAAAGCCGTAATTAGATTACGCGTGAAGCTTTCAAAATAGGCTTTCATTGACTAAGAGAATCACTGCTTACAGTGTTTTCCTTTTTTGCAACCCTAGTTCTAGAGCTTGGGATTGTAGATCCGGGACAACGTCTTGTCCTCCTGCTCGTAAATGAGCTAGAAAATCCTTAGTACAAACAGAAATGTTTTAAACAATTTGCTCCGCAGGTGTTAACCGCAACTGTAGACTTTTGCTCAGTGGAATGCAGACAGAAAGCGAGCTGCCCACAAAAAGAAACTCAAACGACGAGGAGCTCCCCAAACTAGAGTGGATTTCTCTTGACATCTGTAAGTCATAGTTGGAGCTTTTCCTTGTTTAACGTCCAAGTTAAAGACGTATTATCCTTATTAAAAAGCGACAACTTGATAAAGACAGCTTGACTGGCAGTACATTAAAGACCGAAACTAACCTCACACTGGAAAACTCTAAAACGCGTATCAGGTGAGCATACGGCGCCGGCATTACTAAAAGTACAAGATATGCCAAGCAAGAATATTTCTTTATATGATACAGTGCGTGATATTTTGAGTGTACATCATGAGTATGAAAGTAAGCATATTCGCCCACCGCTTGGGCCAAAAGAACACGCCCCTTTTTTCTGACAAAACACGCACCACTTAGCGGGCAACAACATCTTTAAAACACGAAAAGTTGGCGCGCTTCACTGTACTTCTGCGTAATAGTAGACGCGTGTTTGTTTTATGCGCGTGAGGTGATTTCCGGCGGTCTTCTACTTAGGCATAAGTGTTTTTATAGAGTAAACGCCTAACTGCGGTAAAAAATGTCAGCGATAGGAGGTATGTGTTGCTGCCTGGCCTGCCCCGCCCCTATATATTGGCGCATTTCACTATGTTAGAAAGAACAAGTTTCCCATAAATACTGGTCCCCATTCAAAATGTAACCTTCTCTTTCTCTTTCGCATTCATTTTCTTTGCGTTATTTTTGTGTATGCATTAACATTTTGGTGCTGAAAAATACTTTATGTAGGCCTCAGATTTAGGGTTTTCTTATAGTACATGTTTAAACCGATAAGAATCAGAGTTCTATGTCTTTAAAATACACAAATTTTACTTCTCCTTCTAGGAATCAATCTCAACCCTTCCGCTTGCTGAAAGCACGCCTTGCTCAGTGGCATATGGTTTATCAGAGCCAGAAACTTCATTGTATTTACCATCAACCGTATTAGAAGAAACTGAGACCAGTGCTACGGGAATTGAGTGTGAAAAACCTACTGAACACCTCAACAATTTCTTAAAAAGCAGAAACATTAGTCCAATTAGATACTCTCTTAGGACACCTTGGAACGAGGCCAGTAGACGAACGAAAAGACAACACGAACGCAAAGCTAGACAAGCAATTTCAGCAGTTCTTTATGAAATAGCACCAGGAGCCCATGAATAGGAGCCTCCATATGCACTGTTTCCTTGAGTCAACCTTTGCGCGTATCTTTCTATTTTTAGAACGGCTTTTTCTGCAGGAGGCTCCAATTTACTGGAAAAATCTCTTTCCAGTAAATTCCACACACAAGCATCCGTAAAAAAATTGTGGCCAAAGGTGGGGAGCGCGTTGTCCCGATCCTTCTCTTGAGTATTCTAAACAGTGCGTGCGAATTAAGAAACCCACAGCGTTCTAAATATAGAAAAGATACGTGCAAAGGTTGACTCAAAGGGCTTGTATGGGAGAGTGAAGCTCCTACTCATGGGTTCCTGAATAGCACCTAATGATGCAGATCGTCCCTGGGAGTCTGTTTTGTGTTCAGAAGGAAGCCAAAATGGAGATAACACTGGTTCCAGTGGCGTGGATAAAGAATTCATGGATACTCTGGCAAACTGCTACAAAAATGCACGCGGTTGGGATGCTCGTAGGCAGATACTGTTTATTATGGCCGATAAAGTAAGCTTGGCAACAATTCAGCAATGGATCCCAGATCTGACTAGGTATCGTTTCACAGTCGCCAGGCAGCATGCTATAATCCTTGGCAGTGCAACACCGGTGCCTATCAATACACGAACGAAATCAGTCATACCCGAAGCAAAATTGGTCCATTTCCTAGATTTTATCACAAGTTCCCATGTTATTCAAGATGTCCCATTCGGAGCCAGAACAATAACGTTCTCTACTAATGAGGTCATTCAAGTTCCAAATGTGGTGCGCAGTATGATTCCTCAGCGAATTGTTTGCCAGTACCAGGAATATTCCGCGGAGCAGAATTTTATCCCCATGAGTCGCAATACCCTTTTACGTATTCTGCATGTATTTTCAGCTTCGACTAGAAAGTCGCTTCAAGGGCTAGATTATATACGCTTTGCCGGTGCGCAGGCATTTGAGGATCTTGAAGAGGTTGCCCACAGGCTGGGAGAAATGGGAATGGGTCATACATGGGCCAAACGGCAAAAGGAAACATTGAAGGAGGCAAAGCGGTACCTGAAGACTGACTACAAGGTATGATGAGAAAACGTTAAAATTAAATATTTGTTTCTGTCACGCATTTTGTGACGCCGTTAAATGCAAATGCTTAGCGGTAAGGTATAGATTAATAGAAGAAGTGCTACATGCACCCACGTACACTCTGCACGTATTGCGGGTAATAGATGATCATTATGAAAACGGTGTATTTCAGATACTCTGGATAACTTTTAAACAACTGATTAATAAAAAGGTCATAAATGGAGTATTATCAGTAGATTTGTTGTTGTGGAGTAGGTAAGTCCTGTCATTCCAGATCAGCGGCTGGCGGTCCAGCCAAGCCATCTGTCTGTCTATGGACAGTTATTAAGATAGTTTTAGTTAAGAAGGACGGGAAAATACTGAGAGAATCATGCTGCATAGGAATCAGTCTTCGAGAGTTCAAATGGTATTAAACGTTAATTTAATCTCTTCTTCTCCCAGTCTTTAGGTCCCGGGAGGAAGGAGTTGGTTTTCGATCAGGAAACAGGGAGGAAGAAATAAAATGTGGGGTGTAAAACGGAATTCAGAAAAAAATTAGGGTAATCATTCTAAACCTAAAATCACTGATATAGATCTTTAGGTTTTGCAATCACCATATATATTCTTATCGCTTAGGTTCACGTATCTGAGGGTTCAGACACGCATTCCAGATCACTGCAGCGTTTTCGCCCTCAGTGACACTCAAGATCCTGATTACCAGGCTACATGTACTCATGATCATAACGATGTGTGTGGGAAGTGTTATGGTCTTACGGAAACAAAAGAGGAGATAGAGCAAGCAATAGAGAAGACAAAGTTAAATCCTGACGTTCTTTCCAAAGGTGAAATGCACGATGAACTGGCCTTCATGACTGGAAGGGCAAAACGTGATGTACGTGCGTGGAATCTCATTTGCTGCGCGGGGTGAACTAAGACAAGGCAAGATTAGACATCCTTCAAGACCTCGATAACGTCTCTGTTCTACTAATACAGGATTGGGCAATGAAGTTCATTCCTCGAAATACCGTGAAAGCCAAACTGACTGGTTTGGTAAACGGGGAATTCCCTGGCACGTGACCGTGGCTATGCGAAAAGGTAGTACCAGTGAGGGATCGTATGAAAAACTGACGCTATGTCATGTGTTTAAAAGCTGCAGCCAAGATAGCTGTGCTGTGCTGGCTCTTATCTCTGACGTTCTCCAAGATTTGAAGGTGGTTATGCCACAGCTACAATCCGTGTACTACTGGCAAGACAATGCTGGTTGTTATCACAGATTTTTGTGACCCGCAAGGTGGGAAAGGAGCATGCGACCGAAAATCTGCATCGATAAAATCCCACATGAAGGTTTACCTTAATTCAGGGAACAACATCGAAACATCGGATGAAGTAAAAGAGGCCATTCAGTCATTTGGTGGAATGTCGGCGGTGAGAGTTACTTCGTGTGGACCCCCCACAGCTCCAACTTTTTCGAATATCAAGCTGGTAGGAGTGAGTTCAATCTCGAGTGTAGAGTACAGTGACAAGGGAATACGCGTTTGGAGAGCATACAAAATCGACCAGGGAAAACTCATTTCCTGGGAGAAACTGAACATTCCTGACATTTCAGGCGTTCCGTGCTTAACAGAAGTAAACAAGGAAGGTGTTACAGAAGATTTCTCCCCTATAAAACCCAAGCGTAAAGAAACTGTCCGAAGGCAAGCCACTGATGTTGAGGATTCCAGTGAAAGTTCCAGTAGTGAAACAAAAAAAAGAAGACACGGGTTCTCGTATATGTCTCAAACGTTACCAACGTTACTTATATCTGCAACAGCACCTGGACTCCGGGAAACACGTACGTGCTCTTGAGAGAGAACCACTCCTAGATCAAGCAGTTTATGGCTATGCAGAGAGATTGGAAGTTCAAACGGCTGGCATACCCAGTGTTAGAAATGTATAAGAAGTGTCAAAAGAAGTGCGACTACAACTCATTCTCCCAATGGGCTGGGCGTTGAGATCATCTGGGATAACAAGAAAGCGTTTCACTGCAAGACAGAATGAGTACCTTACCACAAAGTTCACTATTGGCGAGACTACGGGCTGCAAAGCTGATCCAGTTATTGGTGCAAGAGATATGATGAACGCCAGAGGAAGTGACGGTGAGCGATTATTTAGCAGCGATGAGTTCCTCACCAGCCAACAAATAACTAGCTTTTTAAGTCGTCTTGCTGCTAAAAAGAGTTTTTCAGTAATGGATGGCACAGACGAAAATGACGCCGAGGCTGCAGAGTTCGAGAGTTGCCTTGAAGAGCTTACAAATGAAGTACGGAGAGAAGTTTCATTTACAACATCCAATTGTGTTTGACAGTCACAATATATGTGACCTTGTAAAGTAAGGCAAACCGAACAAATTTAACATACCAATGCTCAAGAGAATGTGCGAGCACTTTGATGTAGATGTCAGTGAAATAACAGTTAGACTCAAGAGGCGCTACGTTGAAAAATTGTCTTTGTTTTGTAGCAGCTGCTCGTGCCAGCAGTAACTGAAATTCTAACTTCTCGTGGTACTTTCCGTTGGTACTGAAAGGAAAGTTTTTAGCTCTGGGAAATAATGCTTTGGTTAGTAGTTTACCTTTTATTATCGCGTTAACCTAAACTAGGCATAAGTGTAGTTGAGCGCGTGCCGTGTCTTTTTGAGGGAGTTCATTTTCGCGTTTTCCAATCTAAAGATAGTTGAGAAAAGAGAAAAATAGTCCACATTTCGGTGACGCCTCCGTTTGAAAACACTTAAACCACGGTCGCAAAACAAGATTTGTGCCTTGGTTAAAAGTATCAATGCCCTCTTAGCCTGATACTTAGATGAAGTTTAACTCTGAAGCAAAGTGCGGAGGACTAATGGTCAAACAGTTTGCGAAGATAAACTACCAGTGTGCATAAATTAACTTCCATCTTTTTGTTTAGAATAGAGAAGTTCCCTCGGTGGAAGACTGGCGAAAAATGTGTTGATTATAATTAATGTGTAACATCTACACGTTGTAGTGAGCTTCTAGAATCCTAAGCTAGTCAACTTACGTGATGAAATGGATGTGTTGATTAATGTGTTGATTAATTTTTACTTAATTTTTTAACACCAGAAATGTATTTATTATCTTCTTATGACGCTTACGCTCTGGCAGATGTTAATTGCCACATTTACACCAAAGAAGCAAGCCATAGCCAATGGCCAAAGGTCCTCTGGGTCATTCCTTCTTGTTTTTTTCTGAGAACCTTTCTCAGAATCCTTGCTGTTCCTAGCAAGGCTGTTTTCTGCAGTAGTCCTGTCTTTATAGCAATTCCTAGCTTCGCAAGCCATCCATCTGTGTGTGCTTGACCTTTGGCACTATATTGCGGAGTTCGAAGGCTGTAAAAACATGTCGCTTATTTTAGAATGTTTAAATTTCCAGATATCACCAGAAACACAAATTTATCGCATATCAAATCAGAGAAAGACTGTTTTTCGATATCCCGAATTCCTGATTTCCTCCACTTCTTCTAAAACAAACGCGGACACGTTTAAAAGTGATGATTTTTTGCTTGTAAATTCAATTAGTTTTCAGTTCGCAAGGCTTCGATCGATTTTCCTGACCACAAATGCTTCCGGCCAATTTAAGGCACACCATGATTCTTACTTTTCTAAAACCTTATTATGGACAAAAGATGAAAGGAATTGACTTCGCCAAGTTTCGCCAGAAAATTCAGATTTTGCTCGATTTTTCCTGACCGTCGCTCTTTATAATAGACCTTTCATTAATCTGTCATAAACGTTTAAAACGACCAGTAATGACCTTCGATTGTTTTAGGTCAAGACAAAATTAGGGTCAACCTCAGAGGCCTATAAAAGTACCTAGCACAGACAAAGTGTCTTTTTTGGCCCACTTAAAACGATGCGTGGAGATTAAAAAATATCCAGGCTAGTTTACACCAATTCAGAACGTGCCTCGCCAAATTGCTGTCACGCAAAACACTGAAAACACAACGGTTTGATGTTCGTTATTTTCAAAACTGGTTGAAAATCGGACAATTTCTATTCACTATAACAATTTATTTCTGAAGCCTAAAGTTAGAGTCTTTTAGTAACATTTTGTCATCTTGATTAGTACAAAATTGTACAAATATAGGTGGTTTGCAGCCAATCTCTAGAGACACAGATGACAATGACGAAATGAACAAATGCTGGTGGACGAACAAAAGGCGCTAATGAGAGATGTATTGTTTACATCCACCAGCATGGCGGCGATGACGTAACGTGCAAACCACCTATAGAACTCCGACCACAACAAAGCCGGTCACCTACCAGTACAGGGCACTTTATAATTTACAAATACTTTTAAAACTAAAATGTCTCACCTAACAACATTGTCACCTTGTTGCTCTAAGGAGCCTAAGTCCATTGTTTCTGAGTGGACCGTTGAGTAAATCACTCTCATTTTTAAACTTTTTACTAAATGAGCTTAAATACAGGACGTGACATGTACTGTGACATCACGTCGATAATCATCCCCAAACGGATAGCGTGACGTACACAACAGTCATCGCTTGAAATAGCTTTTGCGTCATTTCTAGCAAACTGTTCAATGTTTCTGGTTAAGTTTTCATTGAAGCGACATCAGTTAATCTTCTCAGCTAATTTGTTTCAACTAACGTTACAGTAAAGTCAACTTGTGGCTATTCGTCTATGCTGAACTGAAGAGGATTCAACACCTTGCGGATCAAACTGGAAAAACCCTGAAGATTTTCAATGCGTTACTCTAAAAAAATGCGACAAGGATTTGTCTTCTCATCTTAAATCATGCAAAGTAGTTGACGACAGAGTTGACAACGAATTTCACCTGTTGCTCGCAAGGGCAGGTACAGCAATTATCTTTAACTTCATTTATTATCTTCCAATTAACTTTCAAACAACACAGCACAAGTATCTTACGCCCAATATTTTGTGGTATTTTTTCATTGTCTAGGCATGTTTAAAACTGAAGATTCGCACTTATCAGTGACAGTGTGTCCACGACATCGTGAGACATACGGGATTGGCTGCAGGAGTAGAAAGGTTCAATGTTGTGTGCCAAGTGAGACTGAGCAGCACACAAGTCTCCGTCAGCCAAAGGGGATCGTGGAATTCACAGCAAAGAGTCGGCTTTCGTCTCACTAGAAGGGAAAACTTTTCTTCCAATTGGAACACGTAAGTATATGTAAATTGCGAAGCACTACGCCCTTTATCGCCATCGTCGTCGTCGTCATCATCATCATCATCATCATCATCATCATCATCATCAACGTTATTTGGATTTATGCAGGAAGGGTCAATTTGCGATTAACCGAGCGTGCACGAAAAAGTCATTCGAGAAAAGACGCAACGCGAGGGAATAAGATTGGCCAGAGTGAACGCAAACAGAAAATGTACACCCCTGCGCGTCGCGGTTCCTCACTACAAGTGAGTTTTGCGCCTGTCCCCGTAATTACTTCCCCTGAGAGAAAAGGAGAGATTATTTGCAGTCTGGGTTCATTCTTTGGGTGTCACCTTTAGTAATTGTCAGTTGGCCCCTATCTCCATCCTGTTCAACCTATTCCTTAACACCGTCCAATGTCGTTTATTTAAACGTCTGTTGATGCATTTTTTAGCAATTTGTAAACGATGCAAAGAACACTTGGCTGACCTCATGATTTTTCTGTGGAAATACCAAGTCCGTGCTCAGAGGAAGCTCCACCCGCAGCAGTTGTTCCAGAGATTGTTTCATCTTGCGAAACACAGAGTACTAGTTCTGATGGCAGTGAGCAAGAGGGAGAAGAACCGGTAGAGCTTCTAAATTACGATCAGATCTGTTTTAACTTTTTTTTTCAAATGCATTCTTGTTCCCGTTAAGTCAAGTTGCCTCAATTGTTGAATGTTCTGTGTAGTTAAAACCCCCTAAAGGAATCCCTGAAAGGCAAAAATTGTGTAGTTAAAACCAATTTGGTAATCGAAAACAGCACCAGGTACCAGAAGGTAATTTCACCCCTAAAGCGTACGGATCCCAGTTTTACATGTAGAGCTCCAGCTAGACTATTTTCCTTCACCTGTTAGACAGACAGTTATGGAATATTACAATTCTTTGTTTCCTTTTTAATTGCAGGCAAGTGAAAGAAGTACGAGCTCAGAGGGGTTAATAGCAGACATGAAAAAGCTTCAAATTGGGGACGAAAGTTATCTTCCGTCTTCCGAGACTGCCAGCACGGCATCTTCTAGTGGAGAGGACGGAAAATATCAGTTCCAAAAATCCAGGCTAAATGCTTTCTTTGAAGAGTTCTATGTCAGGCCGCTTGGAAGACGCTGGAAGGACTGGAACAAAGCTAACAAGCGCACTCAAGAACGCTACGTTCAGCGCTCAGCTGAAATAGTCAAATCTGTTTTGTCAGTAGTATACCCTGGTAACTCTCCGCATTTGTGGAAAGAGTTAAATGTTTCCTCAATGGATATGATTATGGGTTCAGATTCCCTCCAAATTTTGTCTGACAAAGCCTTGGCGGAAGCATATAAGAATGCAGCAAGCTGGGACACACGCAGGTAAGTCCTATCGATCATTGCCGGAGTGGTGAGTTATAAAGCAATCTCCCGGCACATACCTGGGCCAACACAATACAGGTACACTGCTAATCTTCACCGCATGCAGTATGGCCGAGCCGCTCCAGTTCCAGTTCGCCACGCTCCACGATTAAAGATAGACGAAAGACAGTTAGATCACTTTCTCGCCTACATCACCAGCCCACATTTAGTACAAGACCTTCCATATGGAGAGAAAACCCTGAAACTACCATCTGGTCGCGCGGCATTAACGTCCCCAATGTCATAAGAACAATCATTCCACAACGAATTGCAAAGGAGTACATGCAGTATTGCTTAGAGACTGGATTTGTGTCATTTAGTGAGCGGACGTTGTGCATCTTATCCGAATGCAGTGCGTCAGTGCGAACGTCTCTTCAAGGTTTAGATTATATTGCTGCCGAGGACGCAAAGGCATTTGACGACGTATATATATCAGAGCTTTTAACCGAGCAGTTAATGCTGGAAACGGCGAGGAGGTCTTACAGGAAGCTCTCAAGGCTGGAAAGCTGTACCGTGAAGGCGACTACAAGGTATGTCAATTGTAAGCTATTATAAAATACACAAAATGCAAGGCAAGGAGGAAAAACACCTCAGATGCAACTGCCACCCTCTGAGTAAGACAAGACATTTACTCGAATTTGTCACTGACTGCTAACTTACATAAAGGAACTTGGCTAAGTGATATGATGCGCAATGGCTGTCAAGTTCTTTAGATCTAGAATTCCTTATGATATTGTTCTGAGTGAAACAGAGATTTGGATGACGTCACGACATTCATTCAGAGTTATCAGTATTAGGACTGTAAACGACTTTAATCGTAATCTCGTACGTGATGTCAAAAGCATAAACAACATTGGTTTGCATTTTGCAAATAATGGTTGAAGAAACAATGACAACAAATTATAACTTTTGTCATAAGACATTTAGCTACCCGAAAACCCTTTAGAACCCAGTCTAAAAAAAACTGGAAAATTTCATACTGAGTTACTTGGTTTTCTTAACGTGAAAATTCAACACTAAAAAATATTATTTTCAAAATTGTTAATGAGTGTATTATTGTTTTGACCACTGTTTGTTCTAGGTTCATGCGAGTGAAAAGCTAGTGTGAGGGAACATTGCAACGTGTACTCATTAAGCGGCAAAACGGAAACCGACTTCAGACAAAGGTGTGGCCATGACCATGATTTGAGGTGTGAGGAGTGCGAGGCATTATCGTCAGCAATGAAAGAGAGGCATCCTTTACCAGTGATGACGATCGTGACGAGGTGCTTTATTTGTTTCACAGAGCGCAGCGTTCCATTCATACTTGGAAGTGCCACCAGTTGAGGACTGTACAACAAGAGAAAGCAAGGCTGGACGTTTTAGACCACCTAGACCACGACACTGTGCTCATTGTTAACGACTAGGCCATGAAATTCCTTCCTCACATGTACCGAGAGTCGCTCACAGATTGGTTCGCCAAGAGAGGAATTTCATGGCACATTTCTGTTTTGTATCGCTGAGTCCTTGGTGAGCTACAGTCACAAAGATTCATCCACGTTGTACAGTCCTGCAGCCAAGACAGCTTTGCAGTCATCACAATCATGTAGCACGTACTTCACACGCTAGCGACTGAATACCCTGACATTGTTAAGGCCTTTTTCCGCCAAGATAACGCTGGATGTTATCATTCCTCAGGAACACTTCTTGCCTGTCCTTCAGTTGAAGCGTCCACATGGATAAAAGTGGTAGGCGTGGACTTCAGCGATCCGCAAGTTGAAAGGGGGCGGCTGATAGGATGGCGGCAACAGCATATCTTCCGTATGTTTGTTAACGAGGGCCATGATGTGACTACCGCTCAACAAATGAAAAGTGCTCTGCTTTCGCATGGAGAAGTCGCAGGTGTTCGGGTAGCTACAGCTGAGCGCCTCGAAGAACACGTTGTCAGTGCTGACCAAAAGAATATTCCCGGCATAAGCAAATTAAACAATTTCAAATTTATCAACGGAAAGCTTGTGGCCTGGAGAGCGTATGTTATCGGTGGTGGAAAGGAAATTGCTGTTAATCTCAGCTCTGCAGGTATAGTTGAAAGAGATTATGCTTGTTCTAATTGCCTATGTTGCAATATTTTCGCCGAGATCTATGCACGTGTTACTTCTTTTTGTGACCTTAAGGCGGCGTGTAAAGTATACTCAGTCAAACGACGGTCGCCTCAGTCTCCTTGAGGATTTTCCTCGAATTGTATTGTTATTTTTTGGTCCGTTCTTCGCGACTTCAACCCCTGGACAATGCCAATAAGGAGCAATAAATAAATTGCTGCTTTGGAGTCTTCCATAGAGCTTAAGTATGTCTGGCTTGGGTCTTGGCGCTTTATGCGGGTGCTGAATATATACTGGCCAACACAATTTAATAAATGTTGTCGGTTTTTATTTATATTTTTTTAACAGATCCTGGATACATATGGCTAACTGTTCCCTTTTCTACTGATGGATTCAAGCCTTTGACTGCTAAACTTCCACGCAATAAAACCCGTTTAACAGGAAGCCGAAGACATTGGTGAGGCTAACGTAAATTTAAGAGCTTTTTCTTGCCCCAAGGAAGGATGTGTTCGCGTCTTTCAGCGACTTTTTTCGCTTGATTGGCACCTTTCGTTTGAAAGGTGTTCCAAGTCCCTTGAGCGACAGACATTGTTAGACCTTGCAAAAACTCAGTATGCGTCACGTTTAGAGGAAGGTGTGGAAGATGCCGACACTTCAATCTCGAGAGCCACTGGAGTCCGCAAACACTGTTCGTGACGTCGAAGAGGGGTACGTCGAGGCAAATTTCAACACAGGTCAAACAACTGGTCGAAAATTGGATGGCGAGACAGTAGCTCGGGAAATGAGGAGGTCTGTTGGAGCAGATGGGAAGCGCCTGTTTAGAGTCTCAGAATTCTGACGGAGCGGCAAGTTTCTTCCAGCGAAATCACGAGACAACAGTACTATGGATGACGACATTCGTGCCTCTCAAGAGGGAACCAGTTTTAACACTGCTCGCCGAGAGATCCTCTCAAACCTTCAACTGGAGCATCCCATTGTTCACGACCAGTAAAACATCTGAGCCATGGCGAGGAAAGGCACACTGAAGAACTTGAAACTTGGTCTACTTCAGTCACGTGTTAATTGGGGTTGACAGGCCTGCACGGCTCCAAAGTACGTGTTCTGGTTTTCCAGCCTTTCTTATAATTTTGCTCTCACGAGTATGTCTTTGAGTGAACGCCCCTTTCTGTATGATATTATGGGCGGTTCCTTGAACATTTCGTTTAGCAATGGTTGTTGCTGTATTAAGTTCCACCTGCTCATTAGGATTTGCTTTAGGTTTGGAACTGTTGGGTGGTATTGAGTTACGAAGGGCAAGATTCGTTTCTTTGTATTTTTCTGTTGGAGCAGAGCCCGTTTCCTTCCTTCAAATTTCACTTCGGAGAGTGTGTCTTGAATAAAATTTCTCGGGTGGCCTCTCTCCATTAGGTGTGTTTTAAATTTGTCAATGTTTTCTTCAAACGTTTTCTTTGTAGAGTTTGTGCTAAGGGTCTAAATGCTTCACCTTTGATAAAGCCCTTCTTTACTCCCGGCAAGTGACACGTTGTGAAGAACGTGCACTGGAATGTCTCTGTAGGTTTGAAGTGGGTTCTCACGTCGAGAACTTACTCTTTGTTGAATCTCTCGCCCTTGTAAATAGTTTTGTCTAAGAAAGTTGTTTCTGTACATGATATTTCAGCCGTAAATTTAATAGTTGGGTGGTGTTTATTTGCTTGTTCAATGAACTGGTCGACGACACCTCTGTTGGCGTGCCAGACGGAGAAGAACACCGTGACTAAAGCTAAACGATCAATTCCAGGTGCTGCATAGCTCTCTAAGAAACTACAGTGCTAAAGAAAGGATCGAAAGACAAAAAGCCGTGATAGAAGCACACACCATCTTGCTGCAAAAACAAACGGCCGGGCCCGGCAAAACAAAAATTGCAAGACAGATTATTACACGGCTTAAAATCCTATCCTTACAAGCATAACTGGCTGTACTGTCTTCGAAAGCACTGAAATGAGCCAAACCAAACTAACATAAAATGTCTCAAAGGGCGTGAAATCCACAGTCGCTAAACAGAAACAACAAGGGTTCAAACAAACAGGCGTTGAAACTTGCAACCAGAAATGACCTTTGAGATCAAGTATGCGACATTTAAGCACATTGCTCCATTTAGTCACTAACATGAAAATCCTCTAAATCATCATGTTCACCCGCTGAAAACATACTGAAGCCAAATGGGTCAAAAGACCGAAATAGAAGCGACAAACATGTGAGTAGGAGACGTGTAGGCCTTCCAACCCCATTTTACGTATTTGTTTATACACGGTAAAATCTTCAGTATATATTACATTAATAAAAATATCAATTAAAACAACACTGTTTTTACAATATTGCCGTGTGGGAGCCCGACTGACAATTGTTGTAAATTTTGTCAAGTTCCCTTTTAAAATATCCAAGAGAGTCTGATTTTTTAAATTTACGGGTAGGCTATTCCATAGTAGCGCCGCGCTGTAGCCCAAGGCACACTTACAGTAGTTCGTGCGTAGCTTGGGCAGGTTTAGTTTAATCTCAGAATCTCTTAAGTTATACGGTGTACTACGGATGTTAAATAAATCCTGCAGGTACGCCTTAAGCTTATACCTTCGTGTGGAAAGATTGTCCCAGTTGAGCCTATTGGAGGAGACTGGCACTAGTGTCATAACTGGACCTGGTAATGACCCTGGCAGCCCTATTTTGGAATTTCTGGAGTTTGTCGCTCAAGGTAACGTTTAGTTCATCCCAAACAGAGCTGCAATAGTTGAAGTGGGGTAAAACCAACGCTTGGTAGATTTGAAGAGCGGTAATTTCGGAGATGAATGGTCTTATTCGTTTAAGGGCGCCTATGGCTGAGGATATCTTCTTACTAGTTTCTTCTATATGTTTTGTCCATGAAAGGTGTTCGTCAATAAACAAGCCCAGCGATTTAGCTTCTTCGACTTTTTTGATCGATTTCCCGTCGATCTCAATATCGATCTGATTATTCGATAGAGTATGTGTTCGTTGATTTGACCCAATTACCATGAATTCAGTTTTAGCGATATTAAGGCTTAGCCTATTGGTTATAAGCCAGCGCTGAAGGTTTCTTAGTTCTAAGTGTACAGCATTCTCAAGATCAGTCATTACTGGCAGCGAAGGTTATATTAGTATCATCGGCGAAAATTCTCGGAGAGGCCGAAGTGAGGCAATTGGGAAGATCATTATATAGACTAAGAATAGGAGTGGACGAAGATTGCTACCTTGTGGGACGCACAAGAGACTGGGGCAGTATTTGATAAATGGCCATTTGTGCTGCATTTTTGGCTTCGGTCACAAAGATATGATTCAAACCATTTGAGACAACTCGTGTGAACGCCATATTTCCGAAGCTTCCGTATAAGGATACTATGGTCGATGGTGTCGAAGGCTTTTTTCAGATCGATGAAAATTACACCATTAACAAGGCCATTATCGATATTGACCGACCCGGTATTTGTGGCTTCAATCAATGCAGTGAGTGTACTGTGTAATGATCGGAATCCAGATTGGCAGTGAGTTAGTAAGTTGTTGTCATTGAGATGGTCACAAAGCTGGTCGTATATAATTTTTTCGAAAATTTTGGCAACAGCTGGAATAATGGATATTGGTCGATAGTTGTTTGAGTCGTCCCTTTCGCCCTTTTTGAAAATAGGAGTTACTCTAGCGAGTTTCCACTCAGTTGTAAAAATACCAGTGTTAATCGACTTTATGAATATTTGAGTGAGCGATGGTGCGATTATGTTCCCAGCCATTTTAAGAAGTCTAATTGGAATGTTATCCAGGCCCGCAGCTTTCCTTTCATTTAGTTTGGTCAACAGTTTGCGAACTATGTTCACCGATGGATCTTTCAGAGAAAAAGTTGCTTTAGTTGCTTCAAGGTAGGACTCAGGCTCAACATCAGATGACGGTATTTCTGAAGCTAGTTTCTCACCCCGCTTGAGAAATGCAGATTTAGTTAGTTCTTCGGCTATCTCAGTAGGTTCAGTTCTTGTTTGCTCCCTAACCTTAATTTCCGCAATATTCCTTACTTTGCTTGTATTTCGCGAGGACAATTCATGAATTAATTGCCAGGATTTTTTTAGGATTTGATTTGCAGGACACAAGATTGTCAGTGAAATATTTACGCTTAGCATTCTTAATTTCGTTGTTTGTATGGTTCCAGGCACGTTTATATTGATTCCAAGCCAAAATGGAGCCGCACAAAACTTCTTTCTTTTTAAAAAAATCTCTTCTATGCATGTCATGGCGCAATTGATCAGTAATCCATGGAGAATTTTTGTTGCCAGCCCGTTTAGTTTTTTAGTGGAGCATGTTTATTTATAGTTTGCATCAGCATATCTTTCCACATTGACTACGTATCATTTGGATCATTTAGGGTTTCAACATCTGACCATGCCTTTTGTTGTAGGTCCCTCAGGAAGCTAGCCAGTTTATAGAAATTTTTCATTTGACGGGTTTTGATTATTATTGTGCCCACACGCTCATGCTGGACCTTATATGTCATATAAATTAGTGCGTGATCGCTAATTGCAAGATGGACTACACCAAACTTTGCAACTTTACTGGGTGTATTCGTAATACAAAGATCAATTAAAGAGTGGGAACTTAGGGTAATTCTTTTCGGCTCTGTGATTAGCTGGTCCAATCTATAAATATCAAATATATGTTTAAGTTTAACGGTGTTAGCTGATGTCTTATCCGGCGTAAGATCCACGTTAATATTCCCTAAAAGGAAAAATTCCCAGTTTTCCGCATCAATTTTTATTACTAGCTCCTCAATTTCGTTGAAAACGACTCACAGCGGAATCGGGAGGTCTATACCAGGTACTAACTAGAAATAGCCTTGACAGAGGCCTGGGGATTTGTAAAGTTACCTATTCAATATTTTCAGTACTCGAGTCTTCACGAGTTTTGTGGTTTAGGTTCACACAGAAACAGACTCCATCTCTGTTACGTTATTTATCTTACGATCTTTCCTTATTTTTTCAAAGCCGGGTAAGTATAGTTCACTGTATGTACATGCCATCGATAGTGGAATCTAATTTAGTTTCATATCCTAATCCATATTTTTGAGAAAATCTAAGAAGTTACGAGCAAATTGAGATGTTCCTATTTTATTTAAGTGAAGACCACTGCGTTTAAGATGCTGTTCGGCAGTGATGTTGGAGTGGAGAATCATCTTCCCGTTTGAGTTAATTCCTCTACTTGGCTTGCTAGTTGGTCATCGTCGGAGCGGGCTGTCAAGCTTGATAAAACTACTTCAGTCTCTGGTGCTGCACTTTTGGTCCAGCTTATAAGGTCGATAATTTCCTCACAACAGGCAGTTGGACTCTCACTATCCCGTAGGCTGTTTGTGCCGACATGAACGATGATGATGATCGGGTTTTTTTCCTTATGATGGGCTTGATATGATCTCGCATATCTTTAGTGGTGCATCCAGGAAAGGTGGAAACTTTAACTTTGTTAAGAATGAATATATGAAAATCATATATTTGGACTGTGGATTTATGATGAAATATGTGATTGATCATCGCAGTTATGAACACTACTTCAGCAGTAGTGAAAAAAAAATTCAGGCTTGTACGGGATTCGAACCCACGACCTCTGCAAGGAGCGCTGCACCGGTATCGCAGAGGTCGTGGGTTCGAATCCCGTACAAGCCTGAATTTTTTTCAGGCTTTATTTTCACTACTGCTTAAGTAGTGTTCATAACTGCGATGATCAGTCATATATTTAACTTTGTTGTTGGACATTTTATGAGCCTTTAAGTGTTTCAGTATGGAGTCACTAGCGATTATGGTTGTACATGCGGGATTGTCGTTATGCTCGCCATCTTCGGCGTTGTTCTCATCCCTTGTTGTCTCCCATGTATTCTCAAGGAGTTGAAATTTGTTTTGGAGTGTGGTGGTCCTCTTTTTAAATTTTCTTTTCCCTTTCGATTTGGTTTTGTTTTATGGCATTGACGTTCGGCTGCACTCTTTGAATTTCCTTCAGAGACAGTTAACTCATGGATCTGGTTATTCTGTGGTTGACATTCTCCTTTGCTTTTTTATTGCATAATATTTACTCGTAAATGGTTTGAACCCAGGAGTCATATCATAGCACGATCTTCCGGGTGAGTGTAGTCCTGAGAAGGACTGTTTGTGGTGACACTGTATTAAGTACTCTGGTCGTTGATGTGATTGTTCGTCTGTCAGTTAAGCCGTGATGTTATTGGCTGTGAGAACTGTAAACCGTGATTGGTGCGTTTCGATCCGTCTTTTGTTAGTCAAATATCCGTAGGTGTCAGGCGGTGTTTGTACTACGATCGCAAAGCATCTTGGTAGACATCGCCGATTCGGTTCATTTCGCTCGAACCTCGGAGAGTCAACATCTCGAGTGGTTGTAAATCTTCCGTGAAATTGTTCGTAGCGGGCGAAGCGCAAGAGTTTACAGTATAGAATTTCGTATTCGTTACAATTATGAATCTTAAGACAAGATCTTTGTAGTCTACGAAGTATCGATTGTCGAGTCATGTCGAGGTTGAGGTCTGGAAAGCAACTAGTTTTCGCTGATGGCATACGATGGTTTGTAGAATAAAAATCTACTCCTGATTTCCATCGTTGTTCTTTGATCTCCTGAATCCATTTAGCGTACTTCTTCATTTCAAAACAGGCCATTTACAAGAAGAGAAACTACAGTAATTTTTTTAAATTGAAGATTTTCAGACAAACTGTATTGATTCGCTCTTTTCTACAGTCCGAGTCAAAACAATCTCTCAGTTTTCCTTTGTATTCAAAATTCATAACCCACTTCGACATTTAACGCTTTATACGAGGAGTTAACCTCCACACTCGGGCATTCTATCGACCTTGACATTGACATACTTTATTTAATGTGGAAAATACTCTTAACTGTAGTTGTCAGGTACTCCACTATGAAGCTTGTTTCTCTCAAAGTGTGATATATGTTGTTACTTCCATACATCACTGAATATTATCTTGAAATCTTGTATTTTACCAGATTTTAGTAAACACTGGAATATAAAATTCAAGTAGATTTTGATCATTTATTTACTACAATTAATCTTCTATTTTGATGCAAAATTGAAAATTATATTGCTTGGCTGCTAATACCTCTAAATTAAAGCTCCCTAAATGTGATAGATGAAACTGCTGCAACCACTAAAATTCACTGAGGAGATAACCAAGTGGTAAACAGGCGATGTTACATGTAACCTAGATATGGGAATGTCTATACCACATGTATGTGAAGAAATTTCTGATATGGAGATAAGGGATAAGCTAGGCCAGACTACTGTTGCTTTGCACTATTGACCCTGTGCTTCTAAATAGTGAACAGGTTTCAGGCAATAAGAATCCAAACTTACTACACTGTTTCACTAACTTGAGTTAGTAATTAATTTAAGGATTCAAGTTATCCAGTGATGTAAACTATGAGGTGGTTTAGCAAGAAAAACATCCACTGAACTGAAGTGTGTTATGGTTCACCACAGAAATGATTATCATTCATTTTCATAACCGGTCAGCGGGTGGCTTGCAAATGCTAAATGCTAACATACTCAAGTTTTTCATATGGGCCCATATGAAAACTTGAGTATGTTAGCATTTAGCATTTGCAAGCCACCCGCTGACCGGTGATATGTGCTGGTGAGCAAAGCCAGTCTGAACCAAAACCATGAATCGATACCCAATTTAATAGATACCCAATCTAGTCAATGGTGCAATAGTATGAAACAGTGATAAGACCAAAGAAAACTGCACACCATTTACTACACACCAATTTAATGCCGGCTTGCATAATTGTGTCATTACAACATACAATACCAAAGCCTTAATTCTGGCAAAAGGGCAGAACAGCTCCCACTGACCGAATGTCGACTAACTGAAAGCAACCTGTGGGACAACAGTCAGCTGACAACACTATTATTTTTTTCCTCCTTTATTGCAGCTCTCACATAGGTCTCTTTCCTAAACTTACGTGTACTATCCTTTCAAATGTGATGTTACAATGTAGCTAGGCCAACTCTGTTTATTCCCCTGAACCAGTCCCGTGTCTTCTAATAATTAACTGATTCAATTGGTATATTTTTGGTAATAACTTGTATCAGTTGCAGCCCAAATTCAAATATCTATAAAAAATTTCAAAAAGAATATAAAATCCATAATTTGTCTCTCTGTCAAGCAGAGGAACAAATTATTATAAACATCTATGAGCCTTTTAATATACAATAACATCAAATATATATTATGCATCCATGTTTGGGAAATCCAGTAGTGATGGCCTTTAAGCACAATAAATCATATTAAATGTATCATAACTGCAGCAACTGAACGTTTTAGCTGTAAGTGCACATCAAAAAGTATTGTCCACTGTCTCAAAAGAGCCTTCAAGTGCATAACACGTGCGTTTGCACTGTAGGTGACAGCTTCAAAATCGCCAAACTTTAAGTCCAGAATGCAGGTAGAAAGCGAGGGGCGCCCGCGAGCGCCCTCAGACTTTTAAATTGCTGAGCTTATTGAGTACATTTTCGCTTATTTTGAGCGATTTTTGATCGATGGTTTAGAAGAAAGAACTCACCTTGTCTGGAAGGCTCTCGCGCATTGAATTACAGACCGAACATCGATCATTTTCCTCGGTGATTTATGCCACAACGTCTTCGATGTTTTGCCATAAAAACCAGCGTAATTAACAGAAAAAGACTTGAACGCTCTTATAATCTACGAATTAATAAAGAAATCTTTACGGATACCACAAAAATAGCCATTTTCTTACCCCTAAAATTACAGTTGGACGTGTCAATTTGCCACCATATTGAAAAAATATGCTTTCCGATCGTAGTACAACCACCACCTGCGTAGGTGTATTGTTAGTCAAATTAATCAGTTTGTCTATTGTTTGTCTGTTGTTGATTTCGTCCATAAGTCGTTTGTAAAGTCGTTGCTATCACCAAGAAGAACTTAATACCTTCCCATTTTCTATGTTAGATAGCAGTATCGGGCGCGTTTTGAATATACCCTCTTCGATTTATGAAGCTCGCTCCTCAGTTGTAGCTTGTCGAAATTCGATTTTACACACTGACGGGGGGCCCGTAAGTTTTGTAGCAATATACTAGTTTTCGCTTTCTTGTTTTCTTCCTTTCGATCATTGTTGTTAATGAGGACCAACGAAAAATTCTAAAGAGATCGCGAATTTCGCGAATTTATCGGTTGGTCATTTCTGGTGTCAGGAAACCTTGAGTCTTGGGAAAGGAATTCTGTGAAGTTTTTCTGAAAGTGTTTTGTATTTCGGATATACAGACGCTAAGTACTCATTTCTTGTAACTAGCGCTCCTTCGACAAGGAGAATTTAAACTTTCTATTGCAATTTATCATTATTTATCGTGGCAAGGAAATGGGAAAGTAAAAAATCATAAAGAGAAATTTTATCAGTACTAGTTCGTGACTTACTTGCTTAGCCAACTTCGTGCTGACGAGACAAAGCCGTTAGTATTTTACGCGTTTGAAAATGGCCGAAAATAAGTAGTTTTATAAGATGCATATGAACTTTCCTGCCACAAAGAAATTCCGATAACATTTGGTTTATTAGCTTGTTCAACATGACGTCTATCGCAATAAAGTATACAAGACGTGATGTTTAGTGATTAACGAGGGGCTCTTTTCCTTACTGGAGATGTTGGACCAAACTAAAACAAGTGAGGCGATGGTGAGGCGATGGTTGGTTGCTTGCTTACAGTCAGCATTCCCGCTGAAGGACTGGACAGTGTTCAAATTTTAAGGCTTCAGAGAAAACCGACCAAGTGATGAATACTTTGCGACAACTACGTAAAGAAACTAAGGATGATGGAGGCTTATTTCTCCAAAAAAACAAAAAAACAAAACTAATATGTCTCCTACTCCACAGCATTGTGTATTCGTCGACGCTCTTTCAAATCGCGTTGAAAACATCACTACTGGAAAACTACTAATTGAAAAACTATAGCCATGACGAAGCCTCCTAAGGGACTTACTCAAACATTATGAATTTCCAAGGGTTGCTTTAATCGCTACGGTTAAATTAGAACGAGCAAGAAGATTAAACACATATAACTGAATATTTCATATGATGGCGCTTCTTCTGGATAAAATTACTCAAATTTTAGTGGAAGCATCGAATGCCTTGCATACATATAGTTCGACGCAACACAATTTGCGATCACTGATATCACTAAGCCAAACTTAGTAGGATCTTTTCCAGTTAAGAAAGGAGCACGCCTTCACAAATTTCCTTGTATTCATGCGGGATTATGAAGTTAAAAGCGACGTGTTTATTTTTTCAAAGGAGCAATTTTTAACAAATAGATTTTTTTTTTCGGAAA
>JAEMWC010000073.1:0-62500 GCA_016490735.1 Pachyseris speciosa
TTTTGAAAATAAAGCTGTTTTGTTGTTGTTTGTTGTTGTCTTCTGCAAATACTTTCAATCGGCTCTTCTGAATCAGTAGAACCAACAGCAAGAGCACTATATGAAGTATTTCACTGTCCGCTTTAGAGAGGTGTCTGCCTCATAGAGTTAGTTACAGAGAAACATGGAAAGTTGGTCGGAACCTGCCATCAATGTCTGCCTTAAAGAGGTGTCTGCTTTACAGTGGTGTCCACTTAGAAAGAGTTGACTGTATTATTTTTAGTATGTTTCACTATTATTTAGTATTAAAATCCTGATGAATTTTAACTGTGTTAAATAAATAAACTGATTGATATTCATTCTTGACCTTTGCCAGATGGAAGGGTTTGAGTGCACATGTTCTGTTTTCTGTTACAGTACGCATGTGTGATTACAGACTAAACTGGACTCCACAACATCCTATTCTATTACTCTGAAGTATATAATTTCAATGTATAAATATCAGCACCTATGAAGCAATATTGTAACATAATTTTGTACCTGATAGATGGTGGCATTTGTGAATGATACCAGCAGTTAACATCAAAAATCCCAAATAACATGTTGGCCTGGAGTGTGGATCATGGGCTGGAGCCTCCCAAACACACACAGCTAAAGTGAGGTCCTTGACATGACCAACTACAAAAAAGCATCAAGAAATGCATCAAAACATCAATAATAATCAATGAATTCAGTAGAAAAACTAATCATTTAAGCATTGCCACGAATGGAGAGAGGAAGACATCATGGTGAAAACCAACTTTTATGGAAAAATTGTTATCTGGGTGAGTTTCTTTTGTAACTAAGTGCTGCATTTGCCAAAAACTCTTCTCTGCCAGTGTGCTTCAGATGTACATGGTAAAGTAGTAACACAGCAATATGACCAGCATGCGCTAAGTCATTAAGGGCCAGGGAACAGGGATTTTGAATTTGAGCTCTGGCTACTTTGAGAAATAATATAATGTAAATTTATACAACTGAAATCCCTGGCTACTTTTTTGCAAATTCTGCCTACTTCATAAATTAGTGACAGCGCTGGGGCATAATATAAAATTACATGTTAAAGTGCCCATTACCTATTATTTTTACTTTCTAATATGAATCTACACATTTCTCAAAGACATTTCACAGAAAAATATAGCAATTTACCCAAAAACACAATTGAAATTGAAACTAGAAAACATTCAAATTTGCTGCCATTTTTGCTCACCATTCACCTTTGAGTTTCCCTCAATTCTTCTCAGTCTTAATAGTGCTGTGACTTAGACTAAGGAACACATGGTTTTGACAGTTCAATAAACAAGGTGAGTTTTCAGTGCTGCATCACCTTTACTCCGCAAATTGCCTGGAAGATGCATTACAGCAAGATGAAGCAACACTCCTAATTCCTTAGCCTACGTCACTTTTGAGCCTGTCGGCCTTCTTAATCAGCGGCGGAGGTGTACCACGAAAATTCAGAACTTTCAAAAATTGTAAAAAACTAAAATCGGGTTTTAAAAAAATTTTTTTGCAGAACGTCTTTTAAAAGGTAACCTGTAGATTATCTTGACATTGAAAAAAAAACATAGGCTGTGGGCACTTTAAACAGCTGGAAAGTACTGGCAATTTTAAAAGTGAATAAATTAGCCAGCAACACAGGAGCCATCAAATGGTGTGGATTTCAAAAGTGGACAATGCCTTGTCTTACATCAAAAATAATCTGAACTTTCATTATTACTTTTGAAAAAAAAAGAAATTTTTATTTGAGCTGTGAAAATTCCATGACTTTCCAGGACTTTGTCCATAACTTTTTGAAAAATTCCACAACCTATGTTGAGCAACTGTTCTGAGACAGTAATGTCAAAACAATGAAGAAAATGTTTGCAAGCGTAATCTTGCAACATGCGCTATGTTTATTTCTACTCAAATAAATCATATATTTTGTAACATTGCTTTCCACTCATAGAAAGTCTGCTGAGTTTCCATGAATTTCCAGGACCCAAACCTAAATTCCAGGACTTTCCAGGTCTGGAAAATGAAATTATAAAATTCCATGACTTTCCAGGTTTTCCAGGAACCATACAAACCCTGTAATTGACTCCATGCAAACTTTGATTCAAAGCTGACAGTTTAATCAAAACTGAACTGTCCACATTTGCAAGCAAAAAGAATTTTTTAGTTAATGATGCAGAGTACATTACATGTAACTGATGGGCCTCTCTGCCACATTTTACATACAATTAATTTAAATAGTACTGTATTTGTATAGGTAATCACATGATTTCGAGTGCAATTTGGAATAAATAAGCACGAGTAAATTTTTTCTAAAACTCACAAAATTGCTCAAGCCCATAGGGCAAGTGCAATTTGTGGTCTCTGAAAAAATTTACAAGTGCTTATTTATTCCAAACTGCACAAGAAAAATCATGTGATTACATATATATTAATAATAAACACGAAAAATTGTGTTGCATAAGCAACGCAGGTGAATCATCAAATAATTTATTCATCACTCGCAGGTCTCGTCAGCTCCTCTGCGAAAGGAAACCTGCTCAAAATGCCGGCCATTGTTTTATGAAAACTGTCACAATTTTCAACGAAGCTCAAACTTACCGCGAACTTGTTGCTATAGAAACAGCTATGATTTGATTGGCTAATTCAAATTTATATTGTTTCTAAACCAATCAAAATACATTTGTAATTGCACTGTGTTACAACTTTGCACTGGTGTTACATGTTTTTGCACTGTGTTACAGCAAAACTGCACTGCTTTTTTAGCAAATCAGAATTGAGTAATTTTTTCATGTATATTTTATTTATTAGTATTAAAAGTTGCTAGAGCTGAAGTTCTCTCTACCTTCCTTTGAAGTAGATACATACCCTCTAAAGCAGAGTCATCCATTCTGGGATTCTCAAATGAGCTTCCATCTTTTTCTGCAACCAAATAAGATATAAATCATTTGCATTTTGGCCAATAATATATCAAATTTCAAAACAGTGAAACGGTTTACCTTCAAGTATTGAATATATTTTCCTGTGTAACATAAGCACTTGAAAGTGGTACTGTCGCATAATTTGGGTACACCCAAAGATTTATTTGCAACAACAGGTTGTAATCAATTCCACAACTCTAATTCCAATATTATGCAGCCTCAGTTCTTTGGCAATATTTCAAGCTAGGGCGCTCCCCCTGATTAAAGGATATTGTCCAACAAACAAAACAGAGAAATTGAAAGTCTGTGATTAAATTACCTAACGTGTAGCAACAAATGATTTTACTCCCAACAGATGTAGCATCAGCAAGATGGTGAGCATCAGCAGTGAGTTGATGTTCAAACCGACGCCCAACACCACTCAGTTCCTAATGAGAAACACACCATTACTTCCCTTAATGACACTGTCATCATTGATGTTTTATCATTACTTCACTCTAAGTGCCAGATTTTAAGCTACCAGTAATTCAAACATAATCAGTATGCCTGGAGACCTTCCTTTTTAGAAAGGCTTGTTATTGAAACAATTTAAGACAAATAATTATTATGATGGAATTTTGAGATTTTTAATTGTACTTTTTGTGGCTACTGCCTCAAAGAGGTGAAGCCACTTAGTCATCGGGTTGTAAGTCCGTCCGTAACACATCACGTGATGTCCCTTGGGAGCAAGGAAACCAATCACACAAAAAGATTGCATCATCCTTACTCTTGAATGTAGTCTCTTCAATCAATGCACATTTTCTCAGCCGAAGTTCTTCGAAATTTTGCTTGAAGTGCAGCAGCTCAGAAGGAAAATGGAATAAATGAGCCATAGTTTTCAGAGATTGTCGAAGATCCAAATCCTTTTGACTTTGAAAATCATCCGAGGTGCATTGCACAGGAGATGATTTAGTATCATTCTTCGATAATTTGTTACAACATTCGGACGCGTCAAACCTTAAATTTTTAGCAAATGAAAACGAAAACTTTTACACAGCAACCATGAAGAGTGCATGAGAATATTGGGAGTGCTACAAAGGCTGTCTAGCTCTTTCTCACATACCCTTTCAACGCTCGAGAATGCGCTATTCATATCAGCATTTTGTATCAATCCATCAAATCAAAACTTCATTTACCCACGGAGTCCATTTCACTAAATAGTGCTCTCCCATGGAGCCATGCATTACAAATACGATAACTATTAATTTAACGATGACTATTAATTTAAAAATAGTAAAATAAGAATATATAGTTAAAAGTCTAATTTATCTACTACTCAAATTTAGACAAGTTAAGATATATTACAGTAAGTCCTAAAAATAACTTAATACTTAATAATAATTAATTAATGCACCCTCGCCTTTTGATATTTTTTATAAACTAAAAGTGATCAAAAGCTTTTTGAATATCAGAGAAATAAACTTTTTAGTTCCAACGGGTGAGAATTTTTTTGGGAACCAATGACTTTACCGAACGCAATCAACCGGCAGAAAAATTTGTGTTGTTTTGACTGCATATTGTCAGCGTGATATACAGTTCAAAAGGCCGGCCAAAATATTTTTCGTAACTGAGTAGATAACTCCAGCCCTACGAACAAATGAGAATTTTCTCTAGCCGTGCGAATCAGTGAGATATTGTAGAAGAGTAAGAAGCGTTCTTTTTTTGATGGCCTTTTTTGACACTCTTATATAAGCGTCAAAGACAAAAAACTTATGTAAAATGAAATTGCATTAAAACCTTTCTCCAAAGCTTGTATGGTGTTGTTGAATACATCATATAATTAATATTCCATGTTTGTTAGTGGAGTTAACTATTTCCTGCAGATATAGACTTCTTTTGAAATGACTTTGCAAATGTCTCAAGTGGCTCTTTTAATATTAAGATTAAAAAACAATAGACCCAGTTAATTGCCACATATGGATTTCCTTTCCTTGTATTTTGCATCAAGAAACTTTGCACACTTCAAAAAATAGCTTTTATCCCAAAGAGACTATAGTCTCGTATTTTTTGGTCCTGAATACAAATTGCCCAATTGGGATGGCCGGCAATGCAACAGTCCTTCCCCTTCACCCCTCTCAACACCACTGTCACCACATCAGTTTGACCAACATGGACTATGAAATTAATTTTGTGTTAACACCACAGTCTACTGGTGTGTTGGTTGTCTTATTTCCTTCCAAGAGGATTAGAGAGACAAAATATTTACACACAAGCAGGAACTTGTGCAGTTGCCTTGGTAGATTTCTCTCAGTAAAGTGGCAGATGACATTTGGGAAGGGGCCAAATCAAGTCAATGTTTATTGATGTCTATAAAAGTTTCATAGTTAGGGATGAAATGTTTCTTTGAAGATTCAGTGATGACTTTTCTGTTTGCAAAAGTTTCTGCTGTCAAGTGCAAGTAAAGTAAACTACCAGTAATCTCTGAAAGTAGTCCATTATCCCTGTACTCTTGAAAGAAGGAACCATCACACACCTATTCAGTGATCGGATGAAAGAGCTTTTCTTGTCACTTACGAAGTGTGACCTACGCTGGTTATAAAACTGGCATGAGCTGTTTTCCCTGACTTCTCCAGGCTTTTGACACTTAAGGTTTTAGCAAGGTCGTCAACCACATTACCTTAGATTAACTCATGCAGTCTCCCAAGTAGCAAACGAGCACACCAACGATCAAAAAGTGTAGATACATGGCATTATGGATGCTTTGTGGTGCAAAGCCATCGGCGGCCATGTTTGTTTTCAAATAAATTCGTGCTTAGTCTCGCTCGGCCGAATTTCTTTACTGGGGCAGACACTGCGGCAATCATGTACCCTTGGTCCCAGTCCTCGCTGCTGGCCCTCCCTGGTGCGACCATATATTTCTTTACACTCAGCAAATAAAAGATTAGATCACGGCAGTAGACACACGCTATTAATTAAGCGCCTATTTTTATAGTTAGCTTTGATTTTTCACTCTGCAATTCCATAGATTTTTAATTGTATTTTTTTATAGTTAGTTTTGATTTTCTACAATATTACTGTGAAGCGCTTGTGGACTTTTTGGAATAAGCACTATATATAATTATATATTATTATTTTAAATAAATAATAATAAATAATATAATAATATAATAATAATTTAAATAATAATAAATATATAATAAATATATTATTATTATTATTATATTATTATTATTATTATTATTATTATTAAGAAGCCTCAGTATAATCAAAATAAAGCCTAACAGCAAGAGAATGTGACAATCTTTCCAGTGAGGTAGAGTTGCTGAGAGACAAGGACTCGTAATCCACTAGTCATGGATTGAAGTCCCAAATCATGAAGTCAGTACGTGTATATCACACATGCAAAAGTCTTGCTCACTAAGTACATATAATGGATTCAGGTAAGATACATGGGTACAAAATTGTAAGAATGATAAAACACAGAGTCACATCCAGCATGATTGAAGCAGGAAAGAACAAGCATTTAGAACTTATACCCTGGATTGCCTTTCCAAAGTGACAGGAGTGGTGGCTGTCACCTGCTGTAAGGTGCCTCAACATTTTTATACATCTTATTTGCCCAACTCGTTGACCATAAGAATTAAACAGGTCATTTGATAGCCTGCATTGCAGGCATTTTTTGTGAGGTGAGAGCAGTGTTGTTACAATCGAGCCGCCATGTTTGATTGAGAAACCGAGAAATATAGTGGAGAGTACAAATTAACCCATTGACTACCGCAGGTTTTTACATTTTTGGAGTGATTTTACACCTATAAACGATGAATAGCAATTCGTGACTCTTTATTTGAACTACCAGGGAAAAGTGGTGCTGTCCTAAGCCACTGGAGGCTCAAGGTTTCTGAAAACGTCATTTTGACGTAGCTATTTTTTATCCGTGAAGCGACAACAATGGCCCAAGTTTGGTTTGCTTGCGATTTCTGCTAAATTTACAGCCATTTTTCATCTTTAGCGGCTGCCTGATGAGCATCATTAAGCGTGACGGTAGCTAAGAGTCCACTTTCTCAAAGAATCGAGCAAGGTGATGTACTTTGTTGTTGAATTTGGCTTGTTACTCAACGAACTGGGAATTTGGCCGTCGAACACTTAGTACCTTTGGGACTCGACTATTGATGAATTTCTCGACTTACCGCCACATATTTTGGAATTTCTGTGTACTGAAGATGACTACGAGCAGGAAATTTTGGCGGTAGGTCGGAGTGGCTGTAGACTTAGTTTATATGTGAAAGAATTGGGGGAAGGAACGGGTGCTGTCAAAAATTCTCGTTAGTTCCCAGCATGCAATGCGCTCAAGATGTTGAAAATGTCAGGAAGGCCCGAATGCACTGGAACAAAAGGCTGTATCTACGCTCAGGAGAAGAATATGAACAAAAAAAGTCATTTCTAAGCTAGAAAAAGGACTGAATTTTGTTATGATGGTTGAATTTTGGTTTTTGGACGATGATTTCCCTAAAAAACATGAAGGCAAAAAGGGGCATTTTTGTTGTTTCTCTTTGACGTTAAAAACGGCCAGTTTCGTTCTTGTCCAAACTCAAAAGGCCATATTTGGTAAAAATCGCTACGTTTCTTGCATTTATTGGATATCCAAATTTAAAGGGCATTCCATTTCGTGCTCACAACTAACAGTTAAGGCAATATTCGTGCGATTGAGAAAGTTGCAATGTTTTGAAGCATGGGAGTTTTTTACGGCCGGTTTTGGCCGGCACGGGTGCCAATGGGTTAAGGGTTATGGGGATGGGTATTAGGGTGAAAACAGTGGGGTGGGGTGGGGGAGAGGCAAGAAATATGCGCCTGCCCACGTTCATTGTTCTTTTGAGGCATGGCACTATGTTCGTGGGTAAACAGAGCCTCTGATTGGAGCGGCACAGTGGAATGGATTAATACCTGTCAATATTGTGTAAATCAATAGTTTATGTAAATTTATGTTTGTGGGAAAACAATAAAAACATGGTGGACAGTTTGGCGAGATTTAACTCTTCTCTAGAAGAATGTCTCAACGATTTATTCGAGATGGGAATGTTGCATGAATTACATGCAGAATTTTCTTTTCATTAGAATGCAAACAAGATCTCTTGGCAGTTCTGCCGGCTGGCTATGGGAATAGCCTGATATTCTAGCTGTTCGTTCCTGTGTAAGTAAAATTATCTAGAAAGGCTTGCCGAGTGTACTGGTTGTTTGTTTGCTGAAAAGAATCATTTAAGACCAGTTGGCAGAAGCAGCATCGATGGGAATCAAAGCAGCAGGGCTTGGAGATTGCTGACTTGATGATTGTGAAAATGGGATGTATCAGATTGTTTTGGGTTCTGCAGAAGAGTTTCTCTCAAAGCCACTGATTTATTTCTTCATCAAAGAGAAGAGATTCACCGCTTCAAAAACAAATATGCGCAATCATTGTAGACAAGTCGCACACTGTCAAAACTTGGACCGGAAAAAGGTTTTTATTTGTTGAAAACACATACACAATGTTTTTTTATGCAATGTTTTTTTCATTGAAACCTTTGTTTGATCATCACGCAGCATTTGAACCGTCACATAATTTTCCTAAAGGGACTCAAATAGACCACTTTCAAACCTTTATTTGGCAAATTATCTACATTCAGTCAATTCAACATCCTCTCTCAGTTTTCAATGCAACTGACCCAGGAGCGTAGATCAACGGCCTTAATAAATTTATACAACTGGCCCAAGTTAAGAATTTTCCTACCACAGGGATTGCGGATACGGACAGAATATTCTGTGGCATCTTGCACCAGTGAAAACCCTACTTCACTACAAATTTCTGCTAAGACAACCCCAAAGCATCGCTTCCGTAAAAGTTCTCCAATGACAAATGACCTTGCTTTCCAAGATTTCAAACTCACGGCTTTGTTTTTGTCGATGTGAATTTTGTTTCCAGTAGAAAAATAATTCAGTTTTGATTGGCTGGAAAATTTTTTCCGGGAGAGCAATCAAGTGCGACTAATTGGGGTGTTTCTCGTTTTCACAGAGTTATCGGGCAGGCATTTTCTCTTCTCACACCTCCACCCCACCCCCTTCAACTCGCCCCAGCTCCTTGCGTTTTAATGAAATTCAACATGGTGGTGCTTACTCAACAAAATAACTCACGCGCCCACCGAAAACACCTGCACTGCAGGCTAGTCATTTGATTGACTGTAACTGAATCATCTCTCATCCTTTTAATTCATATAAAAATTGAAAACAATAATAATAAATTATAACAATTACACCAACAGTGATATATGTTGTTTGCTTAAAGCATGAGCACTTCATGAATAAATCCAAAAAAATTCCTTAGAACACTAAAATACTGGCCTACCTTGTAGATAATTCCATAACCTGGCAGTATATCTCTAGAGGCAAAAACTAGTTGATACAAAGTAAGTGTAGCAGGTTTCTCAGGACAGTTCTCCGGAACAAGAGGGCCTCTTGCAACCCACAAGTAACAGCAATAACGTGGATCATTCTCTGGCTCCTAATAATGACAAAAAAACACAGACATCCAACCCCAGTTATTAATTCGGAAGAATGGAAGCACTTGCTTAGATTGATTAAGTAATGTTCCACGTAAGAAGTAGGCAAAAATCACCAGTCCGATGCAAAATCTTCCGTTGGGATCAAAAGTGCTAATTACTTAATTAAATAGAATTCCACCCAGCTCATTGGCTGTTTTGAGTCTGGGCGCGAAATTTGAATTTGTTTCGATAATTTTGCGACCCAACACGCGTTTTAGCTAAATGTGACAAAACATGTTTTATTGTAGTGAGAAAAACAGCCAATTTATAAAGTTTCAGGCACATGGGATATGGGGAAGCGTTTTTTTCTGGAAAATTCTTTTGGTAGCCCCGATGCTAAGAGTAACATGATACTCTGCCATAAGCTATTTGTATTGTTCTTGTTTATTGAAGGAATCAAGTTTGCCTCACCACACGAAATCGCCACACATCAAACAGAACATGCATAAAAACAGAACTATAAACTTCAAAAGGCTATGGCATACAGTAAAATATGACCGTTTCAATGACATAAAAAGCAACTTAAAAAAAAGATCTTCAAACAGTTCCTCCTCAAAAGTTGACATCACGCATATTGGGTTGTAGCCATCCTCTAGTTCCAGTTGTAAGGCCCCGCTTGAAACTGATTCAAATGTTTTTGAAAGAAATAACAACTCCTCCACAGTGAAATGAAATCCATGCGCTACGATAGTTTGAAGACTTTCACAGGAACACAGGCACGTCACTGTCAAAATTGTGAATTTCCCTTGATTAGCGGAAATGTCCTGTATTTGAGATGGCTGAAAGACTTCTTAGCTTGAAAAATGGAGCTTTGCCAAAAGAGGAACAGTTGGAGATATCCAGGAATTCTAAGTTTCAGCAGTATGAACCAGTTGTTGAAAATGTCGATTACATATCCTGGTTGAGGAAATGTTTAGGCGCGTCAATGAAACAAACATCTTCAGCGGCACAAAGTGGTAAGTGTCTTCCGATCTGGAGAGATCCAATTTGTACAGCTCTGCTTCCTTGAGGTATGCTCCTCTTGAGATCAATTTCCGCAAGTGACAACACACTCTAGCAGCTCTTCTCAAGTCTTCTGTCTCCAAGAAACTAAAGATGAGAATTAAAACTACCAAGGGTAATTCCATGTTAGCTTTCAATGATTGTGTTCACAAAATGCCAGTGCTGCTCTTTCATGGTCGCTGCCTGATTTTCTCACCTTTTGATTGGTACATCTATTGAAATCGGGAAAATCATTTTTTTCATCTTCCACAAGCGTCCTTTGTCACCTACATTTGTCATTTTTTATTTCACACACTCAGCATAAGCGTGTGGGAACTTATACCATTTTGAAGTCAGTTTCTTCACGCCACAATGGAACAAACGTAAGTACAGGTTTTATGATCTTGTAAGTTTGGCTGGTTTCAATACAAGTGGGATCAATCGCCCTATCACAAAACCAGTGTTCAGCGATTTTCGACTAGATATAATGCAGACGTGTATGGACCAGTTTCCGTAACTTTCTGAGACGAATCATCAGTTGTGTTGATCTTTGGCGATCATGTAAAAACCAACCCTAAGTTATCCCTTTGGAAAATTTCATCCTCCCGACATGTTGTACTGGCACGCCTTCAGAATGCATTTGGAATTTGTCTCTTATAGTTTTACGGCTCGTTCAACAAAATGTTTGTGCACACGTAATTTTGGTTAATCAAAGTTTCCTGTATTCTTAAGTCAATCCTTTTTAATTTGATCTCCATTTCACTAGGAAAAAGAGAGAAAGAGAGAGGCCGGAGGAAGTAACAGCAAAAATGGACAGGAGCATAGAAAAATGAAAATAATGAAAGTGATTGATGTAAGAACAAGTTCTAATCACTAGATACATTACAACTTCAAACATTTCTCTCACATCACACTTAGAATTGCCTAATACAATGGAACTTTATTGACTTGAATTTCTATTCAACCTCAGGTCAATACCCTGAAGTCTATTTATGGGAAGATTAGTCTGTTCCCCAAGAAAGCCAACGCCTTTGAAACTTGGAAATGCGGGAAACCTTCGAGATGATTGCTCGAAAACTACGAGTAGCAGAGGCAACTGTAGAAATCTATGTTATCGATTCTATCGCTCGAGGACCAGGGAACGAAGAGCTTCACCATAGGATGCTTGATGAGCTTGATATCAACCAGGAGAAGTTTGAAGTGGTAAAGGAGAGTCTTACCAGAAGCGCCATCACTCTTAGAGAAATCCGGGATTCCACCTCCTTCAGGTATAACCAGGTCCAAGCAGTCATTGCCGTGCTGAATCGATTTCAGCTATAGACATATAAAACTGTATATGGACTACACAGAAGCATGTTTTTTGTTCTTGTTAGACATTTGTCACTTTTTTGATTAAAAAAAAAAATTTCAGCCCACACACAATTTCGGAGAGAAGGAATGTAAGATGTAACACAGTTGTAACAGACATTGAATAAAACACTATGATCAGCATGTTTTCAAATCCACTTGCGTGTTTGTAACTTCAGGGAAACATGAATACGGATGTTGCTTTTTTTATTGCATCGACACTCAAGCACTGATCTCTAAGGGAGAAATTGGACCACTAGAAGAATAAAAACGAAAGACGCGCAGGCCCGAAATCTTCCATGGAAATAAGCAATGGCCTCCCGCGAGTACACATCCCTCGCTCTAATGTCTATGCAATGAAAGAAAACAAAGGGAAAATGAAAGGCTGTACCTCTTCTGCAAATACCCCTTCTCTTTCCAGTTCCTTATGACCCACCTAAAACCAACCAAACAGTTCGCAGAAGACAAAATACATTCTATGGAACTGCAGAAAGTTTATTTGTCATGATCACTCAATCAGTGAAGCATGTTTTTTTTCACACCTTTTCCACAGATACAGGAATTCTACACTGCAAAATCCATTTGTTTTGAATTTATATAACCAGAACTATATTCAGAAAAAAAATTCTTAACACTGAAAATGAAAGAACATAAATGTACAAACGTATATTATACGAGAAAAATTGATTTTGCTTTACAAAAAGGGGTGTGCCTGGTGTGCCTTTAGCCCTTTAAGACCCATTACTGACCAACATTCAATTATCCCCTCACAATAAACAGCACCTTGTCATAACAAACAGGTTATGAGAATAGATAAAATGGTCACCAAAGGTAAATTGCTTTGCTCTTTCTACAAATTTTCCCCACTCATATTTTAAGAAAATGTAAAGAAATCAGTTAGGAGAATTTGTAGTTTATACAGGGTCTTAAAGGGATGAAAAGCTACTATATGTGTTTGTTTTTATGTATAGATCAGAGTCAACAATAAACCGGTGAAATCGATGCAATAGCGAGTGAAACTCCCCAGGTTGCATTCATCATAGCATCGAACCAAAGAGCAATGGATCCGATATGTCCCCTTTGACAGCAGGCAATAATGGCTCCTTTGTTGCCATGACTATGTGAGTCCACAATCATGGCAGACTGATCCCCATTCACCACTAGCAGGCCACTATCACATTATATGACTTCGACTTGTTTTGGGCCTCTTGCATCAATCAGTTGCTCAACTGATTGATTGGGTTAATGCCAAATATATCAATTTGCTGTCCCAGCAATCATACCCCACACTCCTCTCCTGCCAAAGAGTCTGCTTCATCAACAGCGGCATTTATTGCCTCGTGGTCAAACAGGTCATCATGTATTTCATTTCCTTTAATCATCGCTTCATGTAAAGCTCCCTTCCAGGACTCAGGAAGAAGGTCACCAGTGGGCCATGTTAAATTCCTCTCAGTGCTCAGCTTTCCCATGAGGAGAGCAATAAAAACACAAGCATTGCTGCCTGTCCTACCCTGAATGTCTGACTGGGATATACCAAAAGTCCACTCCATAACCCTAGACAAATATAAAGAATCTGACCCTTTCATATCTGACTGACATGGTACTACAACAGCTGGTAATCCAGCAGGAGGCACAGGTTGTGGTTGGCTACCAGAATTAACTGACCCAGACACAGGAACAGTTGGCTCAGAATTAGGCTGTAATGGGGTACCATGGTAGGGTTCTGCTGGTCCTGGTATTTCACCCCCTTTGAAAAGGATAGAACAATATTACAAAGTTACATTTTTAGTCAAGTTATTTCTAACTTGAAGAGATGGGGGTTTGCTACCCACCAAGGCTGTGCTCCATCTAAAATCATAGGGAGCCCAGGGTATATCAACTATGTATGAAATTTGGGGTGCACAGCTCTAATAACTTGTATAAAAATCAAATTTTATTGTCTCCCGAGTACAAAGTTAGTCAAAATATATATACAAGACTTGTGTACAATGACATCCAAATAGCAGTATGCCTGTCTACCACTGACTTCTTAACACATATTGTAATCAGGGCCTTAACACTTATCCTCAATATCAACCTACAAATGCTTTTGTCTGGTCCATGGCCAGTTTATGTAAGATCATGGTCAGGTACAGTTAACAATCTTAGAGGCAACCGTCATTGGCCCCAAAGGAATATCACCAGTAGATCTACTCATATGTGTTATAAGAATAAAATATCAATTACATGCTGATAACTATTGGGGCTTTAATAAATGATGAAAAAATATTGACACAAATACCTTGCTGTTCACTCCTCAGTTGATGTGCGTCCTCTAACATGTCTTCTGCAAGTTGCTTCAGTCTGTTTACAATGGTAGCTGCCCCACCAACTTTTGATCTGGGACTCTTTCAGTTCTGGAACACCCACAGCTCTCATTGCTTGAATAACATCCCCGGGTTTGCTCTTATCTGAGATGTTGTTTGGCAATCATAGAATGCAATCATAATGTCTTTCTGCTCCTTTGTAAATTTGGTTATCTTAGCCCCACCTTTTGTAAGGGCAAATCCAGGTGCTAGTTTAAGGTCATCATTGGCTGAATCTTCAGTGAGAGGTCTTAGCACTGCATCCTCAGGGGCTGATGAAGACAGCTGAATGAATTTGACTGAGTACAACTCATTTTGAACAGCCTGTCCATGCACTGCTTGGTCTGATGGTTTCCAAACATCCTCTGTCACAGATGCACCTGTAGCTCCAGCTATTGGCAATGTTCGTGATGAAAGACTCTTAACTTGTGCCCTGGTCTTGCTCACACACTTTCCCTGACCAGCTAGTGATTTTGCTATGATGCCTCCTTTGTATGGCCCAGTTAAAGGAAACACAAAACTGCCAAAGAGTGAAATATCTTTGAATGTTCCAATTTTTGCTGGGGCTTTTGAGCGGTCAATAATCAATTGTTTGCACTTCACATTCTTCATTGTCTGAAAAGAATAAAAGGGTCCTCTTACACTCCATTCATTTATTAAGACATTTAGATTAATGTACAGGTGTAGGTGGGAGACAACTAGTAGAAACTGTTAGCATCAACTATTGACTGTGTCTAAATACATGGACAAGCATTGCCAAAACATGGCCATAAGGTCAGATAACACTTGGGATGATAATCTACAAAGTAAAATAACAGAAAAGTCGCTGCTTTTTGCATTCAAAAACCTGAGGTGAACATGCACCCAAGGAAGTTTGGGAGAATTTGAAAGTACGGATTTGTAAACCCTATGAAGGTTCAGGTTCACATGAACTTTCAAATTCTTCCAAATGTCCTCTCGTGTTTGCATCTAGTCATGTGAGCACGCTTGTGGCCATTTTATAAAAACTGTTAAATACAACATTTTAAATACCTCCAAGAGATTTCCAAGTTGCTCTCCAGTATCCAAATCATTTCCAACAGGTACCCGCCGCACTATCTTATGGGAGACATGGGCAAAGTGGGTGTCCAGGACTGTTTTCCCCTCTCCAGCCTCGAAGTTGCTGTATTCCAATATCTTTCTATTGAAGGATGTGTTGATCTCAGCCAGGTACAACAGCATAGCAGTATTATGATAATGTGGCCTGTTATCTGTATCTCATCTAGCCTTTTTTCAGGTTTCAAGACAATGTTAGATGAAGGAACAGCTTGCCAATAGGGGGTTTCTAAAATTGATAATTAGAACAAGTATGGGTGGAGAAACACTACTCTTCAATGGACATACAGTCAGATAGCGAAGAAAAAATACTTGGCAGCCGTTACATTGTACAATAACAAAAACTACTTTCTTTTCCTTGGTGCAGGTACAGGTTGCAAAGGAGTTACATGTAAATAGCAACTGTGGTATGTAGTGGCTTTCAATTGAGTGGACATCATAAAACCAAAACCAAAGTAATTACTCCAGCTAGGAATCTTAGTCTTTTTTTTTTAATCTTAATTTGTATATAGATGTATTTTAGTTTTTAACTTTTAAATTGTGTCACCAATTAGCGAAAGCTAGAACGACTGACACATGAATAAAGTTACTTACTTACTTACTCACTTACTTACTCTGCAGAATAACACACAACCCTCCCCATACTTTGTGCAGCTTCTGTTCAGGATTTAAGGTGATTCCTCTCACTTGCATGGCGCATCGTTACTGTGCATAATTTATGGTGTCATTCAGCACACGCTCGTGTGCGCGTACACTAGAAACATTGCGAATTTGCCTTGACATTGAGCTTTTTCAGCTGAAAATTTCCCTTCGTCGTTGTGTTGTAAAGAAACGAGCACGGTGACCCCTTTTTTTATTGGTGTAATGTACTCGTAATAGGCACACAAAAAACATATTTTAAGGAGAAAACAAGTTTAATAGTAGAAGTTGGATTATTTATATATAAATGGAGTGAAACTCTATGTTTGGAGCCAGGAAGGAGTTTGAGATGATGACGAAGTGGTCCAATTTCCTCACATTATTTGCAAGATCGGGCAATTTGAAATCACAATACTAAACGAATATAGCCCAGAAAAACAATTGAAGGGCTGAGGGCATAAACTGCCTATGTAGAGTTTTAGGTGTTTTTTTTTTGCATACGTTATTTCTCGAAAACAAAAAAGAAATCAGTGAAAAAAAATACGGGACAATGTTTTTGAATCAAAATGCAGTTCACATGCAAAAATTTGGACAAATCCAAGCGAAATAAAAAATCGGCCGAAAATTCCACATAGGCAGTTTATGCCCCCAGCCCTTCAATTAGGCTCTTGTTTTCACTACTATTCATAGTTTTTGCTACAAAATAACAGCTTTCTTCAGTTGTTTATGCTTCGAACATTTCTCGAGCAACTCCATAAAAACACTTAGAACAACGAGTATGCAGGGCAAAAACAAGCACGGTGACCCCATCTTTTTATTGCATTTTTTCAATGTCCCATGCATAACTATCAATTGTGCCAAGTCTGAAAAAAATCTTAATAGTACACCCTTTTCAGGGGAATTACCTTAAAGCAGTCAGGAGTAGTACCTTGAAAGGCAATGGAACTGCTTGACATTGTTCCTGAAGTGTTGATTGCCTGCTTTAGCTTCTTTCCCTTGCTTCTAATTAGGCTATTAGTTTCTTTGCTTTTGCATTCCTTGTACTCCTTCACAATGGAATGCAACAGTTTATCTTGTATGCAGTTGTCTTGTTTTGCCTCTGGTACACCAAAAGTAATTGCCCATTTCTTGGACTGGATGAGTTCTTGAGCGATGGTGGGGAGTGCATCATCATCTCCATGAACATATCCCGATAACAAATCTTGGATCTTGTTGATTAGTTCAGTCCTGATGTCACTTCTCTTTCTGGACTCATACAAATTGTATGCTCTACTAGGGAACTCTCCCACTTGAGTGGCCTGATCTGCAGTAGACACAGCTGAGATGCAGGGTTCTGTCTGTGTCTGACTGCTACAAGTTTCCACAACATCTTGAGAATCAACATGGTCACTGTCAATAACCGGACATCCCAGACTTTCGTTTCTCTCGCTAATATCTTCTACAGTTTTCTGTAATATAAGTAAACACAAATAGATGGTAAGGAAATATTTTTATGCCCTTTATCATGCGGGAATTGTCTGGAGCAATTGAATTTTGGTTACACCGCAGGCAGTTTTGCAATGATACTCGATGCAAATCAATTACCATGTATTTAGGAAAATTATCTGTGAGTGACAAATTTCTTTTCATTGTAAATAAACACAGAGAAAGGTGAACGTACATCTATAACAAAAGATAAAGTAGGCTGGCAAGTCATTCTGGCCTTGCTTTGTGGTTTGGAAATCAGCTAAACAAAAAATGCAAGTAAACTTAGATACATACCTGTAGTTTTTCGCATTTAGCTTCCAGTTTCAGACGATCTCTGTAAGGCGCACAAATCCACCTTCGTCGACCATTGTGGCGGCCGTCTCGATTCACTCCACATAGGTGGATTTCACTGTCTGATGCAACCCGAAGAACAGAAGAGGCAGCGTGTCCCCACGCAGTGTGATGCAGGCAACAACAAGAGGCTGGCTTTGGTATTTTACATCTATTTACATCTAAATATACTATTTACACACAAAAGAGATTTAACCCGATGCTAAACAACAAAGAAATCAATGCAAGCCGAAGCCAAAACACGCAACTCCAAGATGGCAGACACCGAGTTGTGAGGGTCGTGGTTTCAGTAGACCAAGTTCCCCATTTCCCATGGCAACGAAACTCGGCATGGAGAAAAAATGGAACCCTGGGACCAAAATGTAGGCAAAAATAATCTGGAAAAAATCATTTTAAGACTATTTTTGGGCGTTTTTTTATTATTCAACCAATCAGCACGCTCCATTTTAATTTGGTTAATAATTTAAAATTAACGCCTTTCTACATTCCATGCATTTGCTGTGCCCATTTCTTATGTGGAACATTACTTAACAATTATAAAAGCCTTAACCATGCTTTATTCTATCATAAGGGACACAAGGAAGTGACGAGAGCACGAAAGAAGTAGGAAGAGGCACAAGCTGCAGGCGAGTGCTTCTAACTACTTCTTGACAGAGGTGACCAAACGGCCAAACATGCTTGTCCAACACGATATTGGATGAAAATGTTTGATCATTTTTTGATTGTTTAAATTTGTTGACTGCTCTAATCATAAAATATTACCGCAAGGAAAGCCATGCGAAGTTATTCAATACCAGTAAAATAAATAATAATCGTGGACCCCACTTTTAGGCTTGGCTAAATCTATATATTAGTAACTACAAACAGGCCAATTGGATTGTTTTCAAATTCACTGCTTCTGAGAGTAAAAGAAAAGTCACACCATTACACTTTGTCTGTTTATACTCAACCAAACATGCTGCAGCCATGTACCAACCTGATACATGAAATGTGTCACTGCTGAGAAGTACTGATCGACTTGACTGCTGTACCTGAGGACACAAAAAGACAGATGTCCAAACTTGAAATATGGAAATTCATTCTGTTTATGATAGACCCTAGCCCTAATCCTCATTTAAACACAACCACTTCCATCAAAATAATAATGAAGTAGATGGAAAGTGTAAATAACTCTGTTATGTGAAGTATCCAGTTTCAAAGTTTATCAGCATTCTGTACAAATTGAAAATTAAAACAAAATGAATATTTCTTCATATTTGGGAGACAAAGTAGCTACAAATGACGTGGAAGTAGTTCTCACATGTTGTGCATTCTTCACACACTCACTACAGTTGTTCTAATGTACAGAATAATACATCATTCAATTCCAAAAGTGCCCATCCCCCTGAGCATACCCTGGGCATTTCACCCGAAATGTGCCTCGCATGGTGGGGCATTTGACTATTGGATAAACACTGGTTGACAGTTGCAAGCTTAAGGGTTTCGCCTGTCTTTCGCATGAAAATATTAAATCATTCACCAAGGGAGCCACTTCGCTCCCTTCACTTCAAGATTCCACATAGGTTTTCCGTTATTTACTAAATATAAAATTAATATGCCTTTATTCAAAGCTTGGAGTGCTGACAAAACAAATTGGAAAAGAGTTTTAGCGCACAATTTTTTGGATTTGGTTTGCAAAGGTAAGCGATTTTAGATTAAAATATTTTATTATGAGCAGGGAGCGTGCCAAAATGCTTCAGTGATTTGCTATAGTTATACTTGATTTGCCCTTTCCGAGGCCCTGACAGTGGGGCATGTGACTGTCTAAACAGGAAACACAGCAGGGCATTTGATCAAAATGTTTCAAAAAAGTCAAATGCCGGAGGGGGGGGGGGATGGGTGCTTTTGGAATTAAGTGATACATACACTGTAAGTGTGGGTTACAACTACAGTATATGTATGGTTACCTGGTTACATCAGATGACACACTACCACTACCAATTTATTGTCATTAACCCATTGGCACCCGTGCCGGCCAAAACCAGCCGTAAAAACTCCCATGCTTCAAAACATTGCAACTCTCTCAATCGCACGAATATTGCCTTAATTGTTAGTTGTGAGCACGAAATGGAATGCCCTTTAAATTTGGATATCCAATAAATGCAAGAAACGTAGCGATTTTTACCAAATATGGCCTTTTGAGTTTGGACAAGAACGAAACTGGCCATTTTTAACGTCAAAGAGAAACGACAAAAATGCCCCTTTTTGCCTTCATGTTTTTTAGGGAAATCATCGTCGAAAAACCAAAATTCAACCGTCATAACAAAATTCAGTCCTTTTTCTAGCTTAGAAATGACTTTTTTTGTTCATATTCTTCTCCCGAGCGTAGATACAGCCTTTTGTTCCAGTGCATTCGGGCCTTCCCAACATTTTCAACATCTTGAGCGCATTGCATGCTGGGAACTAACGAGAATTTTTGACAGCACCCGTTCCTTCCCCCAATTCTTTCACATATAAACTAAGTCTACAGCCACTCCGACCTACCGCCAAAATTTCCTGCTCGTGGTCATCTTCAGTACACAGAAATTCCAAAATATGTGGCGGTAGGTCGAGAAATTCATCAATAGTCGAGTCCCAAAGGTACTAAGTGTTCGACCGGCCAAATTCCCAGTTCGTCGAGTAACAAGCCAAATTCAACAACAAAGTACATCACCTTGCTCGATTCTTTGAGAAAGTGGACTCTTAGCTACCGTCACGCTTAATGATGCTCATCAGGCAGCCGTTTAAGATGAAAAATGGCTGTAAATTTAGCAGAAATCGCAAGCAAACCCAACTTGGGCCATTGTTGTCGCTTCACGGATAAAAAATAGCTACGTCAAAATGACGTTTTCAGAAACCTTGAGCCTCCAGTAACTTAGGACAGCACCACTTTTCCCTGGTAGTTCAAATAAAGAGTCACGAATTGCTATTCATCGATTATAGGTGGAAAATCACTCCGAAAATGTAAAAACCTGCGGTAGTCAATGGGTTAAGGTGGCTGACACCGGTCTCCAGCACTTTCCAGCATGTATGTACATGTACAGTATATATATGTACTCTGATCAATGCTACCACTATTTATACCATGCCATAGAAAATACAGCCAATCAAAATGCAGGAAAGTCGTTGTATATTCGTCAGTATTCCACCAAACCTTCCCATTGATCAACGCAGTTCAACGGTATCCCAGCCAACCTTCCCATCGCATGTTGAGATTCCCGCTCATGCTGGCCTTGCTTGCCACTGTATTTTCTATGGCATGGTATAAAATGGTTATGCAACCCTTTCTCATGGTATACTGTGGAAAATCCCACTCGTCACTTGTACTTTCTTGGTATACACACTCGCCTAAAGGCTTGTGTGTTTACCAAGAAAATACAAGATATTCCACAGTATACCACTCGAAAGCGTTACATAACTAATATTTATTAGTTGATACCATGATAAACAGTTGTATGACACAAATGCCAAATCATTGGTGAACAAGCTATGGCAACTTTATTGACATAATATGTTATTATACCAACCATACAACACATTAGAAACACCCCTAATTTTAGCTTTAAGGGATAACAACTAAAACAAGCTTGGTGACCCTTATTTTTATTGTTGAACAGTAATTTGCATCTCGAGATCCAACATTTTGTTAAGTTTGAAAAAATGACATCAGTAGAAGTGGATTCAGAGCCATCTTAAAACTTTTTAAACTTTAAGGTGGCTCTGAATCCATTCCTATAAATGTCTGTTAATGTCTGCGTCGCAAGTGGAGGTTGGGTGCTCAGGGGCCTGGGGGCTGGTACTGCCGACCCAAACCGAGGTCGGTAGAACACCCCATAAGCCTGCTGTACCCGCAACCCAGCAACGAGCCCCGCCCGCCACACCAGGCCCCAAACCAAGCACCCGTCACACTGAACTAGGAGTTCAGTGGAAGAAAAAACAAATAAATAAATAAATAAATAATACTAAGAAGAAGAAGAAGAAGAAGAAGAAGAAAAAGAAAAAGAAGAAAACTAAAGGGAGGGAAGGGAGGGGAAATACTCGAAAACACACGAGCTGTAACGCCCCGAACGCAGAGCAAGTAAAAACTACCAGCACGTGGAAAAGGTGCACGCATAAAATAAACAGGACCGCCGCTGACCACTGGACAGCCTGAAGACGTCAGACATAAGCCAGAAAGGCTAACAGCAAATTCAAACGCCATGCCATGCCAATAAACGGAGTAAAGACTTGCTCCTAGACGTTAACTAGGTTAAATTGCATTTAACCCCATTTAACTTTGAAGAAAGTTTTATCTTGTTATACTGATTATATCTCCATTATAAAAATAGGATTTCAATGAGCTTGTTTTGTTTACACTCTTCAAGCTTCATTGAGAAGTGTCTGACTGGAATTCAAGATTGTTGACTTTTTTCAAAATGAGCGGCCACACGTTACCATCACCATGATAACAGCTGTTGCTTGGAAACCAATGAGAAAATAAATTTTGATCATAGGTCGAAAAGATGTTGTGGTGTCAAGGAAATCAAAGCTTGTCTTCTACAGAAAATTTTGATTTCAACAGGTACACCACAAGGCAAAAAAAACTGTTGCGAACCTCCTTAAGTAGTGTTATGAGGACCCCCATGAAAGCTAATGTTAAGGCCTTCAAACAGACTAGAAACAGTTCAATTAAACTCATTTCCAGGCAAAGTTTGGGAATTTTTGAGTATTTTAATTTGCACATCTTCAGGCAATATTCATGGACAGCTGCTCTTAAATATCAGAAAAAGTTGAACTGTTTGGTGGCTTTTATTTGCTGTACAGTTAAATAGCCAATGTCCACTTAGACAATATTACCTCCTCTTTACCATCCTTTCCCCCACCCCCACCCCCCCCCACCCAATGCTTATGTGATTTAAGAAAGCCTTACACGTGACTGAGAGTTTCCATGTTCCACATCTGAAAGCAGCCAAAGTTGAATCCAACAATCAAAGAACTTGTCTGCCTAATATATTTGATGGCTGTCACAAATACATCTCCTGGTCAAAACAAAACACCTTGCATTAAGGATAATGACCAAGAAAAGCACAATGAAGGTAGCTGTCTCCCCAGGGGACTGTCTGTGCATGGGCTGCTGTATTCAAATGTTTGTAATGACAGGAAACTTAATCTCTTTTCCTCCTGATTCACCCCTCTCAATCTCACAAAATAATGAGAGTATTTAATTTTAAGTTGCAATTAATTTTATTTCTTCAAAATTAAGCAAAGAGGTTACTGAAGAAAGTAGCAAATAAATAATCGGTAAACCAATTGTAATTCAGCAATGTTAAAGCATCATCTCTTATGCATGCAATAGTGAGTATTGTCAACAGCACTGCTGTGAAAAAAATAAATAAAAACTTCTTTCTTCAGCAGAAGGACAACGATAGCCTGAGACATAAAAGGGCCGCGTCGCACTAGAGCAAATTTTGTTTCTTTAAAGCCTGCTTTTCACTAGTGATGCAACCACAAGCGCAAGCATAAGTAGCTTTTGTCAAGTGAAAACGTCACACTTATGCAAGTGAATGCAAGCATAAGAGCAAGCACAAGGAAAAGGAAAAATTTTGATCCTTGCACTTGTGCTTGTGTTAAGCTAGTTTTCACGGTGAAATAAATAAAGCTCTTGTGCTTGTGCTTACGCTTGTGCTTGTGTCACTAGTGAAAACCAGGCTTAAGTACTACCTGTCAACATGTACTGTAAAATAAGTGCAACCCCACATTTCCAAATCTTGCAATTTTTTGCGGATTGCCAAAATTTTGCCAGTCTTCAAAGACGCCAAGGTGCTGCCTCAGAGGCGACCAAAGTCATATATGACTCATTTCATATATCATTCACAGGCAACCAAATGTTGGCAAAGCAGCCAATTTTGTTTTAACAACGATTAAACTGTCATTCACTGCAGTCATTTTAATGTTTTGGTAAAATTCTGTAGTTTTACGTGCACCATTGTGGGACAAAATAATTTGTTAACTTGTCCTTCTACCTCTTTTCAAAGCTGAGATTATGAATCACAGTATTGAGCATAAGGCCATCCAGGAGACCATAGATGGTTTCGTAAACGTTGCCTCTATTCAGACTATTTAGGAGACATCTGCATCTTCTGTAACCAGCAACTATTCATGGAAACGCCTGTTGATATTGCATCAACAGTACTAAACTGCAATGGAGTTTTGTTGACAATGGACCCATTCAGCTAACTCAATGTTGTACCCAATTCAAATCTCCTGTGCTTAAGATTCTTTGTGTATTGTATTTGCATTATAATGTAGCATTCATATTTAAATGATATGGAAATACATGGAACAAAACGTTTTAATCTCAAAGGGTTTGAATTGGGTACAACATTGAGTAAGCCGAATGGCTCTATGATACATAAAATTCGAAAAAATAGCAGAAAGCCGCAAAAAAATCATATCACAGCGATCCTGATGTAACAGGAGAAGGAGGGTCGTTTTACCAAGCAGGTAACTTTGTTTAATGCGACCAAGACCAAAAATTGGAAGTTGAAAACTGCACAACCCAGCCAAAAGTCTAGAAAATTGAAGATTGACATTGTGTTCTGCGTCTTGGTACTATAATAAAGATACAGCAACTGGGTCACTATGATTTTACCTTTTCAACAGGAAAAATACTCACTAGATTCTCAGTTATTTTTTAAATTAAATTACACAACAAATGAACCCTTACCTGATGACAAGTTCTTCATCTCAGTAAAATCACTTTTCACATATGAGAATCTACCAAAAATGTGACAAAAGCCTGAAATTGAACAAAACAGAATAATGACAAGAATGTGGATATTAAGTAAAATAACACAAATAATATGGTTTACAACTTTTCAAAGATCTGGAGCTCATATTTTTGTAAAAGCCTCGCACAATTTCAATCACGCTTACTTTCTAATCTAAACAGGGAGCAGCTGATCTCCTTCAGATCCTATAAAATTAATTATCTCTTTAATTCAATTTAACGCCTCTGTCGCAAATGGAGGTTGGGTGCCCAGGAGCCAGGGGCTGGTACTGCCAACCCAAACCCAGGTAGGTAGAACACCCCATGAGCCTGCCTACCCACAACCCAGCCACGAGCCCCGCCCACAACCCAGCCCCAACCCTCGCACTCGTCACACTGAGACTAGAAGCTCAGTGGAAAAATAATAAGTAAATAAAACTAAGAACTAACCCAAACCCTAACCAACCCCCAAACAATACCAAACTAACACTACCGGGAGGGAAGGGAGGGAAAGAAAAGCCCAACAAAACGCGATAAACCAACTACGCCACGAAAAACGCTGAGTAGAGTGAAATTCTGAGCATGTGCAAAGGAGCATACCTAAACTGCAAGAGGATACCGCTGCCACGCAACTGCCCACAGACCTGAACCAGGCCCAAACAGTAATGTAACAACAAACGCCCAAATGCTAATGTGCCACCCGTGCTCAAACTATACACCAATAAACGCTAACGCCACGCTATGCCACGCCACCAAGGAGCAAACTTGCTCCAAGTCGTTAACTAAGTTAAATTACATTTAACCCTATTAAATAATGCAAAGTCATTTTTTGCACTTCTATGTTTGCCAGAAAATTAAACACAGATAATATTATTGTCAGTTGGTGTATCTGTTGTAGTTGTGTGTGGTAAATGTATGATAATGAGTACAGAACAAGGGAAAATAAAAATTGAACCAAGGATAAAATTGAAACAAAAGATATCCACTGATGAGCTTTTGGATATTAATAAGCCCATACCCAACTTAACAACAGATGCCAGAAGGCTCCAACAAACATTGTTATGTAGCTGGTGTTTATCCCACTACAGCATGCCCGTTCATTGGCTAGTTCATGGTCACATGACATCCAACAATGAAACTGTTTCCTGCCAAATGCCGTGAGCGGGCAACATTGGAAAAATCAGAGGGTGCAGTTGAAGGTGGCCGTATGTTATATATATAATTTGCTTTTGTTTTGTTTTCCACCAATTTGACCCATTTGTTTTGCTATAGAGCGCTTTTCAATTGAGTGTCTTAAAACCAAAACCAAAGCAATTACTCCAGCCAATCACAACACACTAAAACAGTGCAATGAGCCAATCAGAATACGAAGCAATTACACGTAGCCGGTGTAAAGCACGGGAAAATATGCACGTGCAAGTCGCAATTGGTTTTGGGTTTGCTTCTCATTGGTTGAGAAAGTGGCGGGAGTTTTCCTAGCCAATCCCAGAGTGTAGCAATGCAAAACCAAAGCAAAACCATAATGACTTTCGACACTCACTTGAAAACTGCTCTATAACAAATCACTTAATGACTGGTCCCTTGGGGAACAGTGAATTTTGTTTCCCTTGAATCTCAATGTTTCCCTCACCTTCATCTCGGGGAAACTTTGAGAATCGAGGGAAACAAAATTCACTGTTCCCCTCGGGACCAGTCATTAAGTGTTAAATATATGATGGAAATAACATGTATATCTAAAGAATCATTATAAATTTCAAGCTTACTTCCTATCTCAATGGCTAAGTGGGTTCCATTTGCCCGAGCTGCATTTCTGAGCAGTGCCATGTCATGTGATAAAGGATTTACCACCTCAATTGGACTTGTATGCCATTCATCAAACTCTTCTCCTTCATCATCAAGACGTAGATCAACCAAGTAACAATGCCCCTGCTCTGTGCCAATGGCTGCAATCCCAAACAACAGCTTTAACTGCTGGCTGAAACAAAAACAAAAAAACAAACACATACACTGTAATATGTAGTTATTAAAGTGCACCTAAACCCAATTTTTTTTTTTTTCGCTAAAATAAATCTATGCATCTGTTTGAAACGCATTGCACCTTTTTTAGCAAATCTTGACTAGTTATTTTGACTTTTCTAGGATGTTAAAGTTGCAAAATCTGGCCCACGACCGAGTCAGAAGGGGCTTGAGTCTATTCTCGATTTGACGTCACAAACTGCTTTGCATGCATGTTTACAAAGACTTAATGCGATGTAAATCAGTTTGTGACGTCAAATCGAGAATAGACCCAAGCCCCTTCTGACTTGGTCGTGGGGCAGACGATAGCCAGATTTTGCAACTTTAACACCCTAGAAAAGTCAAAATAATTAGTCAAGATTTGCTAAAAAAGGTGCAATGCGTTTCAAACAGGTGCAAAGATTTATTTTAGTGAAAAAAAATTGGGGGGTTTAGGTGCACTTTAATGTTACAGGTTAAATTTGGTGTCAGGTAATTTTTGATTTAACCTAGGTCAAAATGAAATTCCTTTGTCTTCTTATGAATAATTAGGGTTAGGAGACAAAGGAATTTCATTTTGACCAAGGTGAAATAAAAATAACCCGAGATCAAATTTAACCTGTAACATTTACATTACAAGAGAACAACATTGTCTTGCTACTATGATGTAAATGTTTGAGGAAATGGTAATGTGGAATACCTGGGTACAAATCCTGTATTTAGGAGGGAGATATATTCACATTATTTGGTTCCAGTTTCAAGCTATTTAGCGTAACAGTGTAAAAAACACAAAATTAGTTGCACCTGACTTGAAATATTGCAAAAAAAGGAAACAGATTTGTCAAGAATGAGACCAATATTATGATTTCCAACAAAACTAGTAAACCTACATTAATTGCAATAACTGTCATCTTGAGAAGGACTGTTTCAATAGAACAATGTTTATAGTATACAGAGAGCATGAGAAGCAGGTTAAGGGTGTCATTACAACTGTAGGTTTGAATTACAACCACTCCCTTGATTACTTTGCTTAGACATGTATGGAAGATTAATAACTTGGTAATGTTTTTTTAAGTCCCCTGGTGAATTGCCACCCAGTTGTAGTCAAAATGCTTGATCATCTCAGTAACCCTTAGAGCCATGCCCGGACAAGCTTTGTCCCATGATAGGGCTCATCGTGCTGGACAGGTCATAGGGTAGAGGCCAGACTAAGACACAATGTGATCTATTGGCCCTTCAGGTTGGAGGGTAGGCACATGGTTTATAACCCATCCCATAAAAAGCTTAATGTAACAAAGACTGAAAACAATTACAGACAGTGTGATAGCCTAATGTATGGCCTTATGATGATTTCCTTGTTGAGGTACATAGTCTTTTTTTCAAACAAAGACAAACATATCATATCTTTAAAGATGGTGTAAAACTATATCAGTAGCAATGACTGGTTGATAACATTATTTTTGTCATCAAAGGATCCATGACATCCAGCTGATTCTTCACTTATTGGGTAGAAGAAATGGTACAAGAGAACAACTTTTTGAGCTGGTAGAGGGAGCCAACACTACTGTATTTACCCATGTATAATGTGCACCCGTGTATAATGCACACCCTATTTTTCAAGACAATTTTCCAAAAATAACATATAAATAGCAGTATACCTGTCTGTTAAGTAACCACTATTTGGTCGGAGAAAATTCTCACCCGATTGAATGGCTGGAGTTATCTTCTCACAAAAAACAAATACATATTTTCTGCCAGTTCAGGTTTAGTCATTGGGTAAAAAAAAAACTTCCATCTGTCTTAGTTAAAAAGTGTATTTCTTTGATAGTCAAAAAGCTTTTGGCCACTATTAGGTTGTTCTGACTTTGGTTAAGCTTGTGTTTTGTGTACCGGGATCACTAATTTGTTAATTACAAAAGGCATATCAAAAATTGTTTTATCTGATAAGAATAGCATATTCCCAAGCATTGAGATGGCACTAGAGAATAATTTAGACACTCGTTATAGGAATTCTCGTATGCTCAAAGACTCTTCGTGGTTGCTGTGTAAAAATTTTTGCCTTTATTCGCTGACACTTTATGTTTTCAAATAAGAGGACATTTTGTTTCGTCTGTATGCAAATTTTTGGCATCTGCTCACAGAATATACAGCCAGTTTATCGGCAGTAATTTAAAAGCAGCTGTGATAGGTTATTTTCTTGTTTATTATAACAACGGCATGGACAACAGCCTTTTGAATTCTTGTTTACCGGTTTTTTATCCTTTGTTAACCACATGCGTATGCAAATTAGGGACGCGATCAAGAAACAAAAGGTTCGGTGTATAATACGCAGCGCAAATTTCATGAAAGAAATCTTAGGAAAAAAGTGCGCATTACATACGGGTAAATATGGTAGTTCACTCAAATTGTTGCATGTAAAAATAACACTTAATCTCTTCAAACTCTCTAATGGAAAAATGATCCCATGAAAATATGGGTAAGTGGTAACATCAAGGCATGCATTCAAGTTGTGGCACAAGAGGATGAGAGTTGCCAGAAGTTAGCTCTCATGAGAGATACACACATTTTCTTCAACTCTTGACTTAATCTTGTACCCAGATCTCCCATGGCCAAGCAAAAGGTAGATCTGGTAAAGTTCAAAAGTATGCCATTTCTCATTGGCTACTGGAAAAAAGGCTACCGCAATCTAATCTATGCTCTGATTGGCTCTTTTTTAGTGTGGCTTTTTTGTGGCTTTATTTTCATGGTAAATATTTAATATGGCAGTATGGAAAACACGGGCGATAGTTTCATGTTTAAACGCAGTTTATGAGATAAGACAGCTGGGAGGAAATTTTTTCCAATGCCGGGAAAGCTTTGTGATTAAAATGAATTATTCAAAAACTATGTGAGATTTGTATCAAAGGCACAGATGAACTTCACTGCTCACAGTTACCTCCAGACAGATAAAATTATCTGGAACTTTCTGGCCTCCAAATATGTTATTAAAGATCGGCGTGAAACTCAACATCACTTGGTTTTTTTTTGTGTTTTCTCTGGACTGCTTTACAAAATCATGCTCATTCGGGTATGGTTTCAAAGATCTCTTCCCCCTACACACGCTACATGTAAAAGTTGTCTACGAGCTTTAAAGCTGATGATGTTACAAGCAATACAAGGGACATGGTTCTGCATGGCCAGTTTTGGCTGGCGTGGTAGTCAATGGGCTAAACATGTTTAAACCCAATTTTAGAGTGCATGAGAGTTGGTGAGGGTTATCGAGAGCCCATGAGAGTTCCAGACCAAACAAGAACAAGTCTGAACTCTCGGCAACTCTCATCCTTGTCTGGACCCAGCTTTTAACAGGGTTGTACAAGTACATTACAGCACCAGCCAAATGTAAGTTGACAGTCTTCCCTTGAAACTCAATCCTCAGTGTAATTAAGAATCGAGCATCAAGGTTCCAGTCCCAAGTTTTGAGACACTCAAAGAAGCCAAGGTAGTTGAGAGGAGCAAGATTTGAGGGACTGTCAACTAGTCAACTATAGCTATACATGAAGTCAACAAGTTCAATACCATTCTTGGCATACATGTAAAAGCAAATGAACATACCTGAGAGCATGTGGTGGTGCTAGAGCCCCACCGGACCCTGTCACACCTTCCACTACCGTGACAGGGTAAGGAAACTCGATAGCTTTAATAACTCGCGAAACAAAAGGGTCAAAAATGCAAACAAACCCTCCACCTGCACCAGATAAATCTTTAAGTCCAACTAATAGCTTCGTGCCATCTTCCATGCGAAGTTCGGTTACGGACGAAATGCACACAGAGCGTTCTTGTTTCAAGCTGGAACCAAACCTCCAAGAGGCATGTCGCGAGCCAGTCGTTGTATCTATGACTTCTAAAGTGGCTCCACGAACGAGCCATGCTAACTTCCCACGTCTAAGGACACTTCCTGAAATGTAGCTCTCTGTGTCGTCCAGTAGATCAGGTCTTTCCAAGCATTCGATAGTGACACTGGAATAACACCTTAACGGCGTTATTGTGTTAGGAGAGCATGCCCGCTTCATAGTTCTGCAACAGCCATAAGCACTACCTTTTCACTGCTTCTTTTTTTTCCGATCTAATTCTTGTTTCTTTCGCGCTGAACAGCACACGCCGTTTTTTTTTAACAGGGTATGCGCGATGTTCTGTCGGTAAGTACTTCATGTAACGTTTCCTTTTGCGGACTTTGAATACTCAACGAGACTATTAGGGACGGACCATTAGAAAGAACCGGAGGGGTGACAATTCCCAATTCTGCAGACAGGTGGGTTTCAAAACAAATTCAAGCACCGAAAATTTTTCACCTCCCCCTAGGCCTTGGCGGATTGTGCTCCTAAAAGTGGCATATTATGCTACTAGCAGTGCTCGAAATTTTGCCAAATTATGCCAAAATTATGCCAGAATTCCCAAATGTGGATTTTAGTTAATTAAGTTCTATACACGGCATTGATGGAAAACGGGTCTAGTTTAGAGTAGTATTTTTACTGAAGAGACTTTTTAGGTGTACATTTATTGTTATTAGGAATTACCATGTGTTTGTATTTTATATTGTAATAACTCGATGAATTTTTACCGTGTTAAAATAAAGATTTTGATTGATTGATTGATTGATTGATTGATTGATTGATTGATTGAAGACTTCATGGATATATCCACCACGATTCCCCAACTACGTAGTACACAACATATCACCCTAATATTCAATTTCAATGCGTTCACCTTCATTTGACTTCTTTTACATTCATGCGAATACATTTAACATAGATGTCACAGGTCTTCCTTTTGTCGACACCCGCACAAAGGCATTTGGCACCATTCCAGAGCAAGGACCATGTAACGCTCAGAAAAGAGTAAAACCCGCAAAAGTTCACACAAATTGGCCCTTACATGGAGACTAGCGATCAGCAACGTAACTCTAACTATTAAAATAGTACCCTTAAATTTTTTTTTCGCCGTTATAAGGGTAGAAATTGGTTGTCATCCTTGGCATAAAGAAATCTTTCTTTGTCGACTGGCCTCTCGACTGTTGTGAACTTTCAAATGGACATTACTGGAGGTTCGATCACATTGTCAAATTGACATGCTCCGGAATCTTGATCAAATTCTTTGACGACCTTGTGGACATACTTCTCTACATCACAATCCAAAACGATGGCACACACTATAGTGCAAATACTTAAAGGTGATTTACAGTCCGTACTGCGCAGTCTCAAGAGTTTGTTTACGTTTTTTGTTTTGATTCATGTAAGACGTCACAAAATGTAATGTTTCGCAATCACTTACATGAGGTAAATTCAAAGTTCATGTCAACCGCCATTGTTGATGCAAAGCTTTTATGCTTCGTTCTTTCCGATATCACCAGAGAAAACAACTTCGTAGCTGTAAAAATCAAAGAAACAGTTGGAAAAAGAATTTAAAATGCCTCAACTATAAGGTAAGTGGTTCATAACGAATAACATCGATTCGCATTCCATCGTGTGAGGCTCACAAACATTGGGCACGGAGACTGCGCAGAAGGGTCTGTAAATGATCTTTTTATGCTATTGCCTGATTTCATACCGTGAGGGACTAGGTACAAGTCTGTAAATTATGGGATTAGCAACTATTGATCCACATAGTCAGAAAGAGCATACCGAGATTCACAAAATCCCCAAGTTTGGTGTTAATCGGGCTAGTTTTGACTGAGATACAGGCATTTAAAAACGTAAAAAAATATACAAAGAAATGTATGGAAAACCGGACAAATCCGGACAAAAATGTCCGGATTTACATTTTTAAATGCCTGTATCTCAGTCAAAACTAGCCCGATTAACACCAAACTTGGGGATTTTATGAATCTCTGTATGCTCTTTCTGACTATGTGGATCAATAGTTGCTAATCTCATAATTTACAGACTCGTACCTAGTCCCTCACGGTATGAAATCAGGCAATGTGTGACCGTTCTTGCATGGACTCCCGCTCTCCAGGCTCTCGCTTCCCATGAGACCCTCGCTGCATGAGTGATGAAGACGACTGGGGACGAGTCAGATTCTCACCCCCACAACCAGTGACGTTTACCATTATCGGATGGAAATGGAACGCTCGCAATGGTACAGGCTTTTCCTTTCAAAGTGGTTTGGCTAGTACGAGAGCCCTTACCATTTGCACAAAAACCGGTCGGAATGGAACGCTCCCTACTCGGTACTGGCTTTTCCCGTCAATGTGATCGAAAAGCGCACGAAAACGGACCACTTAAATGGACTGTAAAGACTTAAAAAGTGTAATGACTACAATTACTTAAAAGTCATGACAGTCGATTTAATTAGTCATTAATAAAGAGTGCACTCGGATTTTCGTAACTGAAACGTGGCCTAACAGTTCGCAATGGGAAAATCATAGCCCTTGAGGTTTTTGGAAGGCTGTAATTGCTAGTTTTGGTGGTCAAAAGCGTCAGCTAGCATTTTCGGAATGAACATATTTCCCTTGCAAGTTCGTGAAAAGTTTATTTCAGCTAGCATTTGGAAAGGAAGATTTTGTTCCCTAACATTGTTGCGCAATTAAAATTTCACCTAAGGAATGTTGAATCCGAATAGATAAAATTCTTCTAGCTAACGACAACATCGCTTTCAACAGACTTCAAACACCTAAGGTACTTAAAAATGTGGGTGGATGAAGCGACTGAAAGTATGAAGGCAAATAAGGGTGAACGAATACAGAGGAAGGTAGATGAGGGAAAATGTGGGTGAATGAATGCAAATGAAGGTAAATGAGGCCAGAAGGCAAGTGTGGGTGAATGAATATGGACGAAGATCGATGAAGGCAAATGTGGGGGACAAAGTGAATGAAGGTAGATAAAAGAAAATGTGGGTGAACGAATTCGGGTGTCAAGGTAGACTACGGTAAATTTAGGAACATGAATACAGAGGAAGGTAGATGAAGGCAAATTTGGGTAAATGACTACGGTTGAAGGTAGATGAGGAGAAATGTGAGTGAATGAGAATGAATAAAGGTAGATGAAGGCAAATGTGAGTGAATGAATGTGGATTAAGATAGATGAAGGTAAATATGAGTGAATCAATTGGAGGATGAAGCTAGAAATGAAGGCAAGTGTGGGTGAATTGATGTGGATGAAGGTAGGTGAATGAATAAAGGTGAAGGCAAATGTGGATGGATGAATGGCCGGCTGAAGGAAGATTAAGGCAGATGTGGGTGAATGAATTTGGAATAAGGAAGAAGAAAGCAAATTTGAACAAATGAATGCAAATTAAGGTAGATGACGGCAAATGTTGGTCAATGAATGTGGATTAACATAGGTAAATGAAGGCAAATTTGAATGAATGGATGTGGATTAAGGTGGATGAATGCAAATGAGGATGAATGAAAGTGAATGAAGGTAGATGAAGGCAAATATGGGTGATGAATGTGGATTAAGGTAGATGAAGGTAAATGTGGGTGAATGAATGTGGAATAAGGTAGACGAAGGCAAATGTGGATGAATGAATGTGGATTAAGGTAGATGAAGGTAAAAATGGGTGAATGAATGCAGATTTAGGTATATGAGGGCAAATGTGGGTGAATGAATGTGGATTAATGTAGATGAAGGTAAGTGTGGTTGACTGAATGTGGATCAAGGTAGATGAAGGCAAATTTGGTTGAATGGATGTGGATGAAGGTAGATGAGGGCAAATTTAGGTGAATCAATGCAGATGAAGGTAGACGAGAGCAAATGTGGGTGAATGAATGTGGATTAAGGTAGATGAAGGGAAATTTGGGTGAATGAATGTGGATGAAGGTAGATGAGGGCAAATATGGGTGAATGAATGCAGATGAAGCTTATAGATGAAAGCAAATGTGGGTGAATGAACATGGATGAAGGTAGATGAGGGCAAATGAGGGTGAATGAATGCGACTTAAGGTAGACAAGGGCAACCCACACGAAATGTTGGTAAACGAATGTGGATTAAGGTAGATGAAGGCAAATGTTTGTGAATGAATAGGAAGAAGGTAGATGAAGGCAAATGTGGGTAAATGAATACGTACAAAAGTAGATGAAGGCATATGTGGGTAAATGAATATGGACAAAGGTAGATGAAGGCAAATGTGGGTGAATGAATGTGGATTAAGGTAGATGAAGGCAAATGTGGGTGAATGAATGTGGATTAAGGTTAGATGAAGGCAAATTTGGGTGAATGAATGCAGATGAAGGTAGATGAGGGCAAATGTTGGTGAATGAATGTGTATTAAGTTAGATGAGGGCAAATGTGGGTGAATGAATGTAGATAAAGGTAGATGAAGGTAAATGCGAGGGAATGAATACGGATGAAGGTAGATGGAGGTAAATGTGGGTGAATGGATGTGGATTAAGGTAGATGAATGCAAATGTGAGTGAATGAATACGGATGAAGGTAGATGAAGAAAGGCAAATATGGGTGAATGAATGAGGATTAAGGTAGATGAAGGCAAGTGTGAGTGAATGAATACAGATGAAGGTAGATGAAGGTAAATGTGGATGAATGAATGAGTAAATGTCAGCGCATGAATACGGATGAAGTTAGATGAAGGTAAATGTAGGTGTATGAATGAGGATTAAGGTAACTGAAGGGAAATGTAAGTGAATGAATACGGATGAAGGCAAATGTGGGTGGATGAATGCGGATGAAGGTAGATGAAGGGAAATGTGGGTGAACGAATGCGGATTAATACCCATAAAGGAAATGCGAGTGAATGACTAATATAATATTTGCAAAATATTTCAATGCGTACAACGTAGTTGGGGAATCGTGGTGGGTATATCCATGAAATCCTTGCCCAAATTATGCTCCTGATTTACGTAGATTCTGTACATATAGGCAAATTATGATGTTTTTCAAATAAATTGCTGTTGTAAATTTATTTGTGTTTTATGGCAGTTTGTCTCGGCCCTCAGCTGAACCGTTTGTAAAATGCCTTCAACGACTTAAAGTGCATATGAAGCGAAATGTTTCATTAGCTTGTTCGAAAGAGCTTTCAAAATGATGAAGAACGGCGATTATTTTATTGTGATAGCACTCTTGGTTGCCGAGTTATTCAAGATTTTGATTTATGCAAATTAGAGGACTTGTGACGTCAAAAGGTGGACACAAAATGAAGTAAAATCACAAAATATGGAATATCTGTGCAAATACTGAGTCTACAGGGTTGAAATTTTGCAGGGTTGGTGTGCTACCAGAACTACACATTTTGATAGTGGTGATGATGTCACCATAGCAACATACTCGTTGCCAGACCTCTACCTTTCCAAAGGATAAAATCAGAGTTTCCCTCCCCAAGAAGTGCTATTTGCTCTTGATGTTCATTCAGTGGATGCGAGCAAATATGGACATTACACAGCACAAGTATAAGAAAGTGTGTTAGACTCTGGAGCAATAAATAAGGCATTTCTCATTTGGGAAGGTAGAGGTCTGGTAACAAGTATGTTGCTATGGTGGTAACTACTATCATAATGTGTAGCTCTGGCAGCACATTAAGCAGTAGTGAAAAGAAAGCCTGGAAAAAAATCAGGCTTGTACGGGATTCGAAACCCACGACCTATGCGATACCGGTGCGTCGCAGAGGTCGTGGGCTCGAATCCACTTCTGTTTAAGTAGTGTTCATAACTGCGATGATCATGCACATATTCAATCATTAATCCGAAGTTTAAATATATGATTTTCATATATTCATTCTCATACAGAATAGCCAGAATTCAACTGTTCGTTTGAAAAATATGTTTGGTGAACAACACCTCCAAATAATTCCCCTCATATTAATGCCTTTTCTGCCTGTTTGCTTCGCTATGAATTCAGGAGTGCATTGTCCTCCCATATCACCCAATATTCTTTCAAAACTGAAAAACTTTGCACACTACGAGAGCAGCTTATTTAGAAAGGTTACCAAAAGAGATTATAACAGAACTTCTTCCGTTACAGAAATGCTACAGTCATTAGATTTAGATCTTTTAGAGGATAGACGTAAAGCCCATCGATTGAATACATTTTATTTAGCAGTTAACAATTCGATTGCATTGCCTATACCTAATTATTTTTTACCTAAAAGACGTTTTACTAGATCACTTTCTAATGATTCATTTATTCAAGCCAACTGCAATCATGATTACTATTTTTATAGTTTCTATCCAAGGACAATTTTTCACTATTTAAAGATCACCGTTTCTCAACAATTAGAAATAATTGTCGCTGTAATTTATTTCATTTTATTTTATTTTTTAATATTATTTACCTTATTTATTTGTATATAGGTATTTTATATTTATTAAGAAATAATTTTATCATTTGAAATTGTAATATATTACTATATTGTAATTTATTTAATTGATATTGACTTGATGCAAAAGCGTTGTCAATTAATAAATGTAGATGTAGATGTAGATGTTAGTTATGCAATTGCATCGCCTTTTTTATAAAACATCCATTCGTTTCAATTGTGTTGAGGCAAAAAGAGCAACTTAATGATTATTGAAACAGACTGACTCTATTGAAAAAGCGGCTGGCTAGCCTTGACTTTTATCAAAAGCACAGTTCTTTTACAACAACACTTTTCAACTTCTTAGAATGATCAAATAAACATCTTTCAGTGTGTTCATTTTTGTTTTTACCGCAACAAGCTAATTGTTTCAGTGTCGAAGAGATCACTGTCTTCAAGGCAGTCCGGTTATGACAAAATTCGATTAAACTGACAATTTAAAAATTATTTAGGACTGAACGCTACCATAAAAAACAGTTGTTTACAAAATTAACGACCAAACGATGGAAAAAGTAATCTTATTTCCCTTGATCTTACACATTCTCAACTCAAATGAATACTCGCTTTTTATGGAATTTCAAAGCTTTTAATTCCACTGCATATTTCTTCTCTCGTCTAACACTAGTTAATGTACAATCCCATGTGTTTTAGTCCGGCACAAAAATGAAATGATAGAAAAAATTACAACACCTCGCATGGTGAGAACGCTCTCCTGGCATCGTGTTCGATTTTATTTAAAAGACCAACAAGAGCGAAAAGGTGATGCGCAGAAAGCTGCGCAGAACAAGCGCAGAACGTTTTTCAAATCACCGCCTATATTGACCTTGTACTCGGCTTGCGTCATTTGCTCTTCGATAAGATCTGCGATTTTGTCAAAAAATTGAGTCTGTTCAGCTGACTTAGTTGGTGAGTAGATGTTTACCAGCAACAGAAAAAGTAACATCTTGAATCAACGCATCTAGCATTATAAAGGTTCCTGAGTCATCTCTGTGTGTCCCTCTAATTGCAATATCGAATCCCTGTTTAACAAAGGGTGCTTTCCATCCAACCCAAATTTTCGAGATTTCCGGTCCGAAATTGAATGGAACGAGCAACGTTCCGGAAAAGTTTTCGAAAACTTAAGAATACGTTTTGAGTGCACCCTCTTTGATGGAATTTCCAGAATTACCGAAATTTTCATGTTCCATTCGCGAAAGATGTGGGGGATGTTTACCTGGAACGAGGGGGTATGTGATATATTCACCTGGTACCGGTGGCAGGTGAATATATCACATACCCCGAGGGACAGGTAAATAACGAGCTTATTTGTCAGTTGGTGAGGTTTTCTAAAAGAAATAGAAGGCCATTAAATAACGAAAAAATTAGTTTCTACTTGGTGGTATTTTATTTAAAAAAAATACTTCAAATGGTAGATTGTAGGAGATGAGGTTTCGATTGTAAACATGTTTTTCTTGATGTTCGGTTTTGTTTTCACAACAATGCGTAGACAACGTGTTTTGTTATACTGGTACACAGTGGGATTGAATTTAGTTCCGTATTATTTACACAGCAATATGTATAGACGTTTTCTTTTGTCTGCTGGTATGCGTGGTAAACATGATAGCTGAGTTAATCTTTTGTCTCACGATTGAGTCACAAAGATGTGGATCGCGACGTTTCGACCGCCATACTGTTGGTCTTCATCAGGCGATGGTGTCGACTGGCTGCGTGTGAGTATAAGAAGCACCGTGGCTGGTGGTGATTGGTGCGTTTCGATCCTCGCTTAGGCTGTTGTTGATTGGAGGATTTCGATCCTTGTCGTTCACACTAGAAATTGTTCCCTCAGCAGTCCGCTTTGGTTCTGATCGGCTGTTGTGTTGTTTGATCTTGGGCATCCACGCTTCAGGAATTTCAATTCCACTGTCCCTGTTAATGTTGTTAGGGTGAAGTCTTATGTGAATAGCCTCTTTAACCCTACGGGTGTACCAATGTGGGTCTCGGTCAATAAATTTAACTTCGTCCCAGAGCGGATAATGTCCGGTCGCGTCGCTATGTTCTGAAACGGCGGAGGATTGGCTTCGAGCAAGCCGTATGTCTCTATCGTGTTCCTTAATCCGTTCATGCATAGATCTTCCCGTCTCTCCAATATAAACCTTACCACATTCGCAGGGAATCTTGTAGACTACTCCGTCTTGTTTTACTGGATCGACAATGTCCTTAGGTCGCACTAGCTTTGCTTTGTGAATGGGACAAATCAGACTTGCAGCCAGGATGCTCAGATGCTCCTGGAGAAAATGATTTATTGATTGAAGGTCCACCCTCTACCAATGTCGTTTCAGCGAGTAAGCCCCACGAAGACGTTATGGAGGAGAGAAAGGGGAAAAACGTCGTTGCCGACGAAGAGGTTGCTAAACGAAGCAGTGACTAGATACCAGCTAACACACGAAAGACCACCGCGTGGTCGGTAACTGTTTGACATTTCCTCTGTGTTTGTTTGTTTCTTCTTTAGGGTTTACAAGTGATAAGAGACTAAGTCGAGGGGAATATGAGCAGGGGACTAAGTCAAGGGGAATATGAGTAGGGGAGTACGAGCAGGGGAAATATATATTGCATTGTGTTGCTATTGTTATCAGCTATTGTTTCAGCCCCGCACTTCTCTGTTACAATCGAAGCCGCCACCATGTTTTCAGACAGTGAATAGGTTATGTAATATATTCCCCTGAAAAGAACAAAGGAAACCGAGCCAACTGACAAATAAGTCGGTTTTAGTCTCCCTACCGAGCGTTTGCTCACGTGGACAAGCGGAAAAACTAATAATAGCGGACGAAGCTCATCCAGCACGTTAATACACGTGATCTCGAATTCTGGGGCGTGGTCGGAAGCGTTCCATTCGACCAGCGAAAAATTCCGAAATTTGTACCGGTGATTTTTGTTCAATGGAAAGCGCCCAAAGATTAATGTCTCTTTGCTGGGTGAATTCCCATGAGCAAAGAATAAGTCTCCTCTCCACTGTTTCCAACCAATTCAGTATGCATTATCTTTTTTCGAAGGTGCGAATACCTCTGACATTTAGTGAAAGCAGCCGGAATTGTAGTTTGTTCAGTACCCTCCATCAAGAGAGGTCGGTGATAAATAAACCTGACTAATTGAGAACATCATCCCAAATTTCGCTATAACCACAAGGTAATATGACTGAAAATGCCGACACTCTGTGGTGTAGGAAAATACTGCAATGGCTGGTCAAACAACATGTAAAGGCGTAAAAACGTTATTTCGGCAGGCCAACACCAGCCTTCTTCAGGTTTATTGAAGGAAAACGCGAATTTACATGGTATTTATATTTACCGGAAATGACATGAGATAGTACGTGATGTGTCAAAGCTAATGTATACCAAACGTGATTCCATTAGAAAGGCTCGTGAGGCATTTCTTATTCACTTAGGTAAAACATTAGAACCTGCAGGCCTTAACAAACGCGATGAAATGTAATGTTAAGTTTTTCTGGCTTTATTCTACTCTTTTTCTGTATTATTTAAATCTTACCGTATATCATTTTTGTTGCCTTGTTATTTTCCTGTAGCTTTGACACATCACGTACTATCTCATGTCATTTCCGGTAAATATAAATACCATGTAAACTCGCGTTTTTCCTTCAATAAACCTGAAGAAGGCTGGTGTTGGCCAGCCGAAATATCGTATTTACGCCTTTACACGTTGTTTGACCAGCCCTTGCAGTATTTTCCTACATTTTATTATTTTGTGGCTGGTCACGATGTATCTTTGATCCAACGTAGAGCAAGTTTGATCGTTCACGGTTTTTTGCAGTCGTTTTCTAAAAAAAACTCTGTGGTGTGACCACTCATAAGCGACCACCAATGCTGTCCATGCTAGACATTTTGGGTGGTCGGGAGGTCCGGAAGGTTCCACTTTAGAAAATACTGGAATACTTTAGCAAGGACCACCGTTGCAAAATAGAAGAGCCGGATCCTGTAATAGATTTAACCAGCTATAAAACTTGTAAACTAGAAAACGGTAAAAAACAAGCAAGACTGGGTACACGGCGAGGAATATATATATTGAAACCAATATTTCGGGAGACTCAGCCTTCCTTCATCAGGGTGTTACATATTATGACCCCAAGGTGAAACGACGCTACAATTTAAAAGAAGTAGTTGATATAATAAGATACTATTATAAAGGTAAACAATACAACGGAAAATAAAAAAAAAAACTTACAGTTTGAAAATTTGAAAAATACGTAACATGAAAACAAAAGGAAAGGTATTATATTTCTTCTTTTCTGATGATACCTAAAGGTTAAAGAGTTTGACCTCTATCAATTAGATATACTTCTCTGGCTTTTCGTACACCATCAGATTAGATTTAGAGATTTCTAGTGGATGGTCGGATGGTGTACGAAAAGCCAGAGAAGCACAGCGAGGTGGGGGGGGGGGGGGAGTTAGGCCTTGGAGGATTGTGCTAGCATAATTTTTGGCATAATTGGAGCAAACAAGCATAATGTTTTTAACGAGCACTGCCACGGCATAATTAGAAAATTTTTGCACTTTTTGGGGCATAAATTCATAAATATTAGTAAATATGGTGTATTTTCTACAGAAATAAATTAAATTTAGGTAGTATGTTCTTGCAATGCGTGTTTTAGCTACACTTATAGTAGTATTGACTTTGTTCTGACATGCTTAGTTACTAGGCCTCTTTTGGCGAATTCTGCGTGCGCAGTTAACCTTCAGCAGGAGCCCATGGGCTCCTGCCTTCAGTATATACAGGTGTGGTCGTTTAAGTGCATATGAAGCGAAATTTTTCATTAGCTTGTTCGAAAAAGCTTTCAAAATGATGAAGAACGGCGTTTATTTTATTGTGATAGCACTCTTGGTTGCCGAGTTATTCAAGATTTTGATTTATGCAAATTAGGGGACTTGTGACGTCACAAGGTGGACACAAAATGAAATAAAATCACAAAATATGGAATATCTGTGCAAATACTAAGTCTACAGGGTTGGTAACTGCGTTCATAACTGCGATGATCATGCACATAATCAATCTGCCTATACTGCTGAAAATTTTGTGAAATTGTCTTCAACAAAAACAAACTTGAGTATCATAAACATTCATTGGTAAAGTTAAACAGTTTCAAAAATAACTTTGGCTGTGTGTTGAGACTTAAACTGAGTGTTTACTGTTTATGACAAGCTGAAGTTCTCTAAGGAAATACAGTAGATGACGCGAAAAGCAGCCGAGCGTGCGTGTTCAGTGAATACTGGCCACACCGAAAATCGATAAAATAATCTTTGCGAAACAAATTAAAAACCGCTTTGGCAAAAAACTAGACTCTTTGGCAAACACAACATACACAGATTAACTCTTTCGCTAACCACATTTGAGCTCTCGACCTTAGATATTCAGTGTTTTGCTTAAGCTTATATTGCCACAAATTGTGCAAGACGTTGATCGTGACAGCAAGACTTCCGGACACGGTTTGTTTACACGCCGTAGTAACTTCTTTAATGCTTGTTTGTTTGTTTGTTTTCTTACTTGGTTAACTCGTGATAAAATCAAACCATAGTCTCCTCTACTAACTATGATCAAACTAGAGCACTTAAAATACATTTGAAAGATGAAAATTTTGCTCATCGTGGTTTTCATAATGTTAAAAGGGATTTGCACGATGGAAAATCTCAATGCAGCCAAATGTCGCCAAGCGTTGATTACCTGACTGCAAGAACGATAATTAAATTTTAAAAAAAACCGCTCTGGCAAAAAACGAGACACTTTGGCAAACTCAGGAAATGAAGACCGACTCTTTTCCCACCCTCAGTTGAGCTCTCGACCTTAGATAGTCAGCAGTTTGCTTAGGTAGCCACATTTTGTTAACTGGCCCGTGAAAATAATGGGCTTTCGAAAGCGATCTCTTTCATGCCGTGAGAGAAGCGAGGACCTCCGAGTCAAAACGATTTTTATAGTTCAAGAAGTGTTAAGAAAATTGAAGGACAAGAAGGTACAGCTAGTAATTTCTATGGAATAATTATTGCTGCGTACCAGGATGCCTGCAGAGGCATGTCGTGATTTTTGAGATAAAACAAGACGCTCTATGAGCGTTTACTCGGGATACGTTTGTGATGAAAAAGTCGCATGCACGCTTTCTGGTTCTCGAAAACTATCCGGCTACCGGTTTGCTTTTGGGTGCGCACAAAGCCTTTTTGTTCACGTACAAAAAGCGCGTTAAACCGCTTTGAGAGTTGCCACCATATTCGTTGTCAGCTGTCGTTGTTTACCTCCTAATTAAGTGGCAACATTTGGAGTCTACTCTGGCTCTCTCAAAGCACTTTTTCTCTTTGCTAAGCTTGAAAACATTCGCATAGACACTTCTCTTAACATATTGGTTATTCAGAACTTGAAAACACAAGGCGAATCTTTTCCGAGTATGTGACATGTTTCTCAAAAGCAATCCAGATGTCCCGCATTGTAAAAAAAACCTCGAAATTCAAACTTCTCTATTTTCAAACAAAGCGTGTGACTTGGCTGAAAACAGGCCAGCAGATATATATTTTTAAAATGTGATTTACCTTATGAAGGTAAAAAATCTAAATGTTTAATTTTAGTTTTTTTCCCGATGTCACGTGAAAACCAAAAACTCGCAAACTTGTCTCTAAATATAGAACTGTCACAACGTTCTAATTCGAGTCGATACTCTCAGCACGTGCGAGGCTTCTAACCTTGTCTTAAATTCGGCAAGCCTTTTCAAGCGGACAAACTCTACTGGATTGAAGTCTTCACAACAGCGACAGAGTTGTGACAACGTCCGGATCAAAGACTGAAATCTAACACATTTTATAACTCGTGATACTTACAGTATCCCGAGTAAAAAAAGGACTGAAATCTAACACATTTTATAACTCGGGATACTATAGACCTTATTCATAAATGGCGGCTGTTTTATTTTTCCTTTGTTATTGTGCAAATTAGCCTACCAAGCCTCATATTAGTGCAAGAATTCTTTTTAATTTAGCACATGGTAACGAGGTTTGGTAGGCTAATTTGCACAAGAACAAAAGAATAATGAATTGGCAGCCATTTATGAATAACGTCTATAAGTATCCCGAGTAAAAAGTTAAAAAGCGGCCTTTTTTTCAAATTTCTGGGCTTAACGTCAATCTCGTCCCTAGAGCCTACGTATCTATTGTATCTACAGCATGGAGCTCATGGGCTCCTGATCTACAGGTCATCTAGTCCCTTGTCCAGCGTTGGGGTGACCAAAAGGATCGCAGCCTGATTGCGAAGGCTTTGCCATTCTCGTCCCAGAGCCTCCGTTTCTTTTGGTCACGTGGTCGGAGAAAGGACTTTTTAAGACGAGTGGCTCTGGGGACGAGAATGAGTCTGCGTGCGCTTGCGTATGGTGGCCGAGGACTGCCACTAAGTTTTGAGGACCATTCTTGCTTTTTTTAAGCAAATAAATGTGAAACAAAATGCAAATAAAATTTAAATCAAATACAAATGCAATGCAATATAAAAGAAAATGCAAATAAAGTCAAAGTCAAATGCAATTAAATGTAAAACAAAAAGCAAAGTACAAATCAAAATCAAACTTGATTCAGATTAAAATTGAATACGTTTTTAAAAGAGGATCTAAATTCGAAGTTAAAGTAAATTAAAATTGAATACACTTGGAAAAGATAAAGCAAAACAAAATTAGTGGCAGCGCTCGGCCATGCGAAAATTTACTTTCGTTTGAAAAATTATTTCACATGGCCGAGCGCTCCCACTACCATGATGCTTTGCGCGCTTCAATGCTTCGAGTACCGGAGCGACTACAGAACACAGGGCCAAATTTTGAGTGCTTGTCGGTGGCTCGCCGGCTCGACAGTCGCTTCAATGCTTTAAGAACAAGGTAGATATACTAAAGAGTGGCTCGATAGCTCGCCGGCTCTGCAGTGGCTTGAGTGCTGAAAAACGATGTAAATATGATTTGGAGTGTGGCTAGGTGACTCGATGGCTCGGTAATGACTGGCAAGCCACCGAGCTGGGACAAAACCCTACAAAATTGGCCCTAGCCTGTATCCTGTAGTGAAGCCAAATCCATTGTAGTCTCCTTCGCAGCCCGGTTTCCGTTGCGTGACATCCCAAATACTAAAGCGACTAGCGAGCCGGCGAGCCACCAAGCCACTCTGGTATTTCTACCTCGCCTTGTTACTCGGGATACTGTAAGTATACCGAGTTATAAAATGTGTCAGATTTCAGTCTTTTTTTTTTTTTTCCTGTACAGCAAAATGCACAATACAATTACGTTCCGGTGTTTGGATTGGCCAATGCACAATAGCAGGCACGTGGCGGTGTGTTCATTGGTTAAAGCAAACCACATAGTCCAAAGGTCGAAAGGCTAACATCACGCGACGGTTGTTTACAAGTTATGCAAATTCATTGTGTTTGAGTTGTGAAGCTAGATATTTTAAGACAGCAAAGTCTGTCCTCGTGAAAAGGTTTCCCGAGTGTTAAGAAAAAGTTGGAAGCCTCGCACCTGTAATCGATATCACAAGTCGAAATCGAATGCTGTGACAGAAAAATTACAGATTTGCACAAAGTTGTTTTCGTAATGTGATACCTTCCATTTAATACGTGACCGCAAGTGAACACTCAAGATTAAATAAGCCACTTCGACCGCGGAACAAATTTTCCTGCACATATCTTTGTAAAGTTGTGAAACTGGATTTTAATACAGTACAGACTGTCCGTGTGGAAAGGTTTGCCGAATTTAAGACAAGGTTGGAACCCTCGCACGTGCTGTGAGTATCGACTCGAATAGGCTAGTTTCGAATTGTGGGAGAACAAAAGAACAGAGTCGAGGTTGAGGGGAATAATTTGCATTTTCCTTTGTTTTTGACAAAAGAAAATGCAAATTATTCCCCTCAAATCCACAGCAAGAAAGAACAGCAAAAGAACAGAGTCAAGGTTGAGGGGAATAATTTGCATTTTCCTTTGTTTTTGACAAAAGAAAATGCAAATTATTCCCTCAACCTTGACTCTGTTCTTTTGTTCTCCCATAATTCGAAACTAGCCTAGAACGTTGTGACAGTTCTATATTTAGATAATCGCAAAGTTGTTTTGATGTAATTTGATCCGGATTATACCACAACTCAATCGCTGTGACAGTTCTATATTTACAGACAAGTTTGCGAATTTTTGGTTTTCACGTGCGTCAGAAAAAAAAAACTTAAATTAAACATTTAGATTTTTTACCTTCATCAGGTAAATAACATTTAAGCCAATTTCAAGTTCTTTTTACAATGCGCGACATCTGGACATGTCACATACCCGGAAACGATTCGCCTTGTGTTTTCAAGTTTGTTTTCAAGCTTCGCAGAGAGAAAAAACTCCAGATGTTGCCACTTAATCTTGAAGTAAACAACAACAGCTGACAAGGAATATGGATAGCAACTCTCGAAACGGTTTAACGAGCTTTGCTCGAACGTGAACAAAAAGGTCTTACGTGAACCCAAAAGCAAACCATTAGCCGGATAGTTCCGAGAATCAGAAAGCGTGCGTCCGGCTTCTGGAACAAAAAAGTATCCCGAGTTAACGCTCATAGAGCGTCTTGTTCTATACTAAAGACCACTAAAGAGTGGCTCGGTGGTTCGCCGGCTCGCTAGTCGCTTTAGTCCTTTAAGAACGAGGTAGAAATACAGATATACTAAAGACCACCGAAATGCTCGCCGGCTTGCTAGTCGCTTCATTGCTTTAAGAACGAGGTAGATATACTAGAGAGTGGCTCGGTGGTTGGCTTGATCGCTTTAGTTTTTGAGATGTCACGCAACGGGAATTGGGCTGCAAAGGAGACTACTATCGATTCGGCTTCACTACAGGATACAGGCTAGGACCAATTTCGTAGGTTTTTTTCCCAGCTCGGCTCAGTCATTACCGAGCCATCGAGTCACCAAGCCACTCTCCAAAACATATTTACATCGTTCTTCGGCGCTCAAGCCACTGCAGAGCCGGCGAGCTATCGAGCCACTCTTTAGTATATCTACCTTGTTCTTAAAGCATTGAAGCGACTGTCGAGCCGGCGAGCCACCGACAAGCACTCAAAATTTGGCCCTGTGTTCTGTAGTCGCTCCGGTACTCGAAGCATTGAAGCGCGCAAAGCATCATGGTAGTGGGAGCGCTCGGCCATGTGAAATAATTTTTCAAACGAAAGTAAATTTTCGCATGGCCGAGCGCTGCCACTAATTTTGTTTTGCTTTATCTTTTCCAAGTGTATTCAATTTTAATTTACTTTAACTTCGAATTTAGATCCTCTTTTAAAAACGTATTCAATTTTAATCTGAATCAAGTTTGATTTTGATTTGTACTTTGCTTTTTGTTTTACATTTAATTGCATTTGACTTTGACTTTATTTGCATTTTCTTTTATATTGCATTGCATTTGTATTTGATTTAAATTTTATTTGCATTTTGTTTCACATTTATTTGCTTAAAAAAAGCAAGAATGGTCCTCAAAACTTAGTGGCAGTCCTCGGCCACCATACTTGCGCTTGGGTGCGCTCGCTTGGAGTTCGCGCATGCCTTTTGCGTTTTTCCACTCTTAACCCATTCGGTCGGCACAAAATAACATCGACCTACGGTAGGTCATCTTCGGGCGCTCAACTTGGTACAAATCTTCGTTGACAGTCGGAGATTGTCAAACATCCGTTGGAACAAGTCACGCAACGTAACGAAATTGACGTTCGTTGTGAAGGAAGCATTGATAAATTCTACTCATTTATTCAGCGAAATTCAGCAAAATGAGGAATGTGAAATGTGAAATCTACTTATCTTCGTTATTTATGCATGGACAGGCTTGATACGTACTTTCTTTGTACGCTGTGGATTATATGGCCGGCAGCCAGTAACGGTCTCAAATAAAACTAACTGCCTTGGAGTCAGAAATTTCTATAAAATTTCTGCGAAATGCCTCATTCCGACTGCCTAAAAGTATTATATCTTCGTTTGGAATTGCCAAGCAATTATGGAAAGCAAGAGGACTTCGCGGCTGAACATTTTTGCAAACTTGGTCATATTATGAAATCGCCATATTCTGGACATTTAGAAATATTTTGTGGCTCAACCCACGGGCACCGTTTCATGGGGGCTAAATGCGGCGGGCAGTCTGAGATTTTTATCTAAACTGAACGTGAAGTCTCGTGTAAATCTTTGAGCGTATTCTACCTTTCTAGAAGTGCCAAGCAATTACAAAAAATTCAATACAGCTCTGCTGGTAACAGATAATTTTCTGCAAATTGACAAGCCAATTGCGGCTTGGTACACGGGCACATTTCACACCCGAGGGGTAGGTGGGGAACTCCCTTATCTGGGCCACAAAATTTTTCTAAATGTCCAGAATATGGCGATTTCATAATACAGTATGTTCAAGTTTGCAAAAATGTTCAGCCGCGAAGTCATCTTGCTTTCCATAATCGCTTGGCAATTCCAAACGAAGATATAATACTTTCAGGCAGTCGGAATGAGGCTTTTCGCAGAAATTTTATAGAAATTTCTGACTCCAAGGCAGTTAGTTTTTATAATATTTGAGACCGTTACCGACTGCCGGCCATATAATCCACAGCGTACAAAGAAAGTATGTATCAAGCGTGTCCATGCGTAAATAACGAAGATAAGTAGATTTTACATTTCACATTCCTCATTTTGCTAAATTTCGCTGAATAAATAAGTAGAATTTATCAATGTTTCCTTCACAACCAACGACAATTTCGTTGCGTTGCGTGACTTGTTCCAGTGGATGTTTGACAATCTCCGACTGTCAACGAAGATTTGTACGAAGTTGAGCACCCGAAGATGACCTACCGTAGGTCGACGTTATTTTTAGCCTCCTTCGCAGACGTCTTTGGGCTCGTCACGCGTTCCTTCCCCACGAACGTCTGCTGAACTGAACTGCCACTTCCGTTCGTCGGCGGTTAGCTGCGTAAGAATGGAAATCGACACCCAATTCACGTGCATCGTCTGTGAAACTAATCCGGGGTCGAAGTCCTACTTTCAAAAAATTGGAAAACGAACTATGATTGGCTAACCGCCGCGAACGGAAGTGGCAGTTCAGTTCAGCAGACGTTCGTGGGGAAGGAACGCGTGACGAGCCCAAAGACGGAGGGAGGCTATGGGTGCTTACCATTTGCCAGAAAAATCCGGATGGAATGACCGTTGAATAATGGTAAGCAATTTTCCGAATTTCCCGACCAACCGGATGAGATTGGAGCTTACCATTTACTGCAAGGCGTTCCGTCATGCGCACTCACTCGTTCTGGCGCAAAAGGACCTGGAAACGGAACGGTTCGGTTAAATGGTAAGCAATTTTCCGAAATTCCGTTCCGAACGGGAAAAGAGGACTACCTCTGGAGGTTGTCCACAATTTCCGAAACCTTACCATTTGACTTCAAACCGAAATTTCCGGATTTTTCTGACAAATGGTAAGCTCCCTATGTCATTAGCACCCTATGTCATTTTTCTCTTTCCCAGAGCCCACGATACTTCTGGCCAGCGGCGGGGATCTCCGCTTGTAAGCTTGTAAGCCGAATGAAGTAATGCATGTATCCCTTAGGATCGTGGGCTCTGGGAACGAGAATGCTTTCGTCTAGAACAATTATTATTGCAACAAGACACCAATTAGACACCATAAAGTATCTTCTCAGGAATCAGTGGCTTTATCGTTCACTCTTACTTTTGAGAAAAAAGGTAAGCTTAAGCTTTCAGGGCGGGCTAAACGACTTTAATTTTCATATAAAATAGAGGAGCCTTGAATATAGCTTGCGCACTACTGCGATGTAGCGAAACTCGAAACTCGTGAAAATCGAAAACCTGTTTTAGCAAGTGACAATGAAAGTGAAACTTAAGCTTAAGCCTATAAGCGATTACGCAGCAACGTGTCATTCATGTAAATAACCAAGGGCCCCACAAATCTCTCTCGTAATATTCTCTATAGGCACCGATGAGAACTTTCACGTTGGTGTAATGCGCCTAATATTGTAGTCAATGTTTATAATAGCCTTGTTCAGCCTCACTTCGATTATTACTCGGGCTGCGCGCGTCTCGCGCGTCGCCCGGGTCTAAGATTACCGACGGTTCTTCTTTTTCGTCGAGTATCATCCACAAAGTGCACTTCCGGCGTTTCTGCGCAAGCGCTAACTATTTTTAACAGAGTGACGCCTGTTGTCACGTATCGGAAAATGTCGATTCACCTTGTGTCTTTTGAAGTCTGAACAAACAATATGTTAAGAGAAGTGTCTATGCGAATGATTGCAAGTTCAACGGCGAGAAGAAAGCTTTTAACATGAGTAAACTTAACTCCAGATGGACTGCCGTGTTTCCTCGTGTCTGCTTCAGTAGACTGCGAGTAGTCTCTAATTTTGGCGATGGATTGTGGGGCGGGCGAAAGACACGTGCGCGCGTGAAGTTGCGAGGAGACGCGACGCGAGGGGAGCACCAAAAATTAGAGACTACAAACAAAGGGAGTTTGACCTTTCACGGCCGAGTGATTCAGAAGTATAAATCTCATATCAACAGCAAGAATGATACTTGTTGTCACGTATCGGAAAACATCGATTCACCTTGTGTCTTTGAAGTCTGAACAACTAATATGTTAATAGAGAAGTGTCTATATGAATGTTTGCAAGTTCAACAGCGAGAAGAAAGCTTTTAACATGACCAAAATTTAACTCCAGATGGACTGCCGTGTTCCCCGTATCCGCTCCATTGAGATGTACATTTTGTTGAATAACTCAAGTACGGGATATCTCTTACCCCTGAGACTTTGACAGGTAGTTAATTTACTATTTTCCCACAATATCTCAATTTCTGGACTTTAATTTTTGAATGATAAGCGATTAGTTTTTACAAATGTACTAGCGGCTTGAAACTGTCCAGAAACGTTCCTTTCTTGTGTTTCAAATGACCTTGGATTGACATATTTGTAAACAGTTTCACTCTGCTAATTAATTTTCTACTCACATTTCACCGAGACTCCATTCACATTTATGCGAAAAAATCCTACATCGTTTGATAAGCGTTTCCTTTCTCAAACAATTATCCATCAAAGCGTAAACAAGTGTGCTTAGTTTTTTTTTGGAATCAATACACTATTTTTATCACCTTGCATAATGATAAACCTCTGTGGCCTAAAGGTCATTGTTCCTGCCTGTGATGCAGCTAAACCGGGTTCGATGTCTTTTAGTGGTATATATCACGGGCTTTATTTTTTTCTGTTTCTCTTTTTCTTGTTCTTTTAGAAATATTTTTTACAAGTGTTATAATTATTGTTCTCAATGGTTGAGCTGTATTTTAGAGGAATATATGTTGATAGGGGTCTAAAGAAATAGACTCCAACACAAGCTAAACACAATGCGTCTGATGTAAGAAAGACAGACTTCCAGTTAGGGATAAAATACTGTTTTTTGCAAGCCCGAGTTTAGGCTAATTGTAGCCTCTTGTTGTAGTGAGGTGTGGGGAAACTGTAACAAAGGCCTTTCTGATAGACTTCAAAAGCTTCAAAATCGGGCAGCTCGCATTTTGATGAAAGCTTCTTATGACAGTAATTTGAATGAATTGTTCCGGGCACTACGGTGGCGAGAACTCTGGCATCAAAGATTAGAAAAGAAATCTATTATGTTGTACAAAATATTACATGACATGACGCCTGAATATTTAAGATCTAGTTTTGTTTTTCGCGATAGTGTGAATTCTTATCATTTGAGGAATACTGAAAACGCACTAGCTCTTCCAAAACCCCGCACTGATTACCTAAAGAGAAGTCTTTCTTACAGTGGAGCTCAGTTGTGGAACAGTTTACCCCTGGAATTAAGACAAGTGACTTCCTTGAGAGATTTTAAGAATAAATTGAGTCGTCACAGTTTTAAGTAAGTTTTAAGTAAGATTTTAAAGACGGCCTCCAAGAAAAGCAGCCTTTTGTTTTTTATTGTTTTTTATTTTTTATTCTCTTGTGATTGTAATTAAGTAGATAGAGAGTTAGTTGATAATAATTAATTAAGCTGATGGAAATACCGTGTATAAATAAAGTTATCTTATCTTATCTTATCTATCAATGTTAGTCCAGAAAGGGGGGTATACAGGATAAGATGGGGACTTTGATCAACATTTCCTGTCCTGTGTGAGGAATTTTGACAAACTTTGAAGAGAATGTTGGTTCCATGGTGGGGAAGTTTGGTCAAACTTGATTACTGAGGAAATATTCGTCAACGACCGTTTCCTAAGCTTGGACTTTGCCATGGTAAAGTACACAATGTGATGCTGCCTTCTTGAAAACCAACAGAGCAGAGCCTGGATATGAAGTCCATGCAAGGCAGAACAAGATGGAGGAAAATTTGGCTGATATGTTGTTACAGTAAACCATCGGTTTCTTTCGGTGTTCTTTCATCCCATTGTTAAAAGAAAAAATTAAACTGAGTTTTTTAAACCTGGAGTGTTTTTATTGTTTAAGCATTTAACAGGTCAGCCTCTTGGATCTCAATCCCAACAGTAGGGAACATTGAACTCGAAACTCTACCTCAAGGGTGGGGAGGTTTGACTCAAAATTTGCATTTTGGATCAAAGTCCCCACCCCATCCTGTACCCCCTCCTCGGGACTAACATTGATAGTTGCATAACTAATAAGCATGAAGAACAACATTTCTGACGCCATTTTGACTGGGGGGCAAACACGGCTAAAATTACCAGAAATGTACATAATGGGATTTTGGCTGACTTTGAACCGCTGTAACGCCGCTACAAAGAGGCGGATTTCCACAGTGAAAATGTCTTTTAAAAGACTTTTGTACTGTGATTATTTTCATACAAAGCCTTCTCATCAAAATTATGCAAATTGCCGTGAAATTAGAAACCACATGCAAAGAATTATAATTCAAATTTATGGACGTCGTAATGATATCAATAAAACTATTTAAAGTAGTGGCAATTGTTGGAAATCCACCTCTTTGTAGCTGCGTTACAACGGTTCAAAGTGGGCCAAAATCCCATACATTTACTATAATTTTTGCTGTGTTTGCCCCCCAGTCAAAATGGCGTCAGAAACCGTGGAAAGGTCTGTTCTATTTGTGGCACCCTGGAAAACAGACATCTGCAAAAATTCCCAAAATAATATATAAACTGATACTTTAGTCTTAACTTTTTCATTTAAAAGTATCTTCAGTCAATAATGTGGAAGACTGTCATCTCACAAATTCTGCAAACAAATTGAGAATGCCGGTATTGATTTCATCAAGCTTATTTTGTTTACCTTAATTTTTGTACATGCTCGTGTCATAAAAACGTACGGATACCAAAATGGCACACCCCCTCTCGGTGTTGTGATTTTTTGAAAAATATTTTCACCTTCCCTTTCGTCTGAAGATCAAAGTAGTATATACCAGGGGATTGTGAAGAACATCCCCCCTTGGCCAACTGTGGGCCGACTGTTGGTCACAACCCTGAAACCCAGGCTCTCTCTCTTTTCCTCCCTTTTCATCGAGAGAGAGACCCTGGTTGGAGCTGATCACGTGTCCAGTAAAAACTATACTGCAGGGAGGGTGGGTCATTAAATTTTTTTTGGGTGGTCATGTGATGAGGTCCAGCTTGCAGAAACAAATGACTCACAAACAATTCATTAGATTTAGGATTTTGATTGGCTTTTTCAAACAATACAAAGACTAAACGTAAAGTAAAATCCAATGCAATGCAATGCAAGCATGGAAATTCAAGTAGAAGTCCACTATTTTCAGACTTCCAGATCAGAACTTTCCAGAGTTACTCATTTCTCCCAGCTTAGTAAATCAAACCCAATCAAACTGAATTTCAGTCTAACTCAATCCATAGATTTAGTTCAATTGAGGTCATCAATCGAACAAAATCAAACTCACACTAAGAATTGGGCAATTGAACTCAATCGAGCGTTTGGTTTCAGAACTCTTGATTGTTGTAAAACTAGTTGTCATTATGCACAGAAGTCCATTATTGAAGGTCTGAAAACACAAGATCTGTTCAAATGGGTTATTCCAGAAAATATCCACATCACCCCGACGGACAGCATGATTTTGTTACCCCCCCCCCCCCCCCACCCCACTTCCACCTAGATTTCTGGAATTGCTAGAGCCCCCTCCTGTCTGGAAGACCCCCCTCCCGTCCAGATTTCCACAAATTTTTGGAGGCCATAATTTTCATTAAAAGTTGATATCAAATGATCCCAAGTTGCATTTCATTGATCATTTCTCAAATAATTTTTGATTCATGGCAAATTCTGTGATTGTTGCATTTCTATACATGTGTAGCTTTCTTCAAACAGTTCAAATACACACTTCAATAACCACATTTGAGTGAACTTCTCTTCTGCGGTAGTTTTTTTTTTTCTAGACCAGGTAAAATATACAGTTTGACAAGAACATAAATATTGGTATCTGCTCGTTTTACTGCCATGGACAGTTTATTTTATTTGTTATTGAATAGTCAGTAAAAAAGAGAATGAGAAAACCTTGTTACCGATGGGCTTTGACGACATACTGTATTTACCCATGTATAATGCACACTTTTTTCCCAAGATTTTTTGAATGAAATTTGTGCTGCATATTACACAGGGAATCTTTTGTTTGTTGACCACTTCCCTCATTTGCATACACGTGTGGTTAACAAAGGATAGAAAAAACGATAAACAAGGCCTTGAAAGGCTGTTGTCCATGCCGTTGTTATAACAAACATGCAAATAACCTATCACAGCTGCTTTTAAATGACCTCTTATTTACAGTGTATATGTTGTGGTTCAAATTTTATTTTGGTTTAAATTTCTTTCAATCCAGTTTAGTTTTTTCAAACTAGTTTATTTTTTTCAAGCCAGTTTATTATTTTTAAACTGGTTTGTTCTTATCAACTGTCTAAAAAGGGCTTTTATTTTTGGGGTGTGGTTGAAAACAATGGGGCATGGAAATTTATGGGGGGTTACAAAAAGAATTTAAGAACATTTTTTCAGATCACTTTTTTCTTTCTTCTAAAGGAAATAAATTTCATACCAGTTGGTATGAAATTTATTTCCCTTGTCTCCTATGAATAATTAGGGCTAGGAGACAAAGGAAATAAATTTCATACCAGTTGGTATGAAATTTATTTCCTTTGTCTCCTAGCCCTAACTATTCAAAGGAGAAAGTAAATTTCATACCACAACATATACAATAGTATTACAGTATAGTCTCCCTAACCCTTCCATAAAAGCTAACCATTTGAAGGGCTGAGGGCATAAACTGCCTATGTGTAGTTTTAGGTGTTTTTTTTGCATACGTTATTTCTCGAAAACAAAAAAGAAATCGGTGAAAAAAAATACGGGACAATGTTTTTGAATCAAAATGCAGTTCACATGCAAAAATTTGGACAAATCCAAGCGAACTAAAAAAACGGCCAAAAATTACACATAGGCAGTTTATGCCTCAGCCCTTCATTTAAAATCAGGGTTTAGGCCTAATTAGTAAGATCAGTGCCTCACCTTACCCCCCTAAACCCAATCCGTAACCCCCCTAACCACTAACCCTAACCCTTTATTTAATGTTTTTGTGTAACTTTTTTGAGGCACATGTAAGTTCACTTAAAGAAAGGAATTAAAGTTTGTGTATTGAAGAAAAACTTCCCCTGACTGTAAAAAAATAAACTGGTTTGAAAAACATAAACTAGTTTGAAAAAAAATAAACTGGATTGAAAAAATTTAACCAAAATAAAATATGAACCACAACATATATATGAAATACACATTTTATGAGCTGAAGTTTGTTCAACATTATTTTGCTCAAAGTACAGCAGCTCAGAACAAAGACAAAATAAATGAGTTATATTTTGCAAATCTTTGACAATGAAAATCATTGGGGTGCATTTCACAGGAGATGATAATGTCTTTCTTTCTTGTTGCATTACATTTGATTCAACATATATATCACACGAGGATCATTATTTGTTACCTTTATTTAGCATTCGAATACGTGAAAACATAAAGTGTCAGCGAATGAAAGTGAAAATTTTTACCAAGCAACCATGAAGAGTCTTTGAGCATATGAGAATTCCTGTAATGGTTGTCTGGTTTCTCACGTGCTATCTCAATGCTCGGGAATACGCTATTCTATCAGATAAAATAAATTACGGTTCCCTTTTGTAATTAACAAATAACAAAAGGAATATGCTATTCTTATCAGATAAAGTAAATTATGGTTACCTTTGTACCTTGTCTTTCTTTCTCATCATGTTACACTTGATTCAACATATACATCACACCAGGATCATTATTTGTTACCTTCATTTAGCATTCGAATACATGAAAACATAAAGTGTCAGCGAATGAAAGTGAAAATTTTTACCAAGCAACCACAAAGAGTCTATGAGCATCTGGGAATTCCTATAATGGGTGTGCTCATGTGCCATCTTAACACTTGGGAATACACTATTCTTATTAGATAAAATGAATTACTGTTGCCTTTTGTAATTAACAAATTAGTGATCCCGGAACACGAAACACAGGATTAGCCAAAGTCTACCCTGCTAGCAGAGGTTTCTTTCTGGCAAGTATTTTAGCATGTACCAAGTTGTTCATGTCTGTTGTATTTCACGTAGTTGGCTTGTTTACTTCCCTGAGAGAAACCTCTGCCATGAGCCACTTACATTTCCCGTTGAGCATGTGCTTTAGATACCTCCAAATTCTTGGAGGTAGATCATGCGACAAACAGGTTAAAACTGATTTAAATGAGTTTGTCAACTCGTGCGCATCTATTTTTTACTGATTTGCTGTGCAAAAATGAGCCTGCATCATAATCTCTATAGTAACTTGACTATGATCTACAATCTTGGACGAAACTACTTGAGAAAATAGGCCTCCTGGGGCCAAAAAATCCTTCTCCAATATGTGTGAGTCAACAATATCCCTAAAGTAACTTCCTCCCCCCCCCCCCCCCTCCCCCTTTTCAATGTTGGAGTTGGTAAGCCACCATTGTCAGGGAAATGGTTAGGAGGCGCAGACAACATTGAATTGAGGGTAGGGGGGCTTTGAAACTCAGTTGATCACTGTTTGCACGCACAAAGGCTTCTAAGCTCAATTTTCTCAACAGTTTTGTCCAAGATTGTAGCCCAGCTCGTGGTACAAGCCTGAATTCTTTTTTCAGTCTTTATTTTCACTACTGCTTAAGTGGTGTTCATAACAGTGATGATCATTCACATATTCATTCTCTAATCCGCAGTTCAAATAATATGATTTTCATATATTCGTTCTCAAATAAATTTATCACTTATGCAAAACTGCGACTGGTAAACCATCCGTCCTAAAAGAAGTAAATTTCAAAAGAATACCTAATTACTTATACAAAACTGCAACTGGTAAACCACATTCATTTGATGAACCATTCAGGTTTTGTTATCTATACATGGCTACAAAAATATGACTATACAGTGGAACCCCACTCTACAGACACCCACTATTTACGGACACAATCTTATAATGGACAGTTTTCTTTGTCTCATCAGCTAAAAAGATTATATATTTTCTCTGAAATTAGCCCATTTAATATACTGAAGACACCCAGATAATGCAGACACTTTGGCACGTCCTTTTGGTGTTCGTATTAATGGGGTTCCATTGTAATTACAACTACAGGGAGCTTTAAAAATGTTATCTGACACCTATTTCTTTTGATGACAATTGTCCTTGTTTTTTTCACCATTTGGCATGATTTTTCATGTTTTCCGTGTCTTCCATTGATTTGCAAAACAAAACTCTTGCAAAAGAATAGTCCCCAAATGTTTTCACAATTTATTTAGGTGTCTGAATTTTAGTGCTGTTGAATTTGTTCCTAGTTGTATCAAGACTGAAAATTTCCATGGGGTTGTTTAATTTACATCACCTGTCAAGCTCTACCTGCCACCTGTTCCATCTAATTCAGACAGTAGAACCCAGCATTTTCAGAAATATGTCCTTGAATTGATTGCCTGGCTTAATGAAATTGTTGAACTTGTTTGTTGCATTTCATTCAATGACCCAAAACAAAACAAACTTAAAGACGGTCTTAACACACAGCAACTTGTGAACAATATATGAAATAAATCATATATGCGTATTAAAAGAGGTTTCTCAAAACATAAAACTGTAAAAACGAACGATAAAATCCGACGTTTTGGAGTAGTCATGACTCCATTATCAAGAAAAATATAAACAAGATCATGCAAATTACAGCATTTAAAGCGATTTTGGCGCGAAAAAATTAACATAAGAGGGTGCGAAGATTATAAAAATACTTTCGCACGAATGGAGTCTGATTGCACGTTGAGATTTGGCTTTAAAGCTCTTATAAAAAGCATTTCGTACACTAAGCAGTCAAATTTAGTTTTGCATTTCTTAAGCACTTGGAAACGTTTTAGCAGGTCCTGAGGCATTGTTCCGTGCATGTTCTTGTAGTGTTTGGCAATGGCGGAGGATTGAACTGTGAAAATGAAATCAAATGAAGAATGATCCTCGCAGTTGTGAATGCAATTTATGCAATTGCAAAAAGAAGCCTGAAAAAATATTCAGGACTTCAACGGGGTTTGAACCCATGACCTCGCGATACCGGTGCAATGCTCTAACCAACTAAGCTATGAAGCCACTGTCGTTGGGAGCAGATCAGTTATGGGTTCATATGTTCCTGTGAAAGAGTGTGAATGATATATGAAATAAATCATATATCAACTGAGTGCGGAAATGAAATGACACAGCAAACTTAGTGAACTTATTAATGATAGGTTAATTAGAACTTGGCCATGACTCAGTCAGTATGTTCTTCTAAACTCAGGGGTGTTTCTAACATGTTATACTATCACTATGGTAACCTATTATTAATATAAAATATGTCCCAATAACTTGTTCACCAATGATGTAAACTGACTCGATGATATCAAATGTTATTTTAACAAATAACAAAAAGCCTTAACTGTGTTTTATTTAACAAATAAAAAAGCCTTAACCATGCTTTCTTCTGTTATAAGGCACAAATTAGCTGAACCATAGGTTTAATATCTAAACTACGACATTTGTTCCAAAACACACTATTATAAATATCTATCGATCCCTTATTGCACCTTATTTAACCTAATTGGTTTGATAGCGTGGGGCCAAGCATGTAAATCATATCTTGATACGCTTCTCAAGCTGCAAAAACGCATACTCCGTTTTATTTATTTTTCTGACTACAATCAGCATGCAATTCCTCTATTTTTCTGATGCCAGTGTCTTACCTCTACAATTTTCTTATTATGAACTTACAGCTAACTTGATGTTTGACATTAGACACAGAAATACACCTAGAAATATTCGAGACCTGTTTCAAGACATTTCTAATATTCACTCCTATAATACCTGATCCTCTGCTTCGAACAACTTTTACACACAAAGCTTTACACTCTCTATTGAACTAAACTCGTTTTCTAGAATTGGAACAACAATTTGGAACGAGATGCCCCTTACATTAAGAAATCTTTCAAAATATGACTTTAAAAGAAAAATTAAAAGAGCGCTTTTCAATATTCTGACCTCGGAAGACTCTTATCTTGATATACGAAACATCATACAAAAGGTCAAGTTTTCTTAACATTATATTGCATTTTCAGAATAATAAGTATAGTCCTAATTGTATTATTGCAGATTTAGATCTATTAAGTATTCTTGTAAAAATAAGATATCTAATAGCACTTTCTCCTCATATGGTACTAATTAATATGCAAACTTAATTTTTATACACTAGTACATTTGCCTTCCTAATTCCTGTAAACTTATCTACCTATTCTCTTTAGTTAAGACATGACCCACCTAGACTAGCATCAGCTACCTGTGGGCAAGTCCAATTTGTAAAATATACTAATTAGAAAAAAATGAAGAACTGAGTGCTCTCATCAGTTCCTTGAGTGTCTTATAACAGAACAAAGCATTAAGGCTTTGTTTGTTTTTATAAATATTAATAGTTTTTCCCGCATTTGTAGATAAGGTTGTTTCAATTTGTGAGAAAACAGAGCAAATTTTATTCTCAGCTTCTGTGCATGGAATGGCATCACTGGTCATACATGTTACATCAACATTGTATCTTATTATAAAAATACTTTTTAACAGGTGGCTAAAATCATTCAGTCAAAACCAGCAGCACTTAGAATTCTTCTTGTCAGTTCTGTGGTCAAATTGGCTATACTAATTTAATTGAGAAGTTTCTGTTTTGGATTGTGAAACCAGTGTCAATTACCTTAAGGCCTAATATCAAAATTGTCAGTTTTTGCATTTATTTTCAAGACAGCGGTGCATGGCTACAGCTGCATTATCATTTGCCTCTACAAAGGAGTCAACAAATTATGCTCGACTGTGCCGTCTGTTGGTGGATGTAGGATCACAAGTTTTAAGGGACACCTTTGATAGAATACACCCTCCAACTGGTCTTCTTAAAGTACTATCGAGTCCTAAAGTTCATAAAGCACTGAAGTCCCTCTATACAGGAAGACGGAAAATCCTCAATCCTACCCAATGGGGAAATTTGTATCCTCTTCATTCAACTCCAACATCAGCCAGCTTTGATATCACACTTCTAACAGTGCTTCTTAGGAACATATGCAGCTTGCCCAAACCAGCCCTTGGGTGGGACAGTCTCCCTGCTCCAGCAGACACCAACACTGAAGATGATATTGCACGAGTGAAGTATTACCGCAACACTCTGTATGGCCATGCTGCCAAAGCGTCCATTGATGATGCTTCTTTCAATTTTCATTGGAGTGAGATCCGTCAGGCACTGGTGAGACTTGGAGGAGCAAGATATGGAACCACAATTGACAGTCTTAAGAATGATTGCATGGACCCTGATTGTGAGGAACATTACAGGAAGCTTTTAGAACAGTGGAAGAAAGATGATGACAGTATCAAGGTCAAGTTGGAGGAGATGAAAGGTAACAGCTTGGTTGTTGAGGTGTAATACTTTCATTCAACTTCAAGCTAATTTGATGAAGCTGATCAAGTTCTCACCAGTTGCTTCACTTTTGATGGGTATTACATGTACAGGGTGTTCCTTCCGGTTTTTTTTTTTTTTTTTAGAAAATAGCCACAAAATGTAATTTGGGCTGGACCCTCACACCCTCTCCTCCCTCCTGTGCAATGAATGAGTTATTATTAGAACATTTTGCCTGATAGCATCCGCTCCTGTGACAGTTGAAGCACTTTTAAATCTAAGCTTATTAAAAAAGTGATTTTGATATTGTTTAAATATTGATGTAGTTCTTTATGTATTTCTCAATTTTATGAAATGCCTAGAGCAGAACTGGATAAGCGCTTTACAAGTATTGATTATTTTTATTATTATTATTATTATTATTATTATTATTATTATTATTATTATTATTATTATTATCTTATTATAGTGATGGGGAAGAAAGCAGTGGGTCAATCACTCACTCACTCAAGATCTTATCAGATTCATCACACTGATGAGAAACACAAATGCACAATCTTGTTCAATTGGGCTATGGAAGAACTGATGTGCTTGGTTTGCTGTTACTGTTTTACATTTGATTTCAAAGCTGATTAAAACATACTGTAGTTGGCACAAATGACTATAGAGATTTAAATGACTAAGAAATGTTTCTACTGTCAAACCTCGATTATCTGGGCTCGTTGGGACTGAGCTGAACAGTCCAGATAATCGAGAGTCCGGATAATCAAAAATATGAATATTAATGAGCCAAAACTAAAACTGAATGACTGAACAATTGGAGCGTCTAATTTTACTTAGAACCGAAGAACACCTGAGGAAATCAGAGCTTAGTTAAATACATTGCCGTAGTACAGCATGCATGAGCTCAAAACACGTACAAATTTGTGTTTTAAAGCGAAACAAATTCAGTTTTAACTGGAATTTCATTACTTAATTTGAAGGGAAAAAGTTCTGCTGTGGATCTTAAAAATGGCTAATTAATATTCATGAAAAACTGGACCAGCAAAGCAAGTCGGATAATCGAAAAATCCGGATAATCAAGGTTCGACTGTACCTTCTTTTTAATACTGTTCTTTAGATGATTTAGATGACATTGGTGAAAATGTTGTGCAGATGAGAAATGAAATGAGAAATGAAATGGAAGAAATAAAAGAGAAGTTGGATTCTCAACGTAAAACAACAGGAAAAGAAATCAAAGGTTAGTTCCAGGAACCCACAAGATGAATACAAATTGTGCATTTAAGGAAGATGGGCATGCATATATTTTAAAAGAGCTCAGTCACGATATTTTGGGTCATTATTAGAGACATAAAAAGTGCATTTAAAATAATGGGAAACAGTGAAATAACAGTTTGTCAGGGAAGATGAGCACCAAAGAGACAAGAATAAATGCAAGGTGAAGGTAATAGAAGGTGAAGGATGTACGGATTGCAAATGACCTTTTTGAACATTTGAGGCGAAAACTTTTCAAAATCCAAAGGCTGTGATGTAGCTCCTTTAAACTCTGTATGTTGCAAGTTTAGGGAGGACACATTGCCAGCCTCTGTTGGGTAATGGTTGCATGAAAGTGTAGTCTGTGGAGTACATTTACACATTCTTTACTAATCCGCATCAAATTCAAAAGTGGCGGTCCACAAGAACATCAACCATGCAGTCTAATTTTACATAAACCCTTCCAACATCTTATGAGGCTCATTATGCCGATTAGCAACACAAAATAATGTGTGATCTAGCTGAAGTAGACCTTGGGAGAAAGTGGTTAATTTGTTGTTGT
>JAEMWC010000073.1:67500-100000 GCA_016490735.1 Pachyseris speciosa
CGAAATTTCTCCTGGAAGAAGCGCTCACCATTTATGAAGAGGAAAGGCATGGTGCCACCTTTGATAAGGCCAGAATTCTTGTGGAGATTGGGCACAATGCAAAATATCATAAAGATGGTGTAAAAAACGAAGAGGCTCTTGACAACTATGTAGAAGCCTTGCGTTTCCGTCAGGTACATTATGGGCAGCATGTCTTGACCGCGTTTGCTTATAAAGACCTGGCAGATTATTATTTTTATGTAGAAGATTTGGAAAACGCTAAAAAACAGTACGATGAAGCGATACATGTTTTAGAAGACATGGAAATGTTGGATCAGAAAGTGGCGATCCTTACATTTAAAAACGTTGGAAGATACTATCAAAAGATTGGAGAATTTGAGGAGTCTGTAAGAATGTTTGAGAGAGGAAGCGAGATTGCTGATACGACTTTCAGGGAGGGAAACCACAAATGGAAGGTTTGGATCAAGACGTACTTGGCAGTTCTTTTGTACCAAGAGTATCCCGATGAAGTTGCCAGAGCAGACAAACTTGCTAAGGAAGTTCTTACAATGGGCAAAGACCTTGAGCTGGGGAGTGGCCGTTAAAAGAAGAGCTTGAAAAGCTGTATAAAAGGGCTTGAAAACTCAAGGGTGATGAGAGCTAGGCATGAATAGATTGTGCTAGTAGATCCAGCAAAAGTTGCTAGACAATACACCCAAAAGTTGCTTTAAAGTTGCTCAAAAATTTAAAAGTTGCCACCCAAATTTAGAAAAGTTGCTTACTTTTGAAAGTCATTTTGTTCCAGATTACTACTCAAAACATGAAGTTGTACGTATTTTCTAATTTAACATCATTTATTGTGATCAATATAATCTTTAAGCTCAACGTAACTAATAATAGAAAGTATTTTCTAATGACGTTTCTAATGTGTAAACATCACAATGTTTGCTATAGAAATCATAGCGCTGACTACTAAGAGTTGCCCCAGCGGCTATGGTAACCTGAATAGGGTCTTTGGGCGTCCACATTTGCCTCTTACCTCGAACCACAAATTTTTGATTTTAAAACATGCGAATGTGACCGGACGGGACAAAAGATTCACTTTTGTTTGTTTCCTGTTTCCTTTCTTTGCCAGTGCCAGTGCCTTGTCTAGAGTAAAAAAAGGTAAACATAAAGTAAACATGTTAGACGTGCATTTTGCATTAAGCCTTTCACTTCTAAGAGACAATTTTGGCCTGGATCCTTATTTTTGACTTGCATGAACGAACGGCCTTTGCGTTAGACTTTCGAAAAAGTCCTTCGTCCTATTTAATATCGCGCAGGACGCAGAACTTTTCATACTTGAATGGCGCCAATTTTAGGATCGTGACTAAAACACCACACGAGTACTACGAGTAACATACCAGTGCATGCGAGTACATACGAATAACATACGGGTACATACAGATACACACGAGTAACATCCGAGTAACACACAGGTAACCTAGAATACATACGAGTAACACAGGTAACATACGGTCAAATGTGGGTAATACGCATGAAATGTACAAAGTTACATACAAGAAATTGGATATTCCTCCTAAATCTTTGTGATCTGCACTAAGTGTTGGCTTGAATGTTTGTAAACAAGGTAACCAAGACGTAATTCGATCAATTGGCGAGAATGTGAAATTCCCTTGTTGATTGTACCGTTGCACTTATGTCCTCTGTGGTGAAGATGCCCTATGACGTAATGGAATATACCAAGCCAATGGTAACATACGGTCAAATGTGGGTAATACGCATGAAATGTACAAAGTTAAATACAAGAAATTGGTTATTCCTCCTAAGTGATTTGGGGGGCGGGTGGGGGAGGGGGGAGTTGGTGGTTGATGGGATTCTCAGTTGTCCCTGAATCAAGAAATCGGGAACTTTGCTTGATGTATTTATCACTGCAAGGGTGTCAAAATGTGAAATTCCCTTGTTGATTGTAACGTTGCACTTATGTCCTCTGTGGTGATGTCCTATGACGTAATGGAATATGCCAAGCCAATGGTATTCTTCGATCTATCATTGTACACGCGGCAGAGGACTGGAAAAGAATCTCTATTGCAGTTCTGTCCGCCGACAAAATTAACAAATGTGAGGGTCCGGGACCGTAGTAGAATTTGTTAACACCGTTCCAAGGAAAACATGGCGTAGCTTCCGGCGGCTCCTACTCATATATAGTCACGTCATTTACTCAATCGTTTACGTTCATATTTGTTCGATTTGGACATCGTATAGTAACAACGTGGAAAATCAAGCCTAAAATCTTGGACACAATAAATGGAACATTTGGACCACCCCCCCCCCCCCCCCCCCCCCCCCCCCCCCCCACATTTCAATGATGCCAAAATGGCGCGTTTTGCTCTTCGCGCGCCTTCATCATTGCTTAGGGGGAGATGGAGGTTAATTAGTCCATTTTATTCCGTCCAAGATTGTATCAAGGCTGTGAACGTCACGAAACAATGGCTGCGGGTAATTAAATAGCCATCTGTCAACTCGTTAAACGCGATTAAACGCAGGTCTCTGACGCAGTCACGCGCGTCATCTGTTTACGGTGTGCACTCTAAGTTAAGGTATTACACGCGGGATATTTTCGGCAACATGGAGAATATGTAACGGTGAATTGTTATGTGACTTTCGGAAATAGCAGAGGAAGTGATAAAGAACATTTTTATTACCGAACAATATCTTTCAACATGCCAGGGAGAAAAAGAATACCCGAGGAAACAAAGGCTACAATTACATCGCTTAAAAGCACAACACCTCTCACGCTAGAAGAAATTGCTCTACGATGTAGAATTTCGAAAACAAGCGTGCAACGCATAGCAAGCACAGAGGACAAAGTGCGAGAGAACCGTAGAACGTTTTGTGGAAGGAAGAAAAAACACACTCCAGAACAAGAGGCATTAATTCTTCGAAGTCTAGTAGAATTGAGAGACCAAGAGGGCTCCTTTTCCTCACGGCGTCTGATGGAGCGGACAGGAATTCATCATGTCACCGACCGAACTGTTAGGCGTTTACTAAATAGAAGTGGTTACTTCTTCCTTCAGGCACGCAAAAAGGGGCTAATGAGTCAGACCGACAAAGACCAGAGAGTGGAGTTTGCCCGGAAAATGCAAGCAGAATACTCCCCATTTTTATTGGGAGTAGTAAAAACCCGTGCTATTTATGGTCGATAGGTGCGAGACATAACTGCAACCAGACTGACTGCAACGGAGGACGACACAACTGCAACGCTCAGTTGATTTGTGCAAAATAAATATCACTCGTAACGGTAAGTGCAGACGAGTGCCTCTAGGGCCGGTTATGAAAGGAAGTTCGCAGTAATTCATCATTAATTCTTGGTGCGCATTCAGTTGTTATTAGCCAATGAAAAAATTCGAATTTCTTGGCGCGTCCAGAGCCACTCGTCAACGACATTACCCGATTTCATACGGGAGGGACTGGGTCCGAGTCCGTATATTATGGGATTATTCAACACAAGACCCACATACCCAGAGCACACCGACCTTTACAAAATTCCCAAGTTTGGTGTTTATCGGTCTAACATTGAACGAGATACAGCCAACCAAAAACTCCAAAATTTACTAAAAAATATATAGACGTCCGGACAAAGTGTCCGGCAATCCATACATTTCTTAGGGTGCGTTCCTTTGGGTGATCCGAGTTCGGATCAGTGATCCAAGATCTGTCTGGATCATGGTGCATCAAAGGAACCGGCAAATCCACTCTGGTCACGGATTCGCCGGTTCCTTTGATGCACCATGATCCAGACAGATCTTGGATCACTGATCCGAACTCGGATCACCCCAAAGGAACGCACCCTTAAAAGTAAATCTTCATAATAATAATAATAATAATAATAATAATAATAACTAGAAAGCTACTCAGTACGGCAAAAATGCATCACCCAAAAGCTGATATTGATCGATTATATCTCCCAAGAGCAGACCGCGGACGAGGCCTTGACCAATTAGAACTTGACCTATAAGACTACCACTATTGGCCTAGATGCCTACTTGACATCAAGCAATGATCGACTCCTACACTTGGTCCAGCAACATGAAGAAAAGAAAAAGCTGTATTCTATCACAAGAGAAGCTGAAAAGTACAAACATGAATTAGACCTCCAAGAGACGCCCCGAAGAGACGATGAAACTGCAATTCTACATGCAAAGAAAATCAAGGCAAAAGCAAACCACCGAGGCCAGAAACAACCACAGAAAAGATGGGAAGAAAAACCAATGCATGGTAGATACCCCTCACGGATAAGAGAAGCGGACGTTGACATAAAGTTGACAAACCAGTGGCTCAAGTCGAGTGGGCTTAAATCGGAAACAGAGGGACTAATTATAGCGGCGCAGGACCAAGCTCTCCTCACCAGAGCGTACCAGCACCACATTATAAAAGATGGCACTGACCCTCATTGCCGCCTTTGTAATAAATCCCAAGAAACCATAGATCACATTATATCAGGCTGCCCAGAACTGGCAAAGACAGAATATATCCACCGGCACAATAAGGTCGCAACTCACCTACACTGGAACATCTGCAGGGAATACAATGTGGACACTGTAGACAAATGGTATGAACACGAACCAAAAACAGTGGTAGAAAGAGATAATATGACTATCCTGTATGACATGCCCATCCACACAGACAGAGCAATAACAGCAAATCGCCCAGACATTGTGATCAAGAATAAGCAGGAAAACAAGAGCACCTTAATTGACGTGGCCATACCATCGGACAAAACACTCCCATTAAAGTATCAGAGAAACTGTCTAAATACAAAGATCTGGAGCTAGAACTAGCCCGTATATGGCAGATGAGAACAGTGATAATCCCTGTTGTCGTAGGTGCCCTTGTAGTTATTAGGAAAGGCACTGAAAAACAGCTGCGCGAAATCCCAGGCAACAATAACCCACATGAAATCCAGAAAACAGCACTTCTGGGAACAGCACACATTCTGAGAAAGGTCCTCTCAATCAAGTAAATTGAACAAACACTCCTCTAGTGCCTTAGAACCGTGGTTTGGTTCTGGCCCTAGAAGGTAAATGTGGCCAAGTTATAACGTGAAGTAAAATAATAATAATAATAATAATAATAATAATAATAATAATAATAATAACGGATAGAGAACTCTCAGCGAACAAGCCCGATATAGTGAAAAGGACCATGCCAACCGGTGTTGCAAACTTATAGATATATCAGTACCGTCCGACCGAAACACCTCAACGAAAGTCATTGAAAAGCTTTCAAAATACAAAGATCTTGAGATTGAAACAACGAGAATGTGGGGAATGAGGACAGAGACTGTGCCGGTTATTGTTGGTGCGCTGGGACTTATTAGAGAGGGAATGGACCAGAATTTAGGAAAGATCCCCGGAACCAGCAACATTAACGAGCTGCAAAAGATCGTCCTCCTAGGAACGGCGCACATACTGAGAAGGTTTCTGTCCATCAAAATAAAACCCCTCCCTGGTACCTCAGGACCAAGGATTGGCCCCGGTTCTAGGAGACTGTAGGAAGCAATTCATAGCACTGAAAACGATAATAATAATAATAATAATAATAATAATAATAATAATAATAATAATAATGATTTATTAGTAGTAGTTCCACAAGGTGGCTCTTCGCCTACTAATTACAAATCTCAAATCAAATGTTGGTTTTTGAGGAGAGGGGAAAACCAGAGTACCCGGAGAAAAAACTCTCGGAGCAGAGTAGAGAACCAACAAACTCAGCCCACTTATGACACCGAGTCCGGGAATCAAACCCGGGGCACATTGGTGGAAGGCGAGCGCTCTCACCACTGTGCCAACCTTGCTCCCCATTTCACTGCATAAAAACAACTGCTGAAAATAAACGCAGATTTGTTGAGTTGAAAGAAGGAAGATACATAAATGTTCATTCTGAATGAATTAGGAAAGTTTTTCAGTGCGATTAAAAGGTTAAAAAAATAGGTACCCAGTAGGGTACACGAGTCTAGTGCTTCGAACTGATGATATTTGTGACTGATTTCACATGACTTACAAAGGGTTGGAAACAAATGGAACCTGACATGGTCACCATTCTGTAGGAGGCATTCGGGTACTACTTGGAGGGAGAGGGCTGGGAAATGGGAATGTGGTTCATGGCATTTTCAAAATACTTCAAATAGGCCCTCACTTGGGGGAGGAGGGGTCTCATTTTTTCTAAAAATAAATGGAGAATTTCAGCATTATGTTTAGTCTGTGCCCAACGTGGGTGCAATTTTGGGAGACAATTTTGAAGAACAACGTGCAAAATCCTACACTCTTGTACTGAAACGCGAGGCTGGACTTATGAAACTGAGACCACACAATCAAAATGAAAAATATTTATTTCAAACCTGTGACAAGAAGGTCAAGTTACAAATACACGTTACATTTTACTGGTGGCATTACCAAGTTTTTATCATAACCAACAAGTTAAAAAACGTTCAATAACCAGATAGTTTGTCACGCAACTTGTGAATAAAATACATTAAACTAATCATTGTTGACTTTAGGTATGATTTTAATATCTCAATTCATACCAAGAAACGAATAACCAAACAAGAATAAACAATTTAGTACTGCAGGTGATAGTTATCTCACATGAGACTAATTATTGTGCACTTACACTGACAAAAATATAGAAATTTGACTTGTGTAACATTGTGTCAACTCTAAGGTGTACATAGCAATGAAAACTCAGAAAAACTGCACAATTCTTACAGTTTTCAAATGAAGAATGATCCTCGCAATTGCGAAAAGAAGCCTGAAAAAATTCAAGATCATTCTTCATTTGTTTTTTTTTTTCATTTCATTTCTTTCACGGGAACATATGAACCCACAATTGACCTGCTCCCAACGTCAGTGGCTTCATAGCTCAGTTGGTTAGAGCATCGCACCGGTAATCGCGAGGTCACGGGTTCAAACCCCGTTGAAGTCCTGAATTTTTTCAGGCTTCTTTTCGCAATTGCATAAATTGCGTTCACAACTGCGAGGATCATTCTTCATTTGATTTCATTTCTGCAGTTCATATATGATTCATTTCATATATCATTCACACTCTTACAGTTTTATCTACAAACATCTTTGGAACTGACTATAAACATGTTTACGTTCGCTGAACATTCGATTTGTCTTCGACAGAGCGATTAATGTCAGCCTCAAAAGAGGGTTTATTGTCCTCAAAGGACGGTTTATTGGCCTCAACCAAGGGCTTTTTGTTCTCAAAAGTGGAAATCATACTAATCTTACACGCAAATGCAGTCCGCTTGAATTGATCACAACGGCTTCGTTTAAGCTTATATTTGTTCGAAACCATCGACCTCAAAGTGGTAGAACACTCACAATACCTTTTGCTTGACTGATTCAATGCATGTTAAGAAGAGTCGTAGCAACCAAATCTAGAATAATTCAACGTAAAACGTACCGGCCGCTTCGCGTCGTCAGCTACAAGAATCTTCAGCACAGATTCCCACGTGGCATTTTCGGATGCAGCTTGTCCACGAACAATTTTCATTAGATACGATCAGATACGATGTATTCAATTTTTCGGATCGATCGAGAAATATTTCAGCAGCATTCGTCGATACTCTGACGTGCCTATCTTGTTGTCTGTTTGCGTATCCACGTTTACGAATCGATTGAAGAAAATTGAGTCGATACTCCAACGTAATTGTGGACAGTGAACAGCTCTGAGTAGATAGAGTCTAGAGCGCATGCGCACTAGACTCAAAAATCAAAGAAGCCTGTTGAAAATGTCTTTGAATGGCTGTATCTCGTTCAATATTGCCCCCCAACTTGGGGATTTTGTAAAGCTCGATGTACATTTTCTGACTATGTGGGTATTGTGTTGAATATTCCATAATATACGGATTCGTACCCAGTTCTCCCCGTATGAAATCGGGCAATTATAAGACGAGTGGCTCTGGGGACGAGAATGCCGCATTCTCGTTCCCAGAGCCCACGATCCTTCTGGCCAGCGGCAGGGATCCCTGCCGCTGGCCAGAAGGATCGTGGGCTCTGGGAACGAGAATGTTTCAGCCGTCGCGGTAAATCTTACTACGTCGGGAGAAGAGGTTTCGAATAGTCTCTGGTACGCGAGTGTTAAATCGCTACTTTCTAATTTTCAACAGGCTTCTTTGATTTTTTTAACCGTTTAATAGTACTGAAAAACCTTCCTAATTCATTCAGAATGAACATTTATGTATCTTCCTTCTTTCAACCCAACAAATTTGCGTTTATTTTCAGCAGTTGTTTTTATGCAGTGAAATGGCGGCAGCAAATGGCAAGAGGATTTTGTTAGTACAGCTTCATTGTTTTATTTTTATGTCAAAAGCTGTGTTTTACTCCATTTCCAGAATTTTGAATGCTAATTTCAGACATTCTTAGCATGCAGTAAGATTTGCAAGGATGTTCGGACGGTTAATCGATGTGTATTTTACTTTAAAATAATTACACTATATTCCAACGCGATTGAGGTGTCTTGATTCGTTTCAGTCGCAAGTGAATGTAAATAAGTAATCGTTTCCACACGATTTGTCGGTAATTTTGTAATTATTGGTCTCAGATCATACCGGGAGTCGTGGCCTCTGTTTATTATAGTACTGAACCAGTAGGGGTTGTGAATATCAAAATTATAATTTCAAGCCTTTTTTTTTCTACTGTCGCGTTGTTGTTCTAGACTGCGAAATCAGTTCTAATCCTATTTGAGAATATCAATGCGAACCCTCGCCATAACAAAATAAAGTGAAATTCCTTGCTCCTTTGAAGGAATTTATTCCCCAAAGTTAACTGGTGAACGCTGTAAGAAACTAACTCGAACGTAAACTTCACAGCCGTACCGTTATGTCTTTGATTTCGTGCTGCTTAAACTTGCACTTTGAAGGGCTACGGTGACGTACTCAGCCAAGACCTCCTCGGCCACGACAGCCGTAGTATCGCCCGCCGTAGCGATTTGCTTAAGCTCCCTAATTTCTCCCCACACTGCACCCTTCAAGAATTAATGAATACGCCAAGCAGTAAAAACAGATCGAAGATTTCGGAGAATGATCCAATTTCTTGTATTTTACTTTGTTTGACCGTATGTTACCTGTGTGTTACTCGTATTTATACCATGCCATAGAAAATACAGCCAATCAGAATGCAGGAAAGCCGTTTTATATTCGTCAGTATTCCACCGAACCTTACCATCGAACAGTGCAATTCAACGGTATCACACCCAACCTTCCCATCATGCATTTATGCTGGCCACTGTATTTTCTATGGCATGGTATAAAATAGTTATGCAACGCTTTCGAGTGGTATACCGTGGAATATCCCACGAGTCATTTGTATTTTCTCGGTATACACACGAGCCTTTAGGAGAGTGTGTATACCAAGAAAATACAAGTGCGAGTATGTATTCGTATGTTACCTGTGTGTTACTCGTATGTATTCGTATGTTACTTGTATGCTACTCGTATGTATCTGTATGTACCCGTATGTCACACGTTATGTACTCGTGTGTACTCGTATGTTACTCGTAGTACTCGTGTGGCGTTTTAGTCACGAGCCCAATAAACGGTCGCTGTGCTTAGACCAATCAGAGTAGATCTTTGGGACCCTCGGGGATAAAGTTGTCAATCAAAAGTAATTATAAGCAACGAAACATGACTTGCGGTTGAAATTCCAACATGGAGTCGATTGCGAAAGCGATAACTGGTGCTCTTCTTCCAAATGTGAGTCACGCCACTCCCCAGTTTGGCGCAAAACGCAAATCAAAACACACAAGCGAGACAAGTCGACCTCTCGCGACTTCGTCGCTCACTCAGCCGCTTCGCGGCCTAAAAAGCTTAAAGCTCGCTCCTCTCGGCTTTTCTGCTGTGAGACTCGAGAGGTCGACTTGTGGCAAGTCTACCTTTACGTATACCATACCTGGTAATAATTGCTTCAGCATTTTCGCTTTTCTATCAAAAATGAAATCATGTTTTAACAAAACGGTTAAAATGTGCATTGAATTTCGATGCCTTTCCAAGTGGCAACAAAACTGATTAATTTTCAGCAAGACAGAGGCTAGGCCTTTTTCTCGAAAAACGGGAAAAATATTAATTTGGGAGATCATAAAAGCAATTTCTTTGGATGTAGCTTTTAAAGTTAGTTACGTGTACGAAGACTGTCGACGAAGACTGTCGACGTACGTACTGTCGACGTACCACAGTTCAATTGTGGATTGAGCGCTATATAAATATTTTATTATTATTACTATTACTTCATCGCATCTTAAATGGAGGTCCGTTCTGGTCAAAATTAAACGAGATTTTTTTATCGGCTTATTCAATTATTTTAACTGGCTGTTTATTTTATGTCACTGTCTATATTTAACAATTAGATTATGAGCTCGAGATTTCTATCGCATGATAGCTGATGAGGGCGCAGCCCGAATCAGCTATCACGCATGGAAATCAAGAGCGAATAATCTAATTGTTTTAGTATAAATCTACTAGTCGTTCAAAACTAAACAAGTAAATTATCTAAATCCTCCTCGCAGACACTTCGAAAACGCGGAGAGGCGGCCGCAATTTTGTTGACAATCGCTACTCACTATCTATCACAGATTATAGTTCACCACTAAATTTTCTCCGGTTCTTATTGGTTTAAACTGATCACGTGACGCGATAGTGTTCATCCGCGGAGAGACACTAGGGACTTTAAGCATCGGGAACGGCAACGGGGACGTGAGACAGTGAGGGCAACCTCGTCCCCAGGGGTCCCTTTTGTCACGCGCTGGCAGTGAGGGAAAACCCAAATTTCGCATTGCGCATGTCTGGCGCGAAATATTTTGATGTTCTGCTGCGGGGCCCGACCAATCTCGTTCCCAGAGGCTGCGATCCTTTTGGCCAGCGCCAAGGATACGAACCTCTGGTCGAATCCAAAAAAGGACACTTCTGATTGGCTGGTAAAAACAAAGCAATAAACATGACCGGACGGATCAACCGCATCGGAAGTGTCAAGCAACGGCGGAACGAAAGCTACAGAAATGATCACAAGCAAAGGAAAATTACTGTCGTTGTAATAATGCGTTTAGAAACCACCGCGTTTAATTTTGTAGAGATTAGGCGAAATTAGATGGAATCTTAATAGCTCTCAAACAGCTTACAGATGTCGATTTACAACATGTACTCCGACCAATGTTCAAGGTATTTGTGCCGTTTGTGTTTAAATAAAACTTTCCACTTCAAAACCAATGATAAATGAGTTGAAATATCTTGTTGAAGAGTTAGAGTAGGCGAGGCAATGTGCAGATCATGTTCAAAGAGAGCGTAAGTTAGACGAGGAATGACAATGTAGTAGTCGAATTTCGCAACAATATGGTTTCCGTGCACAGAAATTGACAGTGAATTGATTCAATATATAAACAGAATATAGTCGTGTTTAATGAGATTGATCCATTGTGTAATAAATAATTTATACATATACCGTAAAATACTCCGTCAGAGGCTGATTTTCTCCATCTATTTTTGAGGATGGTTGCACTTATTAGAGAGAAGGCTTATCATAAGGGAAATTGGGCTAAGTTTAAAACTGGAGCAGCAATGTTTGGTAATGTTAGGACAATAGTAAAAAGGAATAAAGTTATAGACAACTATTGAATTACTTTCTCCAGCTATTTTTAATCATACTGCTGTTTGAGACCTCTGTCATTTTCTATGCAATGTGTCCTTCAAGGTCAAGTTGTGATAATGGTGCAGCCAAAAACATCTGACTCGGGTTACGAGTACAACACTCTTTTCTCATTCATGATCTGGGTACTGGGCATCAAACTAAATAAAACATTCTATATTTGGCAATAGGAGCAGTTCCTGTTGGCTCATACTGCTCGCACTCTGCATTTATTGCAAGGTTACCATATATCAGTGTCAAAGGAAAATTAAGTGGTTTTGAATCAATCTGTATTTTGATGGACCCAAGATTGTCTCTAATTTGGTGTCTCCTTGATTTAGCCTTGGATGTGCAGCCAAAAACCAAATCAGGATTTGTTTTATCTGAAAAGGGATCTAAAAGCCCTTAGGACTAGACTATGTTTTCCTTCTTCAACAAAGTTACTGTAGCTGTGCAGGCTAAGCTTGGGATACTGGAAAAGACACTTGCATGTAGAAAGTGTTTTCCATACATGGCCAGAACTAGGGAAGAATATTGCCAAAAATTAATACATTTGAACAAAAATGTACAGGATTTTCCAGAATTCTAATAGCCAGGTGTGAGGGTCAGCTATATATTCTATTTTCAGGATTTTCATTTGTTCATAAATAGATGTGTTACAAAAACTGTGTTGTGGCATAATAAATAGGCAATCCCCCTCCCCCAGGTCAAGGACAAGTAAGGGGGCCATGTTAAATGCCTTAGAGGTCACATTTATTTTTAGGGAACTCTTTATGGGTGAAAATATATTTCATGTAATATGTATACTTGAAAGATAAATGTATCTTTTATGAAACCATCCAACAGACAAGGTGGGGAAGGGGATGGCAAGTTTTGAATAGAAAAGCTCAATGATCATATAGGATACAACCAAAAAATCCATCAATAATAATGAACTTTATTTGCACTTAAAAATTACACAATGATGAGAAAAGGTACTGAAACACTGTCTCATTGTAAAAGTAAAAATAATACTAAAAAATATAATTATATCAGATATTTGCCGAGTCAGTAGTCTACTTCATTACATCATTAAAAATCTTGTTCTCCAGATAGCAGCTACAGTAAGAACTTCTGGGTGGGCTAACAAAAATTGAGGTGGGACTATTGTTGAGGTCAAGCTTTCATCGGCCTTTTTCTAAGCCAACACTGAAAGGATGATTCTTGAGAATCCGAACATATATTATAAGTATCCTCTATGCGGGTAATGTAAAGCTTAATTAAACTTGCAAGTTGTAACTGAGCTTCCTCTAAAAGAATCGATGTATGTATCCTTAGAAAGAGTCGTGTTATACAAAGGAAATCGCTCACAAGTTGGCTTCTACCGCATGTATGTGACTGTTTTCTGATTGTTGGTCGATTACCGTGGTATCGCCCCTGCTGACTGCCCTAAATTGGTCCTGCTGAACGTGTTCACATGGTCAACAGCCGCCATGTTGTCCTGAAACCTCACGCAGGCGCAATCAAACCGGAACCAGGATTTTCTGGTTCCGGTTCAATCTCGTTCCCAGAGCCCACGTTCCCCTTATTCAGCGGAGCGGGGAACGAGAGACTCAGCTCTGGGATAATCCATTTCAGCTAATTTTTTGATTGGCTGAAAACTGAGCATGAGCAGAAGTTTCAAAGCTTAAAATGGCGGACTTAGAAGTCAGGGAAGGTATCGTTAAGTCATTATTCATCTTTGTAGATGCTGCAATTTAGAGGTTAAGAACAATCCAATTGACTTGTTTGGAGAAAAGGCACAAAATGAAAGGCTTCTAAAACCCTTTGGAAGAAATCACGGGGCTAAATACCTTCGACGGCGATGGATTCCTAGGAAAATTTGTAGAAATTGTTATGGCCGTGTGAATCAATTTTCGGAATTTAGGAGTCTGTGTCTGAAGTCTCGGGAAAAGCAAGAAGGCCTCTTTGAGATTTAAGAGAGGTAAAAAAGCAACAGAAAGTCCATCGGTAGTGGAGTCACGGGTGGTCAAACGCGGTAAACGGAATGATGTGAACCAACATGGATCATCAGCTCCTGATGTTCAGAGGAGCCTGCAGATGATTTACTCCTATTTACCCCAAAGAAAAGGCTTGTGAAACCCTTCAGGAACAGCGACCAAGAACTCTACCGAATTGGCTGCAGAGGGCTCCGATTGTTCAACAAAGTCAGAATGTAGTAATTCTAGCAAGGCTGGTCTTCGTAATAGTGAGGTTGGTTGGGTCGATCATGATCTCTGATCTGCCAGTCATTGTACAATCCGATCGTGCTTTTTATTGTAGTAGTAATATTATAATTGAAAAAGTGTAGTAAAGGTCATGCAATACCTCATTCTTGCCTGTTGTGTTATTTTATTTTGTTCTGTTCTCTTGCCATATCTTATATGTTTTGATGTATTTATAAATTGTCTAGAATTTTGAATCTCTTGCTCTGTAAATCTTTTATTTATTTTACAATATACGTATTTAACACTGCTCACCCCAACTAGCCTTTGCTAACTGCGGGCAGTGCATATTTCTGTAATATTATTTCATAGATAAATTAAATAAACTAAACTAATCTTAATATGATGTTGTTTGGCAAATACCCATTTGTTGAGGGTATAAAATGCAGCAGTACAAATGATGGTGAGATGACCGAAGACAAGTGACAAGGACACATGGCTTCTAAAACTCTTAAAGCGGTGCAATGATCATCGTCCTCAAATTTCTTGTTAAAAGAGGTAGCTAAGCATTATGGCAGACAAAGTAACATTGTCCCTGAGTCAACTAGCCATACACATGCATGTACAACATGTACCTCTGATTACATCAAAGAGATGATAAAGGTGGTCAGAGGGCAAAAGCCATTTGAACATCAACCAGGAAGGACTCTTGATAGTTTGTTGTCTATCTCGTAGAGGCTGTTAGATCAGCTTGATGCACTTCCTTCACACACATGGTCAACCTGACACAAGAACCAACCAGCGACAAATCCATTATTCAAACTGTAAAGACTCTGGTTGTGATAATGATTAGGATGGAAGTGATGATGAGGAAGAAGAGGACAGTTTAGATGATGAGATGGATTAGTTTATGGCACGGTATTCAGTGTATCCAGGCTAGAACAGTATTTAGGAACAAGCTGAAGTTTTAACATGAACATGAACATGATTAGTTGGGGACTTTAACAATATTTCATATAAATTTGTTTGTATTTGTTGATAATTATCATTTTCATTACAGGGCAAACTTGGAAAGGTTGGGAAGAAAATTGGTTTCTTTATTTACAAGAATCTAACCTGTTTTAATATTTCCAAATTTATTTAGTATTTCTTGCAGGGTTCTTTTTAGTTTAAAGCCATATTTCCCTGCAATATTATTATGGGGTTAGTTCATCAGTACTAAATTAGGCTTAAAACTATTTCTGTGTGACTTTGCCCCTTTATCAAGTTTTGGCTACATCATTAAACCTTTAACTCAATCATAATATTGAGCAACCATAAGTTTAGCTCTTTCATGCATGCTATATGCTACTGGATAATATCAAAAAATGTTTGAGTGAGCTCACAACAATATTTATAGGAACAATGTCTTCCACTTTTTCAAAAGATTTTAATTCTTGTGTTTCAAGACTGAATCAGTGAGAGAAATTGCGATGGTCATCCAGCCAAGGCTGATATTTACTTCAATTAATATGACATATCAAAATCAAGAAAAAAAAACATGGCAGATGTGATGAGAAACTATGGGCAATCAAGGGAATGTAAAAGGAAATTAATACTAAGTTACTTTGACCACAAAGTTCCCGCTATCCCAGGGCCTGCATACTATCTGCTGTGATTTTCAGTCTTGTCTGCACTTGTGATGATTGCCAGCTTGTAAGAGCTGTAGATGACCTGTACTTTATGGAGACTATTCCAGTGATCAGCTTGGTGATACAGTATATCCAACAATCCAATGGGTGATGAGGCCTCCTTCAAAGTTAATGTTCAGGCAGAAATTAAAAGAGACCTTTATACCGGCTTAAACTAGGTAGGGGTACAGTTGGCAGGGTGGTCCTCACAAGTCTCTACCAGGTTTACCCATTTCTTGGCAGTATTCCTCCATTGTGTAAGGAACTCCAATATGGACAATTTGTCGAATGTTATTCAGCTGGCCTGAACGTGGACCTTGAACAAAAAAGTTTTGATTCATGCCCCTCACATTCTATTGAGGTGTTAATCTATTAACCAGTGAGAGAAGTCAGGTAAATATGAGCTTCTTAGCCAACAAGATACAGTAATAGCTAAAAAAGTGAATACATTTTTCTATGTTAAGAAAATAATTTTAGTGCACCCAATCCCCCACTCCCAAAAAGAAAACTTAATTTATTATCATCTCTAAATGTCTATCTTGGTATAATGGAAGGAAACCGATGATTAAATATTTATTGTACCTAATACAGCTTTCCCTCATTTAACTTTTTAAGTGGTCTTACTAAAACATACACAGCAACTATCAGAATATTTAAGAAGCGACCAAACGCAAAGCAGTAAGATTATGATTACTTCGAAAAAATATGGCAGAGGTCGAATACAACTGAATCAAGTTTGAAGTTACTCTTTATTTTAAATTACAATATTATTGCCAAAGTATCAACATCGATCAGAAAAACAGCACGAGTATTTTTATACATACCACTGCAGAACTAAATGAGCCCCATCAATAACAATTGCTCGGACACTTTCTTGAAAATGCCTTTCCTTTAACATTTTAGCCACATTCCTGTTATCCACGAACACCTCTGGGTGCCCGAACAACTGCATTTTCGTGCATTTTTAGGTAAAGAAACCTTATTTTCTCCATCCTCTATCGCGACTCTTTGTATCACACAAACATTAAGAAAACGTTCCAGTTTTTTTAATTTGGTCCTTCATTAACGCGTTTAACGGGGAAACCACGGTTACCACACAGCCAGTCTTTTTGCTTATACGTACTGGTATGAAGTTCTCCTTTACGATCGCGAAGGAAATCAAACATTGGTAAATCAACACTGCTGAGACATCCTTTTTGTCCACACTGATTGCCTTTATGGCTTCAAGGTGCTCCTGTTTTAATTCCTGCTCTGGCTGTCCAAGTTTTCCCAAAGAAATCCTAATAGCTTCGCGGAATATAGCTTCTAAGATTTGCGGTTAGGCAGCCATTTCCCAAATGAGTTCAAGCCTGCGCAGTTGAGCCGATGACAAGAATCCTGTCACGATGAAATGGATTATCCAAGAGTGACTCCAAGAGTCTCTCGTTCCCCGCTCCGCTGAATAAGGGGAACGTGGGCTCTGGCAACGAGATTGAGCCAAAGTAAGCTTAACTATTGAGTCTTTCGAAAACATTTCAACAGAAAATATTTTTATGCACATCTTTATAAGTTTACATTTTTTCTCGACCGTCAGTCAAATATATGAATTGTCATATTTTTGCTTTTAGAGCTATGGAGTGGACTGAAGATCATGACGTTATTTTGCTTCGAGAAATCCTGGCGAGCGATTTGTTTTCATTCAAAAAAGGAAGTGTTGCCAGGGGAGAAAGGTGGGAATCGATCACAGAAAAGTTAAATCAAGTGAAGACACTCAGTTTTCATCTCAAAGACAAGAGGGCAGTAAGAGACCGATGGGTTCTCCTCCAGAAGAAGTATAAGGCTAAGATGCATCAAGAAGAAACTGCAAGTGGAATATCCGTGGACGACATGTCTGAAATAGATGTTTTACTTGAAGAACTCGTCGGGAAAGAAGAGAGCTTAAACAAAGTTGGTGATGCTCAGTCAAGAAAGCAAAAAGAAGATAAAAGCAAGGCAGAGGACATAAGGCAGAAGGCTTTAGACCGATACAGCGAAACGAAAAAGCGCAAGTCAACAGAGAATGGCGATGAATGCGAGGAGAAACCGAAGCGCCAAAGGAGAAGTGCTCGCACCGAACCACTAGTTGAATTCATGCAAGAGAAAGTCAAGACTGAGCGAGAATTGCGACAACAAGAGCTGGATCTAAGAAGACTAGAGCAAGAGCAGAATCAGCAAGTGATGGTTAGTGTCTTACAGCAACAACAACAAACAAATCAAGCCATTCTGTCGGTTATCCAAAAGCTTCTTGAGAAGAAAGAATGACATTTTCCCTAAGTATGAACATGTAAAGTCAGTGTTTATTTATTTCAGCAAAAAGACAGATATTTATTGAAATTGCTGTCTTATTATTTACTTGCGTTTTGTGAATTCGAAAAAAACAAGTTCATTCATTGTTGTTGTTACAAGTGTGATCTCTGCACAGTGGTGACTACTAAGAAGAATTCATATACTTAATAAATTTGTGTTTAATTAAAATGGCCTTCATTTCTGCTCTGTTTATTTGAGACAATTTATCTAAAATAATACTGCAGTGAAGGAGGGTCTAGACCAAAAAACTCTGAGGTTTTGTTTCCATATAGGCAGGTAATAGCATTATTAAGAAGTGCACATACAAGATACATTTTTCCCACACTACTCATTCCAATTTTTAGATTTTTCTTAAAATCCAAAAACTTGAAGTCGTTGATGATGTCCCCGAAGAGCCACTCCACGGTTACTCTAACAGAACTCATGTCAAAATTGTACTGCTCCAACATCGGTGTTAGGACACCATGGCGAAATGGTGCCTGTAAGTGTACTCGCAGTGGATAAGCGGGATCACCATAAACACTCATGGGCTGGCCAGTAGGGGAAAATGCATTCCTCTCCAATTCCTGGAGAAGATTGGAATCTACCAACATGCTTGCATCATGTTTTCTCCCCTCTGCATACCAAAACAGATAAATAAAATTAATTAATTAATGAAACATTATGTGGCAGCTTTATATATTCATGGCATCCCAGTGAACATAACTTACCAACAGGCCCATACATATTTCCAGGAAGTCCATTTGGTAGAGCGATGGACTGAAACTTGAGTGAATGTACCCGTTTATGGCCATTGTACACTATTCTTTGGTGTTGGCCTGGGCGAGAAATTGGTCTTACTGTTCCATCAATAAATCCAAAGCAATTGTTGAGAGGTGCACCTTTTGCATGAATAACATCTGCATACTCCTGCAGCATCGGTGGACTCAATATATCAAAATTCCATTGTGAAATACGATGACCATGGCTCAAAAAAATATGATCCATCACTGTATTGGTAATCATACTTATTTCAGGAACTGGTCTTGCAAAACGATGAATCATATCTGAATAGCGACATGGATACGAGAGGCGCTTCAGAAGCATACAAAGCCCTTCAGTTCGGTCACACGTTCGTTGTGGACAGCGGATGGTGACTGGTAATTGAAGAACATTTGCCAATAATGTTATGTCCTGTTTTCGCACCCTGAACTCCGCTAAACACTCAGATTCATCCATCTGGTCGAATTCAAACTTTGGGTAGGAGCTGTACGGAAATTCTGGATTCTTGGAGCCATAACTTTCGTAGAAGGTCAAAAATTCTTCGTCACTGATGATTTTACTGTCGTACATAAAAAGAAGCAGGTTTCTCATTTCACTGAAGGATGACATACTTTCACACAGCTAATTTTAATAAAAGCGAACAGAATTTGCTACTGACGTCGTTGCCGCAAAACTCGTCTAGCTGCTTAACGTTTATATTTTGGCGGGAACGACGTTGTTCTCTTCCCAGGCTCTTTCGGTCGCTAAAGTTGCCGTTGCCTCTAAAACGACCTGTGCTTAAGTTCCGTAAAGTCCCTATTAAGGCCACATGGTAGCGGGCATTACCCCTTAAATCTACCAAATCAAAGATTGAGCCTAAACATTAGCAGCCATGGACAGCTGTTTCGGCCTTGTTAGGCATCATCAGCATGGCATAGCTAATGCTCAGGCTCAAGTACCCGCATATGAATGAAAGAAGCAATGAAAATGTAAAGCTTGTGGGGTGTGGCTGGAGTGACAAGGATACTTCACAAACTAATGTGATCTGGTAAGCTGAAGCCACTCTAAAGGCACTAAGGCCACATGGTAGCGGGCATTACCCCTTAACTCATTTTTTTACGGGACAGCAAAATTTGCGACGCTTGCTTTGAAAACCTACAACCTCCCCAAATCTCAGACTATGGTTAAAATACACCATTTTTATTACCAGGTGGTCATTTGCTTAATCTTTAGCAACCCAATTTTCATCGAATATGAGCATTTATTCTGTTGCAAAACGCCAAAACGCCCTTGAACCGCACAAAAAATACGCAACTTTGTCTTCAAGTTTATACCTGCCAACTCTCACGCATTATGCGTGAGTCTCACGCCTGCGGACCAAAGACATCGCTCTCACGCATTGAGGACAATTTCTCACGCCCGACGTAATATATAAATTTAGCCAAGCCTAAAAGTGGAGCTCCACGGTTATAATTTTTTTCGTACTGGTATTGAACATCTACGCATGGCTTTCCTTGCGCCAATATTTTGTGTTTAGAGCAGTCAACAGGAATTGACCGCGGTGCAAAAACCTCAAAACATTAAAACATTACAAGAAACAATATACGACGCGTATGTTTGTACGAATACAAATTTAAGCAAACAAAAAACGATCAAACATTTCATCCAACATCGTGCTGGACAAGCATGTTTGGCCGTTTAGCAACATTTCTCAACATTGCTTTTAAATGGCTCTCCATGTTTGATCTAGATCACTGAAATATTTTCATCCAACATTTCGCGTTACGAAAAAATGTTTGATCATTTAGCCACCCCAACCAACAAAGCATGCAACCAAATGAACCAAATAACGTCGAAATTTCAGCCATAATACGCAAAAAATCGTTCTATGGACTCACTCTGTCTGGTGTTTGGTCAAACATTGTTTGTGCGTTTAGCCACCCAACGTTATGTTTGACAAACACTATGCTGAATGAAATGTTTGATCGTTTAGCCGGGGCTTTAATCCCTTTTTACGAGGAGTCATTGCGATGAAGTGTTAATAAGATAAGCGCAAAAATTTCTTAACGCTGTTGAGACAAAGACGTCGAAAAACAGTTAGCCAAGCGAAGTAAAAAACACTCGTTCGCGATCGCTTGTGAGAAAAACAGCAAAACAAACAACTGAACAATTCAGCTACTTCTTTGCGTCCAAAACGAGTAGAGATGATGGTTATTTATGTCGAGTCGAAAGCCAGTCCAGTCGGGGCTATTAAAGTGGACCGCCAATTCACATGTTCTTCTATTCTTAAGCATACTTGATTTGTGGTTGCGAAATCTAATTTTGAATTCAGTCGATATCGAACCAACATATTGCAACATAATGGCAGGCGGACGCGTGTCTCTGAGCGCCCGACTTTTTGGACTCGTACTTCTTTTTTGTCTTCTCCATATCTTCAAGAAAGACAAACAAGACTATCCTTTTACCAGTGAGTGCTCTGGTCTACGTTTCCCACATTCTACGTTGGTTAAAGGGGCAAATTGGGATCTCGACCTTTACACGATACACACTACAAAATGGCGGACCTACGTGAATGTCACTAACAGAATCAAACGAGCAAGCACTACTACAGCCTACTACGACAATTCAACCTCGGCCTTTAAACCTATTATACAACTGCTACATGATGTTGAACTTAACCCTGGACCTGCAAACTGCTCTACTACAAACGAGTTCGAAAAGTCAACTGGCAAGGTGAAAATAGCACATCTTAACGTTCGCTCGCTTAAATGCCGTGGGCATTTCGTTCTTGTAAAGGAAGCTGTCCTGGAAAACAAGTTTTACATATTCACTATATCCGAAACCTGGCTCAATAGTTCAGTTACAGATTTGGAAATAGAGATTCCTGGCTACGTTATCTACCGTATTGACCGCCAGGGGAAAAATGGCGGCGGAGTATGTGCTTATGTTTCACGAAATTATAGGACGGAGTACTTGAGTAATATCTCTCTTATCACGGCCTCTGGCTTCCGCCAACTGTGGCTTAAAATCCACGTTAGGAACATGAAGTCTTTCATTGTCTGTACAACCTATAGACCACCGAACACTCCTTTTCAGATCTCACCGAGAACTTTATTTAGGGTTTACCTAAAACATATAATCAGGAATCCGGAATACGGAATGTAAAGAAGTTTGGTAGAAAATTTTGACAAAGGTCGAAGTCACTTGGGTAATAATATGGTCAACAAATTATATGATGACTTAGCCTGAGTTTTGCAGCAATCAAGCCCATGAAGTTTATTCTAGGGCAGCATTTTAATACTTTGGTTTTGCTTTTAATAAACCGCCTGATTCCTTTAAAGCACACAGCTTTCAATCACACCACAATGATTTTAATCAATGTTTTGTGCATTTTGAACATTTTAAATTCAAATCATTTTAATTAAAAGCACTTTTTCTTATTCTTTTTGTCAATGAATAGTGTTAGGCCTGTCCACAAGTTGACGGCAACTTTTTGAACAACTTTCGATTTTCGATCAACCTTTTTTGATTTCGAGCAACTTTTTTTCCGTTTTCAATGTTTTGTTATTGATTTCAGCTAGATCTTTATAAAACAAGAGTTATTTTTTGCTTATTATTTTAAACGCTTCGTGACCAAAAAGCAGAGAAAAATCACTTTGCATATCTTGACTTAATTGCGCGTGGGAAGGCTTATGCCTGATTGGTTATTGTCTATTGCTCCATGCTGGAATGTTTGGGAACTGTATCGGCGCGTACATTTCAGGTTGTCGAGTGGCCGTCGATAAAACGAGGAACATGGGACATTCCGGAACATTCCGGAACATCTCCAAAAGACGAAGAAAGATCACTTTAAAAAAAAAACTTTAAATATACAGAAAAAAAGAAACTAACACGAAATAAATATAATCCGCGAGATTAATTGGAGAAAAAAAGAAGACAAAAAATATTTATTCCAAAAACAAAAGACGTTTATAAATGCCCCACCTGGAAATGATAGCTATGGGGGCTGGGTGAGGATTGTTTTAGCGCTTTCGTTTGCTTACAACATTTTCACCCTCATACAGTTGTACCGTCTTCTGTCATTGCTCTTTTTTTCGAAAAAACCTAAGTCAGTCTGGTGCCCAATATACCTTGAAACTTTTATATAGGAACCTTGAGCACGCAAAATCCGCTGCTCTCCACTTCTGATTGGTTAAGGATATCTACAACAACTGAGGACTCGGTCAGGCCTACTTTTACAGTAGGCGATAAACGTGGTTAATCTGCTCCAAGAAAGATTTTCTTCCCAATAGCAATGCTTCTCACTCCGTTTTTGCAGCGAGGGCTGCACTTCATGGGCCTGTTTGTTCCTTAAGGTTAAACTAGTGTAAAATCTCGCGGATCAGCTCTTTAAGTTGCATTTAATGATCCTGCATACGGTCTTTCTTAATAGTTATCCTTTTATCCCTCCACATCGACTCAACTGGAAACTGAACAAACCAAGTCCCAGACTAAGACTTCACTCCTGTCACCTACCTCCTCCTGTAAGACATCTATCGTCTTCATGGTCAGTGCTTATAGCTTAAGATCTTCGATTGCGCCTGTCCTTTCTATTCCGAGAGAGTCGGAAACTTTTCAGCACTCGGCAGCAACTACTTTTAATAAGCTCCCTGTTGCTATTAGAAACATAACTGAGCATAACTCCTTTTGTCGTAGTGTGAAGAGACATCTTTCGTGTGGGGAACTTTAAGCAGTGACACAATTATAAATTGTACATATACTATTCTTAATTTTTTTTATTTTTATTTATTTAATTATTATTATATTATTTATTATTTTTTAGGCAAATTTTTGTTATCATTTATCACTGTAAATATTAACTACTTAGCGTTTTTAACAGAGTTTTTCCTAGGTTTGTTTTAATTGTAATTAACTTTAGTTAAATATTAACGGATGAAGAGCCACCTAGTGGAAATGCTGTCAATAAAGTCATTATTAGCATTATTAGCATGGTTTGTAACGATGTTGAAATCGAGCCTCAACTACAAGACGTGACAGGAGAGCAGTTAAGCAGCGGGTCCAACTTGGCGAAGGAAGCAAGACTAGATACTCATGCCCGTGGCTTCTGGGAACAACATCAATCTGCAATTTTCGATCTCTGATTCGTGTCTGTCATCCCAATGCAGAGTCATACAAACAGCTGGAACCAAAGCAGATTTACCGTTTACACGAGAACGAAAAGAAGCGCTCCTACTCGAGACGTGTTCTAGACATTGAACATGGTTCATTTACACCTCTTGTGTTTACCTCTACAGGTGGAATGGGCCCAGAATGTTTAAGATTTCATAGTCGTCTTGCAGAACTTATAGCTAACAAGAAAGGAGAGCATTCAAGGACTATATCGTGGATAAGGGCAAGAACTTCCTTTGCCTTATTTAGATCTGCGCTGATCTGCTTAAGAGGGTAAAGAACAATCAGAAGACGTAAAATGGACTTAACTAATGCAGACATTGATATACAAAATTCAGAGGCAGCCATTTCATAAACATTTTATCAATGATACGTTTTTTGTTTACTGGGAATAGTTTTTTTAGATTTGTGACTGTTTTACATACTTATAGATAATATTTGTAAACATTTTTATTGGACTTTTTTAGGCTAGTTTTTTTTCTTTTGTCACATTTTCTGGAAGCCGACCCATTACTTTTTTCAAATATTTTAAAGCTTCATGTTAAACATGAACACAACAATTTCGAAATACGAAAATTTTAGTTTTGCTGAAAGTGTACATAAAAATTTGAGAGTGCGTTTTTTTAAACAGCATTTATCCTTGTAAATAGTTTTGTTGTAAATATGTTCTTCATGATATTCTTGAATAAATTATTATTATTAAAATATATTATTATTATTATTATTATTATTATTATTATTATTATTATTCTGTTCTTTTAACCCTCTTATTAATTATTAATTCCAGTTTCTAGATTCCGTATTTCGGATTCCGGATTCCGGATTCCGGATTCCGGATTCCGGATTCCATAGTTTAAGCAAACCCATTTATTTATGCCTCGTCGTTTAATGTGCCAATTTATCTACTAGGAGATTTGAACTGCAGACTTGAGAATAGTAACAACCCTGAAGCTAACGCCCTCATTAATTTCTGTCGCTCCTATAACTTGTCAATACTGATCACTACGCCAACACGAGTTAAGCCGCGGCTACACGAGCGATTTTTTGCTTGCGATGGTGATGCGATTTTTTGTAAAATTGTCGCGTCGCCGGCGCGCGATGAAAATCACCCGTGTAGCCACCCTCGCACAGGTGATGCGACAGCTCAAAAAATCGCAGAAAAAGAATCGCGAAAAGTTAAACTCATTCAATTTCTCGTGATTTTTTTCTTGCGACGTTCAAGGGTGGCTACACCTGCGATTTTCATCGCGCGCTGGTGACGCGACAAAATTGAAAAAATCGTATCACCGGCGCGAGTGAAAAATCGCTCGTGTAGCCGCGGCTTTACAGAGACCTCGAAATCAATCCTAGATGTTATCCTTGCGTTGGATACAAAACAAGTCCAAATGGCTTATGGAAAACTCGATTAGCGACCAGGACTTAGTTCATGTCACCTTAAGCTTGAAGAAAGCGCGCTCCAAGCCCGTCTATATTACAACTAGAAGTTTTAAACACTACAGTCCTGTTGACTTTAACAGCGACGTATCATTGGCACCATGGTCCATAGTTGATGTTTTCGACGATGTCGGGGATAAACTTTATGCATTTGATTTGCTATTTACTGAGATACTTGACCGCCATGCTCCAGTTAAAACCTTCAAAGCACGCGGTAAACCAAACCCATGTGTAACAGATAACATCCGCGGATTGATGAAAACTAGGGACGATTGGCGTAAGAAAGCAAAAAAAACAAATGACCCGCTATCTTGGACTACCTACAGGTATTTCAGACAGGAAGTAAAACGAGAAATCAGAATTGCAAAACAGGAATTTGTTGCCGAACAGATCCAGAGGAATCCAAACAACACCAATAATATCTGGAAAGCAATTTGCCATTGCATCCCTAATAAATCTACATCCCAGCGAACATTCAGTAAGGACGACAAAACTGTTGCAGACGAATTTAATCAGTTCTTCGTATCTGTTGGTCAGAGCACTGTCGACAAAATTACATCCCTGGCTAATGAATGCAACCTAACACTTAGCCAGAACTATTTTGCACCGAGACAATACGCCCTTTCTGACCAGTTCACACTGAGTACCATTGATTATAAACAGATAGAACGTATAATAACAGCAATGCCTTCAAATAAGGCTCCTGGGACAAAATTCCGATTCGCGTCATCAAGGACTGTCTTAATCCAATTGTTCACGCAATCACGTCTATTGTTAATGCATCCTTTCTAACATGTGTTTTTCCATCAAAATGGAAAACAGCCGAGGTTACACCAATTCCAAAAGACGGCGACAATGAACAGGCAAACAACAATAGGCCCATCTCACTTCTACCAGTTTTATCTAAGGTTTGCGAAAGGAAGTATACGTCGTATCTGCAATCAAATGACACCCTATCGGCATTCGTGTGAAACATCTGTCATTAAAACAACGGACACAATTCTTAACGCTATTGACAAAAAGAAGTTAACTGCTGTTGTACTCTTAGATATGATCAAAGCCTTTGATAGTGTCTATCACGAGAAATTAATTTTGAAATTGCAAGATGTCGGAACCTCCAGTCACACTCTCCAATGGTTTCGCAGCTACCTAAGCAACAGGAAACAAGTAGTACGAATCCACTCAACCCTGTCTAAGCCTTTGCCTGTGACCAGCGGTGTACCTCAAGGGAGTATTTTGGGCCCACTACTATTTAGCATATATACGAAAGTAGTATAGTGTTTGGTGGTACGAAATCATTTTGAAAAAATGATCTCGAACCAAACCAAACACTATACTACTCGCCTTCTGGTCTCGTATTCTGGAATATATAGTTATTTAATTTGATGGAATATATAGTTATTTAATTTGATGGAATATATAGTTGTTCAATCTTATATAATCTATAGTTGTTCAATCTGATGGAACCAAGGTCAGCACATTTTTGATCTCGTATTTTGCAATCTATAGTTTATTAAAATGCGTGACTTTCTCGGAAAACCACCAAGCGTGACATTCTCGGAAAAACAGGAAATGAGTCATCGCCTATAGCTAATATTATAACTCACGTGACGGTCGCATGATTTTTCTAACCAATCAGAAATATACCCATAAATTACTCATTTGGTAAAAACTTTGAGTTTGAGTTTGAGTTTGAGTTGAGTAATTGCAGCTAAAGCATTATGGCTCCATCCCTGGAACAGCTTACTGCAAGATTTGAATCTGTATGTCAGAAAATTCAGGATAGTATTATGGTTATTGAAAGTCTTATGGGATCTGATCAGACTTTTCAGTTGAAGATAATTTAGTTTTTGATGGCATAGTGCCCGTATGCATAGCTTGTCACGCCATTATCATGAATATACCGCTTATCATCGAAACAGCTGAGTGATACTTCATTGATTTCATAACTTCCTAATTGATGGTTCTGACTTCTGATTGTTTTCATTTTGTGATACATTTGTTTGTTATTGAATAGTGTGTCTTTATAGTTTTCATGTTTGATTTTATTTTTGATAATGTTCTTTTTGATTCCTTTTGCTGTTTTTTCTCCTTTTTGGTTATCTTTCATATAGCTATACATCTTTGATTTCAATCCAATGAATTCGCAAACGGGTACTCCTGCTGCCTCATCTTTGAATTTGCCAATAACTTTTTTATTAGTCTTATTGAAATACGGCGAGCTTTCAGGGTAGTCACTGTTGTCAAATTTATCTTTATCATTCCAGAAATCCCTATAGACATCTTCAGCTTCAATCTCATATGTCAAACTGTCTGTATCAGTGAAGAGCAACTTAGCCTTATTACCATACTTTTGTTTAATGTAATTATAATGGAAATCATACATTAGTGTCTTACTAAGATCTAGGATACACATTCCTATATATGCCGGCCTGTTTAAAGTTAGTGTTTCTTTGATCTTATGCACTGCAACTAGATTTTCATTGAAGATCTTACTGCTAACATAAGTGGGTTTACTGGCTAATTTCAATAGCTTCTTCTCATCAGTCACCAATCTGACATCTACTCTCTTTCTGAGATTCTCCATAGTTTTACCAAATACTGAGTTATTCATCAACTTGAAAAAGTCTTTCTCAAAGGCATTTTTAGCATTGGTTCTTTTCTGTGTATTGAAGTCAATGTACTGCCTCAGCCAAGGGGATTGTTTGAACTCTAGCACTCTATAGATTTTTGTTATTTTCAAACCCAAGTCTGTGTATAATTGGAGGTTTCTGTAATGAAGAACATACTTCTCTTTGTTGCTTAATGTTGGTATCAGTTTATGTACCAAACCAGTTGATATATTGTATTTCTTTGCAATATCTTTGCAGTAATCAGACAACATGCCTTCAGTTACTTTCACCTTCTCTGGTCCAAGTGGGTAGTCATTATGATGGTCATGTAACTCTTGGGGTATTCCAGATCAACTTCAAGTATCAAACCCTTTGAACTATCTTCTTTATACTTAGCCAGGTTGAGATTGTTTATTTTATTCTCAGTCATCCATCTGAATCCACCAGTTGGAAGGTATTGGCTCATTGCCCAACCATACAGATTTTTTGCATCAAGATACATGATATATTTCGAGGGCGCCTTCTCATCATACTCTTTCATGTATTTATTATTTGCTTTGCCGTATCGGTTAGCAATATAACTGATACCACCCCGCAGACCCTTTTCAATGAACTAGAACATATCTATATCAGTCATCAATTCCAGTTTGATGTTGGTCATCTTCAGCATGGCATCCCAAGATAAACCGGGAGATGTAAAATAGTGACATGGGTCCAGCTTGTAGTACTCAAGGCATGTTTTTCTGAAGTTTTCAAATACATCAGCCAACAGGAGTACATCTGTTTTAAGGTACAGATCATGATACTCACCCATGTTTTTCAAAGAGAATGCATTCCAAACAGTCTGAGCATGCGCATAGTCTTCATCTGATATATGCTCATCACTCAATATACTGTAGAATTCTTCTTTTGACGGCAGCTTTTGGTTAAATTTATTGAAACTATCCATATAGTCATAAGGATAACCACCTTTTTGTGCCATCAGATTAAGATCATTTCCTTAAACTCTTGTGAGGTGTATTTTAAGGCTTCTTTTGGTAGATTGCCTACAAGTTTTTCCAAACTAGAGCTCATGAACTGGAAACTATCAAGAAAGGTCAAGTAATTACCAAGCATGAACGCCATATACTTCTCCATATTATTAGGTATAGCATTGATCGTCATTTGGCACTTCTCGCCTTTCTTATTTGTATAGGTGTGTTTCTTGACAATGGCTCCAATCTCTTGCATAATAAAATGACTATCATAACCTCTTAGATTGTGAAATATGACAGGTATCTTTATTTCTTCTGGGTTAACTCTAAGTTTCAGGTTACATTCTTGATGAGCTGAGCCTCTGTACTGGCCAGTAATATGACAGTGATCTCTGACTCGAATATCTTTGTCAGTATATTTTTTATCACAAATGTGACAAACTTTGGCTTTTTTGAATTCCTCCTTATCATCTTCAGTCATTTTCAAGGGTTTGTTGAATTCTTTTTTTACAATCTTCTTGCAATATGCTACTTCATCAAGCATGGCTTCCATGAATTTGTACACAGCCTTTTCACCTCTGTATATTGCTGCAGGTTTGCTGTATTTATCATCATAACAACAAACAACTTTGTAACCATATCCACAATCAGTATGCTTCTGATAGGCTTCGGTGAATGATTTATCATTGTTGGGTTTTCTCAGTGATAGCTTCAAAATCAGCATAGATCACAAATGGTACCTGTTGTTGTTTATGGTAATTGTTGAATTTCAGTATGTTGTTATCTTTGTTTGGCATTTTTATTGCTTGTGTGCCATTAACCAGCATACAGTTGTCCTTGTGATTAGTCAATACTCTTTCGGAGCTGAAACATTGCAAACAACGCATGCAGAAATGCTTTCTTTCCTTATGTTTAGTATGATTGTACATTAACCTGTTGAAATCTTTAATAAACACATAATGCTTTTTTTCATTTTCTGTTATAAGAAGAAGATTCAAACAGTCTTCATAATTCTCTTTTGAAATGTAAATTGGGTAGAATTGTTTCTCCTCATAACCAAATACATTGATGTTGATCTCATTTTGTTTTTCTATTTTGTTGTACTGTTTTGTTGTCACTGGAAATTCAATCCCAGTGTAATCCAAATTTTTGACATATTGCTTGTCAACTTTTTTAATCCTCTGTGGGCCTTTATCTTGTGGATTCAAGTGCCTGATGTGACACCATCGGAAGCATTCATCATCCTCATTTTTCATATTAATCAATCCTTTTCTACTGTTTCTAAGTTCCTGAGGTAGTTTAATGTATGAAGAGCCTTTCATTGGTTGATATTTCACCACATTGAGGTAATGACTATCAACAGATTCGATTGTCCAACCAGAACCTTCAGATACCCAAACTGCAATCTTATTCATTATTTGGTCTTTTGACAACTGTAGTGATTCAGTTACTTCCAGATTATTCACAATTGTTTGAGCTACACTGTTGAAATATGCGGTTTTGAATTCTATTTCTCCGTCAGTCATTTTTGCAAATGTTATCTTTAGCGTTTCAACAAATTTCAGTCCTTTCATTTCATTTAACAATTTTATAATATTATATGCAACAGCCTTTCTTGTGTTTTGCAGTTGCGCAAGCGGGTCTTTGTCATTTTTTATACTGATTTCAAAAGACTCAGTATAATCTTTCAAAGCTTTATCAACTTTCTCTATCTTAGTCCTTGGTAATGGTACTGGTAACGGTTTTTTGGTGCTGGGGCTGGGACCGGTTTCTTTTTCATTTGTTCTATTTCCTCCAACCACTCTGCAGGTGGGGCTGGTTATCTTTTTCTTTCGAAATAATCAACCAATTCTTTCACAGTTGGTCTTTTTGTTCTGGGTGCAGGAGTTGGTTTTTGAACTACCTTTTTGGTTCTTTGTACTGGAGTTGGCTTGGTATCATCCACCACAATTATTTTTGGTTTCTTCTCAATTTTTTCAAGCCTCTCATTCATCTTAATTAACATTTCGATGAGCTTAGATTTGCTAAGTTTTTTGAAATCTTTCTTGTTCATTATAATATTGATTAGATATTTTATTTTTATATAATAATTCTTTAAAATAGTTGCATTTGTGTTCAAGGTTTAAAGATAAATTATCTAAACTATACATATGAGTAAAATTTCAATTGAAAAATGCGTTTATTCTGTACATCCAATTTATGATCTGTGTGCCTCAGACAATTATGGAAATGTGATTAATATTGTCAAAAAAGTGCCAATGAAGGGGGCCAAAAAACACAATGGGTATATGATGTGCAGTGTGAGAAAACATGGACAAAAGGGTCATAAAGCGTATCATGTCCATCGGTTTGTTTGGGAGTGTCATAACGGTATTATTCCAGAAGGTAAGGTTATTGATCATATTAATGATGTGAAAGATGATAATCGTTTATGCAATTTACAGCTTATGACACAACAACAGAATTCCAAGAAATCATCAAAGAACAGAGATTATTCATACAATAAAAATATCAGAAAAAATCCAAAATGTGTGAAAGCGATTAATATTACCACCAAAGAAGATTTATACTTTAGTAGTATATATTGCTGTTCACAACATCTTCAAATAAATGTTGGTATTGTTAAAATGGTTTGTGAAGGTATTAATAATTGCAAATCAGGTACATCTAAAAAGGATGGTTATCCATATAAATTTGAGTATGTTAAAAAAGAGGACTTTCCTAATAATTATTTTAAATCAGCCAATCGTCCGAAAATGTCTGAAGAAGATAGGAATAAACACAAAATACAAGCTATGAAGAAATGGCAAAATAAAGACCACAAATGTCCAAGATGTGACAAAGTGATGAAAAATGGTAATAGGCAATATCACAACAAAAAATGTAAATAACCAGAAACAATCATATTTTTGGCTACATATAATAGCAAATAACAGTATATATACTGAAGTTTCTTCTACATATATGTTAGATAATTTTCTCTTTATGATATATCTTTTAAATCCTTGAACGGTATCCAACTGTTAAATTCGTCACTGTAACCCTTCCACTTCACCAAAGCTTGTTTCTTCTTGTAATCTCTGCGAATGACTTTATCAATACGGAATACATCCTGTCCAGCTTTTAATAACTCAGGTTCATAAAAACTCCCTTGTATTTCTTCATCGTTGAGATCTTTTAGTTTGTATGTTATTGGATTAGTGTACTGAATCTTATCAACTGTAAACACTTCTTCTGTCCAATTTGGTGTATAGCCCTTGTCGAACACATTCCGTTTATACTTAGATATTCGGACCTTGTCACCTATTTTGAATTTTGGTTTCTGTTTTAATGTTTCCATATCACCATATAGATTAAAGTAAACAGTTCCTTCATTCCTCTTATCAGATGCTTCAGTGGGTGTCATCTTTATGCTCGAATGTTTGGTATTATTATACTGTTTCACTAATTTTGGTAACATGTCTAAATACTGTGTATTACCTTGAACAGTGAACTGCTTCCACATTTTGGACTTGATTGTCCTATTCCATCTTTCAACTACTGATGACTTCTCTTCATTCTCAGTTGAGTACATCTGTACACTGTGTTTCTCTAGCAAGTCCTTCACATGTTTGTTATAGAATTCTTTTCCCTTATCAACCCATAAATACTGTGGTTTTCTGCCTTCCTTGAATATTGTTTTGAATGCTTCAGTGACAGATTCACCTTTCTTATCCTTCAATGGGACAATCC
>JAEMWC010000073.1:107500-127500 GCA_016490735.1 Pachyseris speciosa
TTGAATCGTAATGAAATTTCTGTCATATACTTTTACATTAGATATTTCATCATTATTTTATTGAGCTCTTTGATTCCAATGACGCCCATTCTGTTTAATATGTGCAATATCTTTACAAACTCATTTCTTACACTCATACTGTTATTACCAGCAAAAATAGACCCACCAAGTAACTGTAAACGTGAAAGCAAGTCACCAACATTATTATAATGGACAACACCTGCTCCATATTGTTTTCTCTTTCTCATTCCTTGCCCTGTTTTGTATTGGTAAGAAGATAACACATCTTTAATCGTTTCTCTATATTTCTTCAAAGTTTTCAATTCTTGATCATAAGATTCTTTATCTTCTGGTGTTTTTACAAATCTTTTTTTAGGTCCAATCACCATGGCGATTTCTACAGCTTTTTTATTTTCTTCAAGAAGTTTTTGTGGGCTGACTTGAGTTAAATCATTTGGTTTCATAAACTTATAATTTTTTAATATAATTCTGTCATTTTTATCGAAATTGTTATCGATCGCTAATATGTTGGGTGTCCAATCCTCATCTTTATCTTCTTTAGGTGCTTCAATGGCTTTAGGAAGTTCCTCACCCATTACAATTGCTCTGCGATTAGCTTCAATAACATCATCAAGTCCTTGTGTTAAAGCCTGTTGATTTTGTTTCAACTGTTCAATTACTTTATCCTGTTTTTTGTCTACACTTTCTTTCACACTCTTCTGGACATCAATAGAGGGTTTCAGTAATTCTGACGTTTCATCATAAGCATCCTGTTTTCTGTTTTCATAAGTCTTGATAACCTCACGAACGTCTCTAGTTTTATTTCCAGCTTCAATTCCACTTTTTAGAAGCCTTTTCATACGTTCTATATCCATCTACAATTGTGTTAGACTAATCTAAACTATTAACATATGGAAATTCCAAATTACGATATCATTCAGGATTCAAACAATTCATTCAGACAGTTGTATCCGTATATGCCTAAAGATACATTTAGAATGTTATTGGCTGGAAATTCTGGATCTGGAAAGACAACCTTGTTTTTGCATCTGATTATGGAACCATTGGTTTATTATGATCAGATACATCTTTATGCAAAAAATTTGGATCAAGACAAGTATCAATATCTGCGGAAAGTCATGGACGAAATAAGCAGGCAAGTTGGATATCCTGTATTTATATGCAGCCAAGATGAAATATCACCTGTTGAACAGATTAAAGACACTGATTTACAACGATTGGTTGTGTTTGATGATTTTGTGACTGATAAAAAACAAGATCAAATCATAAGCTATTTCATTCAAGGGAGACACAAAAACTGTTCTGTCATATATCTCACACAATCATTCTATGGATGCCCAAAATCTGTTAGACTTAATTGTAGCCATTTCTGCCTTTATGATTTTCCATCCACAAGAGAGAGAAACATTATTGCACAAGAACTTGGAATAGACAAGCAGAAATACATTGAAGCAACCAAGAAACCTTATTCTTTCTGTTATGTTGACAAGCCTATGAAAACGGTGAAGAGAAATTTTTATGGTTTAATATAATCTAATAGTATATGGCAGCTCCATTGTGTATTCCAAAATTAATTGAAATCAGTCTTCCAAAAGTTGACAACAATGACAACAATGGTAATTAGATAGATCAAACTTCACTGTGTTATCTAATCTAATATTATATGGGAGTTTTTAATTCTCCACAAAATCAAGATAAAACAAAAACTGGAACTGGTGAAAGAGGCCCAGCTGGTCCAATTGGTCCCAAAGGTGAAAAAGGTGATAGAGGTCCAAAAGGTAATACAGGTGCAATTGGTCCACAAGGAGCTACTGGAGCTGTTGGTCCCAAAGGTGATAAAGGTGATGGATTCAAATTAACACAAGATGGTAATTATGACATTGAAAACAAAAAAATTAGTAATGTAGCAGACCCAACTTCTAACAAAGATGCTGTTAATATGAGATACGTAAACGATTCTGTTTTATCAATTGAAGGAACAAGGGAAAATCCATTTAAATTTCTTCTTGAAGATATATAAAAAACAACCATTATCAGAAATGCGAATAATCTACAATAAGAAGACTATAATAAAAGCCCATACAATATCAATAAAAAATCATTGTCTTTTGTGATTCCTTCTGCTGGTCTTACAACTGTTCTTCGTTTTGATCTGACACAATTGGAAGTTTCAAAGTACACTTTAGTTGTTGAGTTTTATACTGATGGTAATCCATACAATGCAACAGTTTATGATGATGTTTTGTCATCAAATTTAATTGAAAGAAAAGATTCAATAAAAAGAGCATTTCCAAAGACTCATCTTGTTGATGGTTATCTTAAGAGAATATTTTTCATTGAAAAAACAAGTCAAGGAGCTACATCAATGGAATTATTGTTGATCTCACCATATTTATCAAATAATGCCAAACATCATGTCATAGTTTATGGTGTTTATGGATTTTCTAATATCATTTTATCACATATTCACGACCCAGTGTATGAAATTGAAAACGGCAATGTTGTATTCGGTGGTGATATTGATATGAAATTAAACAAAATCATCAACCTGCAGGATAACCCCTCAAACCCACAAGATGCTGTGAATAAATCATATGTTGACACACAAGTTTCAGGTATTGATTTTTCTCCGTTTGTTAGAAAAGATGGAAGTGTTGCAATGACTGGTGTTTTGAATATGGGTGGCAACAGAATTAGAAATATACCAAACCCTAGCTTTTCGTCTCCAGTTGTAAGTGGTGATGCGGTTAATTTTGGTTTTTTTACACAAACTTTACAAGGTAATGTACAAACTATCAGAGCAGACACATTATTATTGGATGGAACAAACCCGATGACTGGTGATCTGAACATGGGTGATAACAAAATCACAAATGTAGCAGCGCCAACAGCAAACAATGACACAGCCACAAAGGGGTATGTTGATACTGAAATTGCTGGAATTACTGGCATTGATGTTTCGCCATTTCTTAAAAAAGATGGAAGTGTTGCAATGACTGGTGATCTTGACATGGGTGACAATAAAATGACAAATGTTGGGGCTCCAACTTCTGACAAAGATTCTGCCAACAAAAAGTATGTTGATGACCTTATTTTATCAGCATCTGGTACTCAACGCAACCCATTCGCTTTTCTGTTAAAAGACAAATCCAAGTCTTCTGCAGTCAGTGGTGTGGAAAACCTTCAAATTGAGAATTTTGACAGATCACCTTATCACATAAACAAGTCGTCATTGTCTTTTTTCATCAAACGAAGTGGTAACTTTACATCTAAAATTCCTTTTGATGTGACATCTTTAAGAAATGGACAGTATACATTTGTTATCGAGTTTTACTCACCATCAGACCCAAGAAGTGCAACAATTAATTTAATCCTTCCAACAATTAACATGCGCGACACTGGACATTCATTTCAGAAGGTTTTTTCCCAAACTCCATATGTTGATGGTTACATGAAGAATCTTATTACAATTGAAAAAACCAGTGGTGGTCAAGCGGCAATACAGGTGGAACTTTCCAGCACATCTCCTGCGTCTAACACCAAAACACATATCATCGTTTATGGGGCCTATGGCTATCATACCAATTTGTCTTACTTTGTGCACGACCCAGCGTATGAAATTTAAAACGGCCATGTTGCGTTTGGTAGTAATATTGACATGAAATTAAACAAAATCATCAACCTGCAGGATAACCCCTCAAACCCACAAGATGCTGTAAACAAAAGTTATGTGGACCAGAGGTTGCAAACCAAACTCGATACGATTGCACAACAAAATCTAAATATGAACAACAATGCCATTACTGATCTTGCTCCACCCGTAAATTCAGATGATGCGGCTACAAAAAGATATACTGACGAATATTTTCTCCGACGAGACGGTTCAACTGCAATGTATGGCGATTTGTCAATGAGTGGAAATAGAGTGACGAATTTAGCGGACCCGTCGGATGAAACTGATGCAGTGAACTTCAGAGTTTTAAATCGAGCTGGAATAGTTATGAGAGGAAACGCTTTATTATTGAATGGAACAAATGCGATGGCAGCAGACTTAAAACTTGGAAGGCATAAAATCATTAACTTGAAAGAAGGAACAAATAAAACCGATGCTGTAAATTTAGATCAATTAGAAAAAAGTCATATTTCATCTGCTTCTCATCCAAAGAATGCTTTCAAATATTTGATGAATGATATCGATGAAGTCAGTACTGAATATGGCTTGAAAGTTAATGGATATGTCAATTTACCTCGTTCACCACATTTTATTTCAAAAAAGGTCATTGATGTAGACTTGAATAAAGAAGCTAATCATATTTTCAGAGCTAGAATTGGATTTAATATGTATACAATAAAAGATGGAAAATACACTTTTATCCTTGAATGGCTATTTCCTGATTATGAAGGAATGAATTTTAGTAGTGTAACATTCAGTGCAACTGGTGGAATTACAATTCATAGAACTGTAGGGAGAAAATTTGATAACAGAATGAAGATCATTCGAGATATTTATTATGGATCGAAAAACCTTCAGTAAGTTCACCACCTGAATATTTATATTGTACGATTCATATTAATGCTAACCCAACTTATCCAAATAAGTACAAAGTTCATTGTGTTGTATATGGTATTGATGGTGAAGCAGCAGACGTTCCATCAAGTGTTTATGACTTCACAGAAGCTTATAAAACCGTGAATGAAAAAATACAATTACAAACTGATTTAGACTTGAATGGACATGCTTTGATTAATAATTCATCAAACTTATTTGACGGTCAAAATGGTGAATTGACAATGCTAAATGATATTAATATGAACAAGTTTCTAATAAAAGAGGCTAAACTTGGCGGCGATTTAAATCCAAATGGCCATAGAGTTCACAATAATAGTTTGAATCTATTTCGTTCAAGCGTTACAGGTGTAATTATGGAAACAGCTTTCGATTTGGGTGGATTTGCTCTCTATCAGCCAAAATTAGGAGGTGATCTAAATTTGAATGGGAATAATATAATTGGTCAAATACAATATTTAAATTGCTCTATTAAAGCCAATCTAGGACATAATAAGAATTTTTTTAAGCCTGTTTTGATAAATGGCACTGAATTTTTAGTTATTCATAACAATAACTTTTATATTAAGAATATGTATATTATGCAAGGAGCAAGACCCGGAACGTTCTACTTCAAGAAAAAGAATGAAGGTGATGGGTTATTCCCACTTCCAACAATTATTTTCGAATATAGAATTCCTTCTAAGATTAGTAACATAAGAACAGTTGCAGTCAATAAATCATTATCGAGAGGCTATTTTAAAATTGACTATTCACATCCCAGTAGTGGACCATTTCATACAACATTCACACTTGAAGTAATTATGAATTAATCTAAAATAATATTATATGGGTATATTCAACTATTCACCAAATCAAGGTAAAACAGGCCCAAAAGGTGATAAAGGTGATAGAGGTCCTAAAGGTGATAATGGAAATGGATTTAGAGTGACTCAAGATGGTCACTATGATCTTGAAAACAAACATTTGACTAATGTAAAAGCAGGCAATGATTCTGATCATGTTGTTATCAAATCACAAGTTTCAGATATTGTCAGAGATAGTTTTTTGGATTTGTGGGTTTCTGAATTCATTAGATTGTATTCAAAATGCGTTTATCAAATCGACAGAGCAAATAATAATTTTCTAGATATGAATGCAGACAGAAAAGTTGAAACATTGTACGATCTCTCGAATGAAGAAAATAATGCAACACAATCAACTTTAAACATAAGACCCACTGTTTGTACCAAAGCTAATAAACATAATGGTCGTTATTATTTAGACTTAAATGGATCACAGAGAATGATAAGTCAAATCAATTTAAATAATGATGTTGTCAATATCTTCATTGTTTATAAATTAAATTCAAATACAGGTGGAAATCCATGGAAAAATGGGCTTTTTGGTGATGATAATGGAGGTTATTATAAGTTTGTCAGCTATTACAATGGTTCAAATTTACCTATAAGTGGTGTTGATCAATCAAATTGTGTATATTTTGGTCCAGCAGCATCTATACAAAGTTTCAGAAAAATAGCAGATTATTCAGTAAATGATTTGGGTCAAATAAATGTTTGGCACTGCTTGTCTGTTCACTGGGATAATTTATCTTCTCCAAAAACAAACACAAGTAAAATCTATTGGAATAAAAAACATATTGGAAGTTTTACAGCTGCCAATAGAAGTGGTAGTCAGCAAATGACTTTTGGTGATTTGGATCCTAGCTCTATCGCACCTCTTGACGGTAGTGTTATTTTTTTCTGTGTGTACTTGGATTTCATGTTAGATGAAAAAACAATTTTGGATCATCATAGCGTTTTAATGCAACGATATAATATATGATAGAAGACGCAATCAAATATGTTAACTACTTCTTCAAAGAAACCAAACAACAACATGACAGTGTTTATGATGTCATACTGAAATCAGCTTTAGTATATCAATATCTGTACCATAAAAATTTCGGGGTATTCATATCAGTCAATGATGTCCTCGAACTAAATAATAATGATATAGGTCTAATCGGACCTGGCAATGGCTGTCTTACATGGTTCTTGGAAACAATATTCAGTCCGTTGCACATAATGCACTCACACAGCATTTTGCATGATGCTTTTGGTAGATTTTATGACCATCATTCATTAGACAGAGGGTACTCATATGCCGTGCCCAAAAAGCTCACACCAAGATGGATAAAAAGATCTCCATTATGTGGCCAGATATCTGGAATACTTTATTGCATATTCAAGAGAATTATAGTATAAACAATATGTATGAAAGAGCGAAAAAGCATATTCAACTGGAACCATATTTCAGGTGAATTAACAGAAGATCAGGTAAATGAATTAAAATCCTATTACCGAACATATCACAGAAAGTGTTGGGCTCATAAACAGGCGGTTAAACGGTTCAAAAAATGGAAATTACTGGGGAATTCCTTGTCCATCATCTTTGCAACAGGGGGTCTCGCCACAAGTGTGGCAACAGGTGGTGTTAGTTTGGTAGCCATCAGTACAGCAGCACTTTTGATACAAGGGTGGATGAAGCACAAAAACCTAGATTTGAAAATCCAAAATTGCACATATGCTTATCAAAGCTATCAACATCTACTCAATTCAATAAAAGACAAGTTGAGAAGTGGTGATTTTGATGCTTCAAGTATACAAATCTCAATGAAGAATATCGATGATTATGTGACTGATAATAGTCCAATTATTGATAAGTACCTAATGAAATATGATGAAAAATTCACTGCTTGATAATACGAATAATTTTATCAAATCTTAACAATAGAATGTCAACCCAATAACGATCATAAAATCCAAGCGTCTTTTTTGATCTAGTAACTATTATTTCATCAAATGGAAGATCAAGCATTAAAAATATTTGCTTAAGCATAAATTTCGTACTTATCATCCTTTTACGATTCTTATTCACCAAAGGAAGGACAGTGTCTATCTCTTCGAATATTTTCAATATTTTACCCTTATCTTTTACAGAAATTTGAAATCCATTCTTGCGACATATACCATTTATCACATTTTCAATATGGTACTTCCGATGATATACAGATTTTCGCCGTATTTTATACATATTATTATGAAAGTCAACGTACTCTTTACAATAATCATAACCATGAACTGAACCACAATTTAGACAAACATTTTCACCATCATCGTTAAACATTTTCTGATTATCACAGCAAGGTGCTTTCACACTTTTAACAACTTTGACCAATAACTGATCACAAAAAGAACATGACAATTCTCCCATATTTTTCAATTCATTGTGAATTACTGAATTACAACTCATTTCTGTACTATTATATGAGATTTTATTTTTATAAACCATCGGATGGTTCCACGTGAGAAATAATAGCTATAGGTGATGACTCATTTCCTGTTTTTCCGAGAATGTCGCGCTTGGTGATTCTTCCGAGAAAGTCACGCATTTTTAATAAACTATAGATTGCAAAATACGAGATCAAAAATGTGCTGACCTTGGTTCCATCAGATTAAACAACTATAGATTATATAAGATTGAACAACTATATATTCCATCAAATTAAATAACTATATATTCCAGAATACGAGACCAGAAGGCGAGTAGTATAGTGTTTGGTTTGGTTCGAGATCATTTTTTCAAAATGATTTCGTACCACCAAACACTATACTACTTACGAACGATCTTTCCTCGAAACCACAGAAATGCAGCACTCAGAGTTACGTAGATGATACGAAACTCATCACTTCCTTTCAACTAAAAGACAGTCTGGATGCAGTTACTGATTTGAAAGACGACCTGTTTAAAATAGGAGAATGGTGCTCCAACAACCTCTTGTTACTCAATCCTGGCAAAACCAAATTAATGATATTTGGCAGCAGGCAAATGCGTGCAAAATTGCAATTTCACTCCCTTCCCTTTATGGGAAAGGACATCGTCCCTACAGACACTGCTAAAGACCTGGGCGTGATTTTGGATTCTAATTTAACTTACGATGAACACATAATTAAAACCGCTTCTTCATGCATGTCCCGCCTCGACCAAATAAACCGCGTTAAGCATGTTTTTGACAAACGTACACTCCTGATGATTATTAACTCTTTAGTTTTTAGTAAATTATTTTATTGTTCTAATGTATGGACAAACACATCGAAGTGTAACATTAACAAACTGCAGACTGTGCAAAACTTCGCTTGCCGCACTGTGAGCGGCGCGCGCAAATACGACCATATTACACCCATTCGTAAAGAACTCAATTGGCTACCTGTGGCAAACCAGTTATATTACCGAAGCGCTACAATGGCCATTAAGTGTATGATGGGCCACGCCTCTGAATACCTGTCTTCAAAATTTTTAAAGCGAGCCGAGGTGAGCGGTCGTAGCACCAGAAACTCACAATTGTTGAACACTCCACTTTTTAAAACCGCTAGCGGCCAAAGAACCTTTTATTGTAGAATAGTTAATTTGCCCTGAAAAACACGGCAATCGAAGATGTGATCTACGTGATCGAAGACGTGGCATCCCGGGAAATTATTCTTTCAAGGTGACAAGGCAGGGGAAGCCTATAACTCCATTTGAAACCCAACTAAGGATCAATTACTGATGCACGACCGAATAATTTCCCGGGATACCACGTCTTCGATCACGTAAATCACATCTTCGATTGCCGTGTTGCCAGCATGGTTGTCCTGATGGTGTAGTGGTCATCACACCCGACTAGTATACGGGGGACGTGGGTTCAAATCCCGCTCAGGGCAAATTTTCTTTCAAACGTTTATTCAATTAAAATATGATTATTTGGGGTGTATAGGGTTAGGGTTTCCTTCATATAGAGTACTATAATACTATCATTAATATTGTCTTTGAAAAGCCCCCTTGGGGAAAGTCAATAAAGTATGTATGTATGTATGTTTGTATGTATGTATGTAAGTTTCATTCCTGATCCTAGAAAAGTAACAACGATTAAACCGAATGTTAAGCTTCAATTTATTTAATTTACCTGTGATGTAGAGGTTCTTGAAAATACGTATCCACTTTAAAAACACGAATCCCCAAAAATAGCGAGCGGTTTGTCCAAAGGAAGAACTTCTTCCACTAAGTTTGAGCTACTCATTCCTCCCATTAATGCCGGTCAACTGTTAGGTGACCTTCCTTGGTAAGCTGCAAGATGCGTGGTAAAGTAAAAGCCCTTGAAGCGTTGAATCATTTTGTTTTTCAACCACACAATCCGAGCTCCATGCAAGTGGATCCAAGTTTTAAGCTTTTCCTGAGAAAAATATTTTGCTCTTCCGTTTTAGCGCTTGGAAACTCACCTTCCGGAGTATCTTTAAACTAGTTCCTGCTTTTTATGCCGTTTACGCGAAGAAATTCGAAAGAAGATGAAGTTGTTTTGCTCAAAATGAAGAAAACAACTGAAGGTGAAATTTCGAGCCACAAAAAGCGCGCGAAAAATTAAGCCTCGTTTTGGTTTGGGTGTCCCACACCTGGCTTGAGCCTGCGATCCTATCAAAAGCCAGTACCTGGTCAGCGGTAAACTTAAAAAAACAGCCAATCTTGATGACCTTCAAACTTGAGCCCGCAATATGGTCACATGATACTGGTCAGTGGATACCTTGTCTTGACAGGTGTCAATTGACCATAACATGGATGTCCGAGGATGTCTAATATCAAAGATGCTGTAAACTAGGTTGTAAACTGGAGTATTTCCGCCATGTTGGAGTATTATTATTATTATTATTATTATTATTATTATTATTATTATTTTACTAATATTTTTACAATATTTATACGGATGGTAATTATGAATATCTTTTTTTAGCATTTTAAAAATAAATATTATTATTATTATTATTATTATTGTTATTATTATTATTATTATAGGACATTTCACAGCGCATACATGAATCGGTGGACTTACGTACGGACGTACGTACGTAGGCACTTATGTACGTAGGCACGTACATACGGTGACCAAAACCGTATTTTCTCGAACAGATGGCTTACCATATTTTCTTACTAATGGTGCTCCGCTTGGCGGCCCAGCTCCGCTATAAATCCGGATGACTTGTTCTTTAACACATTAACGACAAAAATTCAATTCAATATTCCCCGTAAATGTTCCAACAAACGGCGCTTAATGGCGAGTTTGAGTCCTAACTGTATCTGAAAACGCGCAAAAATGTCGCGTTTCATTTTGCATTTGAGGGACTGAAAACGAACTCAAATAGCTTCGGAAGTGTTCGGAAGTCATCGAAACATCTTTGAACATGTTCGGAAGTCTTCGAGAAGTCGTCCGAAGTCGCCGGAACATTTTCGGGAATTCCGGTCATGAGGAGACGAAAATCTCACGTATTTGATTCAGAAAAAGTTGGCAGGTATACGAGTTTTTAACACAAAAATTCCTCCTGAAGCTAAATGTCTACATTTGTAGCAAACTTCGACTCCAATTCTTGCAATCTGTTCCACATTTTCCTGCTCACTTCTTGAGCGCGGGATAACGCTATTTGATTGCAGTTGCTCTCACTGTCTGTAATTTTCGCCTGTGACCCAGTGGAATTCCGGGTATTTGTTGTGTAACGACGACATGGAAGTCCACCAATTTCCATTTTAGATATTTTTTTTATGTGTCGAGCCACCTGGTCCGGCTGAAAAAATATTGCACTGATTGCATTAAGTCAAAACTCGCCAAAATTGTCATGCCAGGTCCTGGAATCCACTCACAAAACGGCCCATCAACCCAGCTTTATGAAGCCAGGCAGGGGCTTCTGAGGTGGAAAATGGCTCGAAAAACACACTTATAACTCAAATACGTAACGAATTGTAGCTGCAGTGACCGTTTAGAAATAAACGACAGCTAGCGTGACAAGCGTGACAAGAAAGATAGAGGCTTTGTGGACCAGCGAAATCTCCGTGGTAACCCCTTATATCGAATAGCCAGGTCGATTTGACCTTCTACCCTCCGGAAATTGCCAAAAAAACTCGCAAAACGTTCGTAAAAACAATTGTTAAATGTACCAAATCAACGATTGAGCCTAAACGATTGATTGAGATTTGAAATTGAGCCATTCATATGTGGGTACTTGAGCCTGAGCATTAGCTATGCCATGCTGATGAGGCCTGACAAGGCCGAAACAGCTGTCCATGGCTGCTAATGTTTAGGCTCAATCTTTGATTTGGTAGATTTAAGGGGTAATGCCCGCTACTATGTGGCCTTAGTGCCTAAAGAGTGGCTTCTGCTTACCAGATCACATTAATTTGTGGGGTATCCTTCCAACTAAAAGGATAAGTGCAGACGAGTCATGGGATCAGAGATACCAAGGTTTCTTATTTTGAAAATTCTCAGTACACACGGAGCGAGATTGACTTGAGAGATTGATACTTTGCGAAAACAAAACGAGAAGTCGCCACGCTTTCACGGAACCAGGAAACAACTATGAAAAACGTTTTGATCAAAGAGAATTGAAAGGGTTTCAAAATAAACAAGAGGTTACAATTAGCCTAAACTCGTGTTTGCAAAAATACATTGTGTATCCCTAAGTTGGAGGGAAACAAGAGAAAAAGAGAAGTCTGTCCTCCTTACATCGGACGCATTGCGCTTAAAACTTCCGAATTGCGTTTCAGGTTAACCATTGATAACAATGGTCATACTTGTAAAAAAAACCGAAACAAAACAGACAAAGCAATAAAAAGAGAAACGAAAAAATCGTGGTTCGAACCTGGGATTATCTACATCAAAAGCGATTACGATGACCGCTACAGTAGTTTTGTTTAGCATAGCTAATGAGGAGAAAATAGTTTATTTATTGCAAAATATCTAATCCGACATTGTTTACATCGATGGATTTAATTTCTCCTGAGCGTTTGACAAAGGAAACGCTTATCGAACGGTTTTGGATTCAAGTATGGACAGACAAACCGCCGATATTACTCATCGAAGCATCTCTTGCAGAGGTGGGTTAAATATTATCCGAGGGAGTGCCGCTTATGCATTGAATACTGCAACTGACCAGTATTGTGCTGTATATCTCACACTTCGTTACGTTATTATAGATGTACTGATTCGAGAATCTCCGTTTTCATTACTAGACATTTATGCCCCTAGATGAAATAGATGGGATGTTTAGTAGTCAGTTGATCATTGGAGGCGTACTCAGGATTGGTCAGGAAGAAGTTTACATGATCAGAGCGGCTTTTCAGTGCCCTATACAGAGAAGTGAACTTTCCTCTTTGCAGTTATCTAACGTTACCATATGGCATCAATTGAGATTTGTTTCGAATCATTTATTAGGGTCCCAAAGGGGTTTAGGGTTCCAGGGCTCCGGAATCAAAAGAGCAGGGATCCGGGACTCTGGACCGACATAAACAGGGCTCCAGGGCTCCCGAGAAATTGATCAAGGGCTCCAGGCTCCACTATCCTTTCGTGCTTTAATCCAAAAACAAATCCTAGAATTAAGAAAATACAGCAATTTCTATTTTTTTTAAACGCTGTTTTTATAAGTTTCTATTCACTAAACTCGTGTAGTACAGTTATCTTGAGTTATTTATCAACCATGACCAATGGATACATTTAATATTTGACACAGTGAATGACGTGTCAAGTTTTGAAGGTTAAAACGCGGCAAGAACAGCAGGCAGCTTTTGGATCTGTCACATCGTGGTATGAACAAAATCGTGTTCAACACGATTTCGTTCATACCACAAAGTGACAGATCCAAAAGCTGCCTGCTCTTTCTTTCTTTGTGGTGGTATTTTCGTCACTAGACATGTGCAGAGGACATTTGACGAAGACTACAATGAGAACCAAATTAACACATCTGATACTTGAGAAACTGTCTACAGTCCAAGGGTGTTATGTGGATTTTTCCTATTTCTAGGTAGGACAAAAGTTTAAAAACCTGAATCAGGCAGTATATATATCTCAGTAATTTAGAGTTTAAACCTATATAAATCAGGATGCAGTTAAGTGCAGTTAAGTGTGCCAAGGACACTAACGAAATTACAATGAAAAGAATGAATGTTGATTAGCCTCCTATGAATAGAGGGTGTTAAGGCCCTGGCAAACGAGGACACATTGTTGCGGACACTGACATTGTTGCGGGCACAAATGTTTCGCTGTTTGCCCGCGCGCGCAACATTTGTTGCGGGTACAAAATTTGTGTCCTCAACAAATGTTTCCCAGTTTGCGCAGTATGGAAACACAACATTTGCATTGTGTCCCGCTCGTTCGCTCACCCAGCAAACATCATGAGCAACAATGTGTCCGCAACAACGTGTCCTCGTTTGCCAGGGCCTTTTCAAGTTGTGGTGCTGCGTCGGTGCAGTGGGGCTGTGAAACATGAAAATTGAACAAGCTGACGTTTCGAGTGTTAGCTCTTCTTCAGAGCGAATCGAGAAACTGTTGGTTGTGTATGCTTCAATACTCATCATTAACATCATCATTTTTTATTTGCCTTTTTTCCTAATATATTTACAGTTTAGAAAAGTACAATATGTGGCAAGGTGACCTCTAGAAACCACCAGGCTTTTAGTTGAGGCCACCTTGTGTATACTGACAATATGGTTAGATTGATAGTGCTCAAGTGTGCGGTCTAGCCAATAAAGTAATTATTTTATCAGTAATTATTTTACTAAAAACCGTAGCAGTTTCTTCTTAAAGTTAGGAAAACTTGTAAGAGAAGTAATTGTAACAGGGAGGGAATTCCAGATCTTTGGACCTTGTAAAGAATTGTAAATTTTTTCAGATTTGTTCGGCAGTGATGCACACGATAATTGTTGGCTGTTATGGTGCTATAGTTATGAATTAGACTATTTGTAAGAAACAATGAAGGCAACAGGTTGTTGTGAAACAGTACATAAATTTAACTATTTGAAACGTATTTATTTGAAAAATGTCTAAAATTCCTAATTTGGAGAATAAGGGAGCAGAATGTGCTCTATAGTCTGAAATTGGTAATAGCTCGCACAGCCCGTTTTTGCAAATAATAAATTCTATTTAAGTTAGTTACCTATGTAGACGACCATGTAGAATTACAATAGGTGATATAAGGATAAATTAGCGAGTAGTACAGAGTGAGTCAGAAGATAGATAGAAGCGGGACCTGAATAACATTCCAATTGATTTAGAGATTTGTTTACATAAATAGCTGATATGATCTTTTCAAGTAAGATGTTCGTCAATATATACTCCTAGAAATTTAGTAGCGTTGGTTTGTGTTAAAAGTTGGCAACCAAGGGAGATAGAGAAGTTGTGGTTACATTTCTTCTGCCAAGGTTTGAAAATGCGCTTCTGACGAGAAAGCTGCCTACATTTCTGTCACGTTTGAAGGAAATCAGTGGCGGTTGCGAAAAGATTCTAGCCGTTTCGGGATAATCTTGCAGTATTTTAAAGTTATTAAGAGTGATGGTTTTTACTGGGTTATCATGAGGGTGAAATGTGAGGGTAAATGGAACTCTGTCACTTTTTTTGCTTTTGTGACGTTATGGTGCTGACTGTTGACCAATTTGTTGGGCGTGGTGATGGCCCGCTTGAACAACAATCCAAACAACGCGTGTCGGTCTGCGGTTTTCAAGGTACCACGGAAAGCCGTAAAAATCCAGAGCAAGAATTCATCTTTCAAAACGGCACCTTTAATCCTCACGGTACCAAAGAACACTTTGCATTTTCATTTTCATGTTACCATATTACCACCAATAGCGTAGCTCCATCTTGTCTATATCAGTAAACTATACATAACCGGCCAGAATTCCTCGATTCGCTCAATTCAGCTTTTTGAATCTCTTTACTGTTGTCAATTTACATTATCAACTCCGTTCATGAACCAAATTTTAATTAACATCAGTCTAGTTTTCCGGTTTTTCACTATCTTCGTTCTAATTCCCTGCAAACAACAAACAAAGCACGTTTATGACGTTATCTCTGTGCAAGAATGTCCGAATTTTGGTCGTGTGTGGGGCTCCGGTCTCGGCAGCAAACGTTTTGAGGGCTTCAGGCTCTATAGTGCTACAGTAAAATAATATTTGGGCTCCAAGCAACGAAGTGATGGGGCTCCGGGCTCCACGACAAAAATTTTAAGGGCTCCCGGGCTCCGGCCATCCCCCTTTTGAACCCTGATTTATTCTATACGAGTTAGTAGTTGCATACACAGAACAACTGGGTCTAAAAGGCAACTTGATAACTTCGCACGAGGCGTTTCCTTTTAACCGTTCCCATGCGACCGCATTAAGTCTTAGCTCCCGTTTGTTTGTTTGTTTGTTTAAAATTCGATCCTGTTTACATGTCACTTTGTCTTTAAAGTAAAAGTGTTCGATAGAGAGGAATTTTCAAAAGGGTACTGTTATAACAGTTTGTGATGACTGAAATTCCACAAAACAAGAGGCCATAATGGCCATCACTCGGTCTTCCAAGAGGCAATCGGAATTCCTTTCAATATATTATTTTCATATACTGTAGCATCTGTCTTTTGATCATGTACAGATAAATGCACAAATCTCAAGAATTTGAGATATTGTAGAAAAATAGTAAATAAACGACCTGTCAAAGTCTCAGGGATATCCCGTACTTGAGTTATTCACACGCTAGAACCCAATTTCTTAATTTTAGGACAAAAAGTTTTTGTTTCTCATTTTTAAGTTCTTAATGTTACTGAAATTTCTGATATTAAGAGCTTGTTGGAAATAAGAAAAAAATCCAGAACTTCTTTAAGATGTTCTTTTTACTTTCCAATAAAATAACCTTGTGTTGTTTCAGTAATATATAAAAACCTTTGATTCTTTGATTTAGAAAAGTATTTCTGAATCAGTCTTTGGAATGCGTTCGCTTCCCCACTGGCTTCTGGTTATACAATGCAAGCAATGTGTTTCAAGAGTTGGTGACTGTGACAACATATACAGTGAACATTGCTTTTAGACGAACTGCCGCGGCAAAGGAAAATTCAGAGCCAACAAGCCGACATGGAAGACATTTTGTTGTTTACAGAGCTTACCCTACAAAAGCTGTGCATATCTTTTCCTCACGCTATGAAAAAAAATTATCTCAGCCGGCCGTTTTCCGCGCTTCACCTCTGACTTTTAAAGGCCGTGCTCATTCATTGTCGCCACCATAGGTTAACGCCAGTCAATGTAATTGTGAATGCGGAGAACTTAACTTTACTGATGAGGAAAGTTAACTCAGAAAGGAGCTTCATTTTGAGAACGGCTTTTCAGTTCATGATCAGTGCTTTGCAAGAGAAGTATGTAACCAAAGGCTATTACGTTTATGACGAGCCCTCGTCTAAAAACATTCTCGAAGACCCAATGGCAGACACTGTTGGGACGGGAGGAAGTCAAAACGGGCGAAATTGATGCGAACAAAATTTTACAAGAGCGAGCGGGCGAGTCCCTGGGATGCTATTGGTTAGATTGGCCATAAACATTTTTGTGGCCAGAGGGATTTAAATGGTTTCTGGAAATAGTTTGTTAAGAGTAGCATCCAGGGGCTCGCTCTCTCGCATTTGTAAACTTTTGCTCGGCAAGAGGATTTATGGCAGCCGGTCTTGCCGAATTTTTCAACCTGCGTCAACAAATAAACCACGATGATGATAACCCATGATGTCGTTTCGCCCGTTTGAATTTCGGCCCTCCCAACTAGATAACGTATGTTTCAATATACTTGGTATGGTGTATTGTATCTCATAAGTGGCTTGTTCCTTTTGGACATCAGTCTTGAAGATATTTATGTACCGACTTGTAGGCTCGGCTTTCACACTCACGCTATTTCGCCGTTTTTTGATCTGTGTAACTTCCATCCCTTCACACTTGAAACGATGCGTCTTCAAAACGATTGGTTTAAGAAAGTCACAACTTTTGAATCCTTTTTCGAAAGGCTTAGTGCTTTTCAGTCCGAAAGATAGGGAAAACGCACAAAAGTGGAAGTTTTCAAACGAAAACGCCGGCATTGGTTAGAGTTCAGGGGCCTTGCCTAGACTGCTAGAATAGTAAAATCTCGTCTCAGGTCATTGCAGCTGGAGGATTACTGATTCATTCTCTAGAGTTTCTTGAAAGTGGGAATTGAGAGTCATGACACAAGAATGAATAACTGATTTTTGCATTTATGTTCAGCGCGTTTTCTCAGTACCATATAATAATCAAATGCGCTTTACAACACTGTTTGGGGGCTTACCCTGAGATCGCTTGTGGGGAAAATTGCTCCTTCGCAGTTCCCCAGATGCCTTCTTTAGTGAAACATTTCCAGACTAGAGCAGCTCATAGCTAAACGGCCACTCTCAAAATAGTTTTTGATTTAAAGAATTGTAACTGAAGGCGAATGGTAGAGGATGAATGATTTTAATCAGTATCAAATCATGGTCTTCAGGTGACAAGTTTACGTAAAAAGTACACCAGCGCTGGTTTTTTAAGCCTAAATAATCAGTTGAAACTTTTCAAAATATATATTTTCGTTACTAGTACACGAAATAACAATAATAGAGTCTCTGTGAAAAGATATTTGGTGATATCATACCATGGTTAAAACTTAAAGACCCATGCTCACCTAAAGGGCCTTGCACACGTTTGTTATTGTTTTTAATAATAATAATAATAATAATAATCATCTTTATTGAGGAAACTTTTTCATAAAAGATATGGTTTTCAAAAAGGACCTCAAAACTAGATTTATATTGTAAAAACAAAAAAGCTATAAAATTGCATAGGGTTAAAAAGATACAAAAAATGCACAGAAAATCAAAAATAAGTATAAATAAAAATTAAACGTAAGTAGCTATATTAAAAACTTAAAAACATTACGTTTAAAACTATTTACATTCCTTGAGTCTTTGATCGTCTGACTAAGGGAGTTAAAATCGGAAACGGCATATTGTGTTCTTTGCTTCCCCCAATTTCTTTTGACACGTGGTAATCTAAAATTGCCTTTGTTACGTGTATTATGCCTATGAAGTACGTCTTGTCTAATCAAGTCCATATCGTGATTAATCAGGCCATTGATGCATTTGTATACGTGTACACACCTTCTTTGAAATCGCCTTTTCTCTAGAGGCAGCCACTTGAGAACGGCTAATGCCTCAGTGGAGGATGAGTACAATGGTCTATTTAAAATAACTTTAGCGGCCTTATTTTGCAAAACTTGCAAACTAGACATAAGGGTAATATTATGTTTATCGCCCCATACTAGATCAGCATATTCAAAAAGGGGCATGACAAGACCTTTATAGAAAAGTAGACGCGCCCTGAAAGGCAATAAATGCTTTATAAGCTTGAGAAGCCCAAGCCTCTGATTGATTTTCCCAGTTAGGTGTTCAATATGATCAGTCCATGTGAAATCCGAAGATATATGTATACCGAGGTATTTAAAGCTACGAACATTACTTTAACCGTCTCTATTGTTCATTCTTGCGATCTGATTGGTTTACCAGATTCTCCCACTGAGTCCCAGTGGCGTGAATATCAATAACTGATAACAACGAAATGAGTATCCATTTATTTGTCTATATTGCTGTGATTTATTTGAATCTTTTCGTGCCTACGAAAGACAACAGTTCCTCCAAAAACACTGCAAATGTGTGTGGTTCATCATGTAAAACTTTTTGCGACTGAGGAAGCCGATTGTTTCGCTTGCATGTGTGGCTAACTAAAAGCGACGCGGTAAAGGATTCCAAAAATTAAATATGTTGCCTTGAATATTCCTAGTCCATATATTTTAATTTTAGTGCTCTAGAAGGCTTACCTTGTCATTATAGAAATTGCTGCGAAGAGAAATTAAGGGCGTTCGACTCGACAGTTGACTCGATGGATGCTGATTTGTCGGATGCAAAACCGCGCTCGTGTCCGATTCATTTACAGGTAAAATCGAACTGCATGATCAAAACAATCGCCAAGGTCGGACATCAGTTGAAATCTGGCATTTCGCTACGACAGATACATGTTCGGCGGTATCAAATCATCCCTTTTATTTGCTTAAAAATACTAGCTAAGCAAAGTCTGAGATGGCGGGCATCTTCCTTTGGGGTAACTGTACATTGCCGTCAACTTCGAGACAGCATTTGGCAGCGACCATGTATCAAGAAAGTAACTGGACAAAAGTCACGTTCTGCCAGCACAATTACAAAACAAATTCATTGAGAAAACAGCCTGACAATGGACGGTACAAAACGTGGACCCCCCTTCTGGACCCCCATCTGGACCCCATCTGGACCCCTTCTGGACCCCCTTCTGAACCCCCTTCTGGACCCCTCAATTTCTCTGTTGAAAAATAATAAAATGATATTTAACAGTCTTCGCTTTGGATTTTAACTTCGGCCGGTTCGTTGATAGTTACAGACAGTATTACAGTAATCGCGAGCATTACCACAGCCAGTTGCCATTTTCATCCCAAGAAAGACTTGCTTTGAATTTCGCTGAATTTGCGTTGCTGACTTTTGTTGTTGTTACCAAATAC
>JAEMWC010000073.1:132500-352500 GCA_016490735.1 Pachyseris speciosa
AGAAACATTTGTTGCAGACACAAAATGTTTCTGAAAAACAGAAATCTGAAACATTTTTGCGTCTCGGACACAAATTTTGTGTCCGCAACAAATGTTACACGCGCTGGCAAACAGGGAAACATCTGTGTCCGCAACAATGTGTGCAACAATGTGTCCTAGTTTTTCGTTTTCTTATGCCTTTAAGGTGGGGGTAAACGTCAATTTGTGTGTAATTTTATGGTGCTTGAAGAAGGCATTTTAAAGTAAAAATGTTTTGAAACACTTCAGTTAGTTGCCACCCCACAAAGGCACTGCAGGTTGCTGGGGGAACTGTTTGGTATCCGTCTACTAATTTCTAACTTCAAAACTTATTAAATCTTCGATTTTCCCCATATTTTCCTAAGATCTCCTAAATTTAACTAATCCTTTGAGAAAAATTATCTCTTCCCAAATATACCCAAAAATCACTAAAAAAATTCACATAATATCCCACACATAGCTTTGTGGGATGGGCAGAGGGATTTTGATTGCTTGCAACGCGAACGAGATATCAACGTGAAATACATGTCAAGCGGCTAAAGGTTAAAATATGAATGTTGTGCCGCGTAGCACTAGGAACACAAATAGTGGAATAGAGAATTAACTCTAAAGTTATTCATGGGTTTAAGTAGCACTTTAATTTACGCTTTAGAGTTAATTCTCTATTCCACTAAAGGTTAAAATACTCGAGGACATTATAGTGACAATACAAGACATCCCCACTCATGCCACCAACACCGCGTGCCAGATGACTGTTGACTCAGAGATAGGGAACTTTGGTCTACCTTATATGATAATATGCCTTGAATGATAAGGTCTGCGTTATTCCTTGGAAGTGTGCTTCGAAGAACAACAGTAAATTGATCAGGTCCATTTCATAAAAGCCAAACTTCTTGATTTTTTAGATGAAATAGCAATATGGGAGTGCCAAAGTTCTATCGGTGGGTCAGTGAACGATATCCATGTTTGAGTCAAGTGATTCAAGAACACCAGGTATTTCATTCGAAACTACAATCGCTTGTTGGTCTGTGAAGTTAATAAGCTTATATTTTTTTTGGCTAGATTACAGAATACCCGGCCACATCATTTACATACATTGAATAACAATAGCGCCCACTGTAATATTTTATAGCTTTAGCTTTAATAGCTTTGAACTGAAGATGACTTGAGCGTTAAGCTTTAGATGTCTTGTTACTCGTCAGTCTCAACTGGAGTTAACTGAATTCTTCCAGATTCCTGACTTTGACAATCTTTACCTGGACATGAATGGCATCATCCACCCTTGTTCTCATCCAAACGATGATGATCCTCATTTTCGAAAAAGTGAAGAAGATATCTTTGCTGATATATTTCATTACATAGAAGTATGTATTCTTTATTTGATTCTTTGCCGTATTTCTTCTTATGCCAGACTTCATTTCTCTCTTCCGCCGAAACTGCATGTCACCAAAACCTAAGATCCAATCCCAGGTCTCCTTCAATTCTTATTGAAATTTAGTATTTCATTAATTTCATCTTTCGTGGCAGTATAGAAATAAACTTTGGATGGGGATGTCATGTGATGTAGGACTGCATGTATAAGAAATTCCAAGGTTATTGTATAGTTTATTTAATCTTTAATCTTTATTGTTTTCCATACCATACAAAGTGAAACATAAGTTGGGCCAAAGCCAGTTAAATGGCTTTTGGTCAGACACAAAGACTATTTTACAAAGAACAGTAGAAAAACATAGACAAGTAAAAATTAGCGATAGAAAAGAACAACGTTTCGGTGACATTGTGGCACCATTTTCAAGTTCAAATGCATTAAAATAAACTGTCAGAAAATTATTGGCTAAAGATTGACATACTACTTAATTAGATATGCAATGTCACGCAAATAGTTTTGCTTGAATTGAGTCCAACTGGACATTGAGAGATGGTGTTAATTCTCTAATTAGCAGCATTTCATGCACTAAAAAGACGAACTTATTCATGCACTTCTTAAGTTCGATTGTTCAGTGCATGAAATGCTGCTAATTAAGGAATTAACACCATCTCTCAATGTCCAGTTGGACTCAATTCGAGCAAAACTATTTACGTGACATTACATATTTAATTAAGCAGTATGTTAATCTTTAGCCAATAATTTTCTGACAGTTTATTTTAATGCATTTGAACTTGAAAATGGTGCCATGATGTCACCGAAATGTTTTTCTTTTCTATCGCTAATTTTTACTTGTTAACAGTAGACTAAGCTAGGTAATAAACATAAATAAAGAAGATAGTAAGTCCGGCATATTGACTGTGTTTGCTTAAACAAGGAAGTTGTGATCACTCCTATTAGGGGACAAAAACATAAAACTTGGTATTGTTTATTTCAAAATCATGCCCAACATCATCCAATACTTATTGCTTTAACAATTATTGAATAAATGTTTACCTTAGTGATGAAGGATAATTGTGAGGTTAATATCTTTCTCCACATACAGACTCTGAGGCGACTATGATTGTAAGTAATATTTTACTCTGTATTTCTAATTATTTAGGTGCTGTTTCGTATCATCAAACCCAAGAAAGTGTTTTTCATGGCTGTTGATGGTGTTGCCCCTCGTGCAAAAATGAATCAGCAAAGAGGCCGACGATTTCGGTATTATATTAAATGTAGTGGAAAAAATATTGTTTGGCTGTGAAGCCTTTTTTATCATTATTTTGTTTTATTGTTCGTGATACATAGATGAAAGTTGTGATGTTTTGATCTTTGGGCAAAATAATATTAAGAAATATTCAGTTTGCATGCACATGCCATTCTGTGGTGAGAGGAGATCTAGTGCTATTCAACAACAACATCAACACTTCATTTTATCCCAGAAGTTGAAAAGGAAAAGGAAGAAGAATTAACAATGTTACACCAAATGATAGGGGTGCTGGCTACCTGAAATAACCTGAGAGTTAAAAATGCCACTGAGGCAGCTAGTTAAAAGAAAAGATATTTTAAATGTTTAGGTCACAGACATGAAAGCAAGCAAACAAGCAAACATAGACACACACACAAATAGAAATAAACATGGTTAAGTTAAGTACCATAAGACTAAGATTCCTACATTGGAAAACAGTATTTTTATCAAGGAAAAGCAATGTATACAGGTGTAGATATCTAGTAGTCTTTGATAAAGTGGTGCTTCATTTTCTTTTTAAACAAAGACAATGAAGATGATTTCATATTTTTGTGAATGGAATTCCATGCTGATGGGCCTTAAGTTGTTGTGTTGTTTCATTGTTTTGACTGGATATTTGATGTTTCTTCATTGTTTATTTTCTTGCTAGGTCTGCTAAAGAAGCAGAGAACAACATTCGTAAAGCATTAGAGAAGGGGCAGGTTTTACCAAAGGAGGAGAGATTTGATTCAAATTGTATTACTCCTGGTATGGAATTCTCATTTTGTCCCATAAATCTAAGAATGGGATATCACTCATGATAAAAGTTGATTTAATTTGTTTAAAAGGATGGCAAACTACAGCCATACTCAACTGCTACAAAAATCAAGTGATGGTTGGATGGAATTCAAAAGTGTGGTCTAAGAAACTTTTGGGAGCCCAAAACTCTGAACCTTTGAAATATGAGGAAGCCAGCATTTAAATTTGTACACAAACTAGTTAAGATTTCCTTGTTGCCCAAAGGCAAAAGTAAGTTGCTAGGGGCCACCAAGCACTGCTAGAGAACAACCTTGGAATTAAGGAATTGTTGCAATAATAAGAATTTAAAACGTTTTTTGTACACAGTAAAACTTGATATTACAATTAAGGGCTTGAATAATAGACATGATCAGTTGAATGGCCAGTGCAAGAGGGGTGTATGCAGATTAGCTCTGGTTTGGCAAATGACGAGCTAACAAACATGCAAGAAAAATACAAGTAGCTCCTCATGTAATATTAGGATGGTACTTTATATAACAAGAAAAAAACTTGATGAACTGTCACCCATGTCAACTTTGAAACTATTTTGAAAATGATCACTTTTAAATCAAGCTTGCTGGCATCAGGGGAGTCCTTTCCTCCAACTCCAGGTTTTTCTCAATACTATTAATCTAGGAAGCCTTCCCGAATACCATATTTTTTTGTAACATGGAGTAATTCATCAATGTGTATTGCTGGTGTAAGATACATGTATAGTACAGTAAACACCTGCATACATGTATAAGAAAACACGATTTTGGAGGTCAGGCTGATCGAGTTCTTATTTATCGGGTGCTTAGTGACAAATTAGCCTCAAAATGTTCTTAAATTTTTATTTAGTCATACTATCCAAAACATGTTGCTAGAGGTATAATTAGCATATTTTAGGAAAATAAAGTAGATAATTTTTGTAGAAAAAAAGTACTCAATACCAAAACAGGACAGCTTGACAGCTGATAGAGTTATGTAGTTATCTGACAGCAAACATAAAGTTACATGTTTTGTAATTATGGCATTTTTTCCATTTTATAAGAACATGTTACAATTTTCAGGCTGATCTTGTTCTTATAAAAATGGGGCTTTATTGGCCAAATTTCAGCCTGGTGTTCTTAATCCATTTGTTGTTATATGCGGGTGTTTACTGTATAAGATCACTAAAACTGGGCCGAGATATTTGAAGCACGGTTGACACTTACCCGGGTTAACTACACTATACTAAGACGACCTGTGGATTTTGGTCATGGCTAACCCAGGAGTTGTGCTAAACAGCCTCAAAGCATAGCATTGAAACAGCTTACCAGTTCATTTGTTTTATTACATTTCTGCCCAAACTAAGTCGTTCATTAAAAATAAATATGAATGTTTGCTTGCTTTGCTGTCTGCTATATACAAGTACAGTGTGGTAATTTGTTGAGACATGTTGTGTAAAGGCTTAGAATAATAAATTGCGAGAATGAATACATGAAAATCACATATTTGAACTGCGGATTAAAGAATGAAGATGTGAATGATCATTGCAGTTATGAACACTACTTAAGCAGTAGTAAAAATAAAGCCTGAAAAAAAATTCAGGCTTGTACAGGAATCAAACCCATGACCTCTGCAATACTGGTGCAGCGCTCTACCAACTGAGCTAGAATAAGATTGTTACATTGTTTAGCTATAAATTAAGGATTTTATTGAAGTGACTAAGACATGACATGTAATTTAATTACTGCATTTTCTCTTTTTAACGTTTGGATTTATTTTGGTGTTTTTCCTAACCAGCTTTTACCGATGTAGTAAAGATGACTATGATGATGAATTTTTTCTACTGAAGTATGTTGCCTTATATAGCAATTGTTTTATTTTATTAGGTACTCCTTTTATGGTGCGACTTCATGAACAGTTAAAATTTTTTGTCAACTACAAGATTTCCACTGATCTTGCTTGGCAAGGATTAAGAATTTACTTGTCTGGACATGAGGTATGTGTAGGTGTAATCAGTTTTAATAAAGGCTGTCTGGACCAAAAACTCTTTTGCAAGAGTGAAGCAATGCAGGCTAACAATCGGCTGAAAGAATTAAATAAATCAAAGGTAATGCAGCAGCCACGGGCAAGGCCTTCTTAAATTCATTATTAATTCTCTAGAATGTGCTTGGGCCTTTTGTTGTGACATTGCAGTTGATGTGAATTTTGCATGCAGTAAAGAATGGCATACTTATTTAGTACATGAGTGTCCTTAGTTTAGATAATTACTTAGTATGAAGGTTTTGACCAAAGTAGGTTTGTTATATTTTTGTCAAACAATTTTCTCTTTGATATTTACTCACAGACACCTGGTGAAGGTGAGCACAAGATCATGGAGTTCATCAGATCTGAGAAGGTTCGACCAGATTATGATCCCAACACAAGGCACTGTTTATATGGTTTAGATGCTGACTTGGTGAGTAAATAAACTGCATTTATTTATTGATTGATTGATTGATTGATTTATTTATTTACTAGAAATAAGGACAAATTGCATGTACCTTTTTGTAGAACAACAACAGCACAGCGATCGTTTAAATACAGGGGTACGTTGCTGTGGAATAGCCTGCCTAAGAACATTCAGGATATCAGCTCTTTAGATTCTTTTAAAAAACAAATCACGAATCGTGCATTTTATGAATTTTTAGAAAATTAATGCAAATCTTATGATGTGTATTTTTATTCACTGGTAGTTTTGAGGATGCGTGATATATGTATTCTCTTTAGATTTTTTATAGTACCTATACTGTATTTTGTTTCTTATATACATCTCATTGTAATGGTTTCTGAAAAACCATTAGTGGACGGAATCAATAAAGTTGTATTATATTGTATTGTATTTATTGTTCACACATGGGGATGTGTTCATTTGTACATTTATTAGATATACAGAAAATAGAATCACGTCTCTGCTTAAGCTAGTACTTTCACCAATTCATTACAACAGGTAATAAAAAATCTGTTTTCATTCAAGTTCACTTGAGCAGTGTAGTTTTTGTTTGTCTGCAGGAAACAAAGGATACACAGGGATGACACTTTCACTTAACCATAATATATATTAATAATTATTAAACAGTTCATCAAAGCTTCATTCACCTCTTTGACTAAATTTGCTGTCCAGAAATTCTAGTTTTATTTTTCCTATTAGGAATTTTCTGCAGCTGCGTTTCCATTTGTTTATCTTCATGTTGCTGTTTCAGTGCTATGTTGCCTGTCAAAAGGCACCACAAAGGTGCCTCTTCAGAGTATTTGTTATAACAACTTTGTTCTTGTAGATAATGCTTGGGTTATCAACACACGAGCCTCACTTTTCTCTTCTACGGGAAGAAGTAAGATTTGGAAAAGCTGCAAAAAGGTTAGTTAGCAAGTACTAAATGAAATTATTAGCTTTAAATAATGTCAGCCATAAGTAATTTCTTGCCTATTCAAGTGATCTTTTCTGATCGTCTCACTGAAAAAGTGACTTCTTTTGGATTTTGTTTAACTTTAAATAAACTTTCCCAGCATTTAGTTCTTTGATAAATTTGATTTTTAGGCCTAAAGTTGATTTAGCCATAACATAACTTATAAATTATGTAATATTGTTTACTTACAGAATAACAAAGCCTGAAAAAACCACATTTCATCTTCTTCACTTGTCTCTGTTCAGAGAATACCTGGATTGGGAATTCAGTGACCTTAAGGTAACTTGAGGAGCCAGTCTTGATGTGCACTGTCACAGCAATTCTTGTCATAAGTTGTTTAAATGGTGAGGAAGTACTTTTTCTATTACCTGATCAATCGACCCATATCATCTAACACAAAGAAGTAGATTTCTAAAAATATTTCTTGGACGAAAAAGGAAGTAGCATTATTTTATGAAACGATGACGAAACTTGAAAAAAGTTAACCTAACTTTTTCAAGGTTCAATCCATTTCCTCATCATCTTCATCCTTGGCCATCGACAACCACAAATAGTTTCAATGCACACATGAAATATTTCATAGAAAAAGTGCAAAATTTTTTGTGTTCCACTTTGCAAGTACATGTTTGGGTTCAGACCCAAATTACATGACAGTGCCCCTTTAAACATTGTCCTGCTGGGTGTACTCATTAAACACTTTTTCAGTGATGAAGTATGTTTCACTGGTTTTTCTCATGAGGTTGTAAGGATATAAAAGACATAATTATTAAATAATTACGAGCAGCACGATTGGTAAGTGAAGACATTCGAACAGCATGTTAGTCTAGTGTGCATTTCAACGCGGTGTGCCATTTCGCTCGCCAAGTGTGTCATTTCGCTCGCTTAGTGTGTTATTTTGCCTGCTGTTTTTGTTTTCCAAATCCTGACTCACTGCTTTGTTAGAATGATCACGCTCGGACTTTTTTTTATCCGTGCAATATGAGACAAAAGAAAATTTTAATGAGTCTTGCATTGTGACTCACTGCTAGCGTGTTAAAGAAATTTTCTTTTGTTTAGCGTGTTAAATTAGCGTGCCCGTGTCATCACCTTTTTACCTGTTTTCCCGTGGAGGGTCACATTTTCCTGTCAGTGACATGGGTATACTTAATAAAAGAAAATCTGAGATCTCCCTAAAGGTGTTCAACCCATGACCATGCAATGATTGTCTGTGTAAAAAGAATTCTCATTTATGAAGAAGCCAGGTCTTCCAACAGATATCCCTATATTGTTAAGAGAGGGATTGCTTTTGGGTTTAATCAAAACCTGGGCCAGGGCCCATGGGCCACCCTATGGGCCACCTTTAAAAAGACTGGGACTTTAAATTTATCAATTTTTTGTTTAATTATCAAAATTTTAAAATTATTCATTGGGGTGATGGAGGGTGTGTAAAACGAGGACATGATACCTGCGGATGGCGGATGAGAAAATGCGGATAGAAAAGTGCGGATGGGAAAAATACATATATAAAAAATAATAATAAAAGAAATACAACTGAAAATAACGCTTTAAGCGGAAAACTAACAACAAATAATAAGAGTGTATCCTATAGCAACAAAATTGCATTTGTGACCCTCCACGGGAAAACAGTCACAAAGGTGAACGCACGCACACGGCACGGTAGCAACACGCTCGCACGATTCAGACACAACACGCTTATCGTGCGTATATTCATATATGCGCAAACAAGAACAATGGAACATGTGGTAGCGTGTTTGTGGTCTTTGTTTGTACGTTTTTAACACGGTAGAGCTTTGTATTTTTAGCACGATGGATTAACACGGTCTTAAGACGGTTATGTCTTTTGTTTATACACACGCTAGACTTCTTAACGGGTTCCATGCTTACCGGATTACATTAATGGAGAATCGTTTTTCTCTTACCATTGAAACCAGTATCTGCGGTATTGCGGAGCACAATAAAATGCCTCTAATTCTCATCGTTATAGTGCTCATCACAGGAGTTGGATCGCGTTTCTTTTTTCGCACCGAGGCGTAATGTTTATCAGTTATCGATCAGCTGGTGCGTTTTGCTTTTTGAAACTTCTCGAAATTCGACAAGTTGCTTGTTTGTTTTATCCCCAAACGAAGAAAGAAACAGCGGATTTAATGTCGAGGCAATGCTTTCTGAATGAATTTTTAAGGCCATACACAAAACGTTTGTAAAGAATTGTGTTGTCATGCGATGCACTTCGTGGGAATGAGCGAGACTTATCGAAGCCCTGTCACGTGCGGCGACTGTTACATGGGAATTATCATCTGAATGTTTTCGTATTTTCGAGAACTGATTGACCTCTTGCAAAATTTTTCCAGACATGCTTCGTCGTCTTTGTATTATTTGTTCTGATGAAAAGAAAACTAAATATTTTATAGTTTCACTGCTGTTGTTTTTCGTTTTGCACGCCTGACTGATTTAAGACAAATTTGCATACTGTAGTTTGAAAGATTACGAGACTTGATGTCGGGGTCAGATAACGCAACATTTGGCAAGATTTCCGCACAAGTAAACCATAAAATTATGGGGGTATAAATCTCGTTTGGTTGTGTCAAAAACGAAGACCGAAGACCCACTGGTCTAAAACGAAGACCCACTGGTCTAAAACGAAGACCCACTGGTCTAAAACGAAGACCCTATGGTCTAAAACGAAGACCCACTGGTCTAAAACGAAGACCCAGTTGTCTAAAACGAAGACCCACTGGTCTAAAACGAAGACCCTATGGTCTAAAACGAAGACCCACTGGTCTAAAACGAAGACCCTGTGGTCTAAAACGAAGACCCCCTAGTCTAAAACGAAGACCCTCTGGTCTAAAACGAAGACCCACTTGTCTAATTAAAATGTCATCTGAGCGCGCGACAAACTTAGCCTGCGTCGCAGACGTTAACTAACCCCGGTTAGTACCGTCTGCGAAGCAGCGCCAAATTCCTTGTTTTGTACCAGAATTTGAGTACGCGTTATGATTGGCTCGTCGACAAAAGCCTTTTGTTGACGAGCCAATCGTAACGCGTACTCAAATTCTGGTACAGAACAAGGAATTTGGCGCTGCTTCGCAGACGGTACTAACCGGGGTTAGTTAACGTCTGCGACGCAGGCTAGACAAACTTGACAGTTACTTTATCTCAGTCGGTACAACATGTGTCAAACTGTGTAACGCAATTAAATTCCAATACGTTTTAGTCGCTGACGAATTTAGTATATTTTGTCGTCACCAATATTCTAGCATATGAGCAAACTTCGTTACTTTGCTATACTGTCCTTATCCAGGAGCCTTATCATATAAAGGCGCAAAGGTCAACTGTGCGTGACTCGCAAATTTATTCACAATTCATTGCACAAACACGAGAATGTGATTATTAGGGAACGCTTGAGCCGGGTAATAGTAAAGAGTTGTTTAGAGCCTCTATTGGGCAGTTGAAAGTAACTTAATTAGGGCTTCAAAAACGGACAACAAGTTTTTCGTTTTCGCAGAGCTGCATGTTCTCCGGTTATGATCACTATCACTGTTACTGTTCGACTGTTTGTTTGTGATCGTGTTATGACTGGCGAGTTTTCACGCTTTGTGTGCCAAGTTGCACCTTTAAATATAATCATAAAAACACGAGAAATTGAAAACTTTGGCCGGGTGCGAATCGCACCATATGCGAATCATGCGTCAAAAGACATTTATAAACATGATAAATGGACACAAATTTCGAGCGTGTCCAGGATCCAAACTACTGGCGAAGGGAAATTTTGACCGCATCGTAGCAGTTTTGTCAAGACAAGACAAACAGTATACACCCAGTGTCTTTTAATTCATTATCTACACGTAAACTTCGCACTAAGTTCTTTTCCCCAAGAGTGCTTGCTAAAAATTATTTCACTAAAGTATTGCGTCTTATCAGGCACTGAAATTACCGCTCGATAAAGCTTATTTCGTGACCTTTGCGGTTGTATATTGTGTTCATATACACCGTATTCACAAATGGCGGACGCGCGGGAAAAACTGGTACCTAACCATGGAAACGAGACGTTATGGGATAAACAAATTTAGAGAAACATAGTTTCAGTAAGCATACAGATAGTTCAGTGCTGATATTGCTTTTGTTAATAAGCTTTGTGCGGAGTTCTTTTACATTAACAAGTTTCTTGGGATATCCTCAAGTTCTAACGTTTATTGCTGTGTCCCTCTTTGCAACCAAAAGGGAAATGTAGATCCTCAAGGAAACAGGGTAGGATTTTTTTTGGTTTCCCGACGGATCAAACCTTTCTCAAGCAATGGCTACTAAAAATCCGAAGAGATGTTGGCCCGAACTTTTCAATAACTAAACATACCAAGGTCTGCTCACTGTATTTTCGTAAAGAAGAAATAAAAACGGGTCTAGGGGGCAAGGAAACTGATTTAGGAAGAAGCGATTCCTTCAAAGTTTGCATGGCGTACTTCCCCGCGGAAAAGACCACCGCCATTTAACAGAACAAGTGAACCGATTCCTGAAAAAAGGAAGCGGCTTGAAGAGCTATGCGTAAATAAAGAGGGTGACAATGTGGACCAAAACCTCAGTGTATCGGTGGCTTCCTCAGCCTGTACTAGTACAACAGAAGGAAGATAACGTCCACAGCGGAGGATGCGGTTTCAAACGAGCTCGATAGAGCAGAATCACAAGAATCATTGAAAGTCCATCTGTTGCAATCTTAGCAAGAAATTGCTCGTTTAAACGAAAAAGTATCGAATTTGAAAACAAGTCTAGCTACCACTGAAGCTGAACTGTAGAAATCAAAGGAAGAAATTAAGCGCCGATCCGAGGAAAACAGCGCCTTAAAATCATGTAGCTTTTGCATAAACAATCTGTCAGAAAACGATTCCATTTCATTTTATATCGGGTTCCCAAACATAGAGACATTTCAGGCACGCTCTCGTATCTAAAAGCAGGGGGAAACGGTGAAAACATTCGTTACTGGCGTTCTGTCGAAATTAAGGTGGACGAAAATTTTTACGAAGGGAACGAGAAAAAAAAATGATTGTAACAAAACATCGGCGAAGAACCCTCAAGGCGGAAGAAGAATTTTTCTTAGTCATGTGTCGACTGCAGCTGGGATTTCATGAGAAACGTTTGTCATTTTTATTTGGTATCTCTCAGCCAACTGTTAGCAGGATTTTCATTTCCTGGATCAACTTTATGTTTCTTCGTTTTGGCACTATAAATATTTGGCCGAGCCGGAAAGAAGTCAACAAAACCAGGCCTGAAGATTTCAAGGTTAAATAGGCCAAACACACCGGTGTGACCCTTAATTGTACAGAAATAAAATGCCAAATGCCAAGCAGCCTTCTTCTTAACAGTAAACGATCTAGCTCGTACAAGAATCACACGACGCTTAAAGGGCTTCTTGTTTGTTTTCACATTTTCTTCTTACATCACATTAAAATATATTTGTATGGGTGGTTAAATTAAAGGTATTAAGGTATTTGTAGGTTAAACACAAGTTTACTTATTGATGCTTAATGTTATGGCGCGCAATAAAGACACAAGACCATGTAGTGGGCAATAGTGGGCAGGGAATGTACTGGCAAGGCTCGGATAAAAACCCACCGACCGGAAAAACCACCGGATGGGGGGCCTCGGCACATAGCGCCATGCCGAGGGGGTGCCCCATGCCTGTACTGCAAGGAGGACATTGTTGCTGGAATAATTACATGGGGCCCAAGTTAACCCAGCCAGAGAACAAATGTCCCCTCCCTGACGGGGCTCCAGCACAGGGCTGAAGGGGTGCCGCAGGCAGCAATTCCCCGCCCATAGACGTCGAGTATAACGAGAAAGTCCCCTGTGTGGGGCCCAAGAACTACATAAAAACAGGGTACCCCAGGCCAGAACTCGACAGGAGGTGCAAGGGATTAGGTATAGGAAGACCTTGGCCCCAAAGGGGCGAGTGCAAGCGAGGCCGACCGCCTGTGGAGGGGTGGCCTGGGGGCCCATGTAATAATGGGAATGAACCTGGGATTAATTGACAAACTATGAACATAACAATAAATCACGGTGTTCTCAACGTATCTAAAGTAATCATCAGATAAGGCAAGATGCCAAGTTCTTAGTGTTTCAAAGTACCGATATCTAAAATAGTTATCAGTTAAGGCAGGAAGCCAAGTTCTTGGGTACTTGAAGGATAGCCTCTTTGGGGGTCTTGATATAACTTTGGTAAGCATTAGATTTCCGCCTTCCGAGGACTTTGATTAGCCAATCAGGAAGACCAACTGCTCCCGCTGTTGTGGCTGCGCCAATATGAAAGCTGTGAGGCAAAGTTTGCACTGTCCAGGCCACAGACAGGGAGGAGGGTACGCACGTTGGTAAGCGATGTGCAGTTAACATTGCGCCCATTGGTGAATTTGAAGAGAGGATGGGAGGTACTCTGTCCATGTGTTTGAAGAAGATAGTCTTGGAGGGCGGTGACAGTGCAGACGGTAGAGTTTGACCTAGCTATAGTGAGTTTGGCTGTCTCGCGGAAAGGGTCAGTTTTGGACTTCTTAATAGTAATTTTAGGAAAATTCAAACTGAAAATATTAGGTTTAAAATTGATAACTGCTCGGATAAGTGGATATGGGGAGCAGTCTCGCCATTGCAATACAATTCTCTGCTTCGTAGAAAACCGAAAAAGCTAGGGTAAAAGCAGCCCATAACATGGAAGAGTCAACATCTGAGAGTGAAAAGGTTGTAACTTAGCGTAGATTTGTTGGAGAACTGTAATGGTGATGGGGTAGCGTGCCCGCTTAGAAGCGCTCCGCAAGCATTTTAAGCCTCGCAACGTTTTATAAAGGAGGGGCATGGAGGTGAAGTCCAGCGGAAAGCCAAACTCAGTATGCAGGTTTTTTACTGCTGCCAGGTAAACTTTTATAGTGCCATAAGAAACAGGATTGGAAAGGTGGGTAGCAAAGTGGGTCAAGGTATCCTCACGGCTGGGTAGTAAAGGGGTATCAGGGGAAACAAGCCCATGGTGTAAACAGAAGCAAATAAATTGGCGTTCCCCAGATGAATAGGTACGGCGGGTGGTTGCTGCAATGGAAAGGTAGATGAAAACTGGCCACTTAAAGAGTCAAACTTTGGTCAGGAAATGAGGGATCTAAGGAAGGTTTCTGGCTGTTTTGGGGAGACGGTAGGCCACCCGAAAACCCTGGGCTAGCAGTGAGGTTAGCTAAAAAGTTCTGATTGGAGTGGATCTTAAGGAGGTCGGTTAAGAGGGAAATGTTCACGGGGGTCTGAGGTTTCAAGGACAGCAGGGCTTCAGCGGTTTGATGATTTCTTATCAGTCTGGCTTCTAGTTTTTGAAGGGGGTCATCGTGGTGGTATGCTGGGTGGTCTCCATAGCAGGTTTTGCAGCGGTGGCTAAAAAGACAGGGGTCTTGACTGCATTTGGTCCCTCGGTTATAATTGTTGCAGAGTCCCGTTGGGTATTGTTGGGTCTAAGGGCGGGAAGGGAGCACCCATAAGAATAATGATCCCCACTTCCGCAAATGGAACAGCAAGATTTAGCTTGCCCAGCAAACTTCATAAGGTATAGTTGGGTATCACGTTCTCCCCAATTGAGAGAAAGATTGCCGGCTGCTTTCCGACGGAAATCGATGTCATAAGAGAGCCATGCAAACCCTGCGAATTTCCGTTGGGCTGATCGGATGATCTTCTGATAGGTGAACATCTCGACTACCCTCCGAGGAAAGGAGGTGAGGAAAATCGTACAGTATACGGCGAAGGCGGACAGCCATTTACCGCATTTACCCGTGTATAATGCGCACTATTTTCCTAAGATTTTTTTCCTTTGAAATTTGCACTGCGTATTATACACGGAACCTTTTGTTTCTTGATCGCTTCGCTAAATTGCATACGCATGTGGTTAACAAAGGATAAAAAAAAACCAGTAAACAAAAATTCAAAAGGCTGTTGTCCATGCCATTGTTATAATAAACAAGCAAATAACCCATCACAGCTGCTTTTAGATTACCGCCGATAAACTGGCTGGAAAAACCGTGAAAAACCGTCGGATGTTCTGTGAGCAGCCGCTAAAGATTTGCATACAGACGAGACAAAATGTCTTCTTACATGTATATGGTATTAACGAAACGCACATTTTTGTGAGCCAAAGTTTGTTCAAAATTATTTTGCTCGAAGTACAGCAGCTCAGAACGAAGACAAAATAAGTAAGGTATATTTTGCAGAGGTTGTCGACTATTCAAAATCTTTTAACACTGAAAATTGTCGGAGGCGCATTTCACAGGAGATGATTATCTTTATTTCTCACCGCGTTACGCTTGATTAAACATAGGACACCATGATCATTTGTTGACCTTTATTTAGCATTCAGATACGCGAAAAACATAAAGTGTCAGGGAATGAAAGCGAAAATTTTTACACAGCAACCACGAAGAGTCTTTGACTTCCTATAACAGGTGTCTAAATCATTCTCTCGTGCTGTCTAAATGCTCGGGAATACGCTAATCTTATCAGATAAAACAACTCGACTTCGACTGCCTTTTGTAATTAACAAATTAGTGATCCCAGTACACGAAACACAAGCTCAACCAAAGTCAGAACAACCTAATAGTGACCGAAAGCTTTTTGAATATCAGAGAAATACACTTTTTAACTAAAACAGATGGAGGTTTTTTTTTTTTTGCCAATGACTAAACCCGAACAGGCAGAAAAATTTGGATTTGTTTTTCGCACGTACATAATTCCAGCCGTTCGATTGAGTCAGAATTTTCTCTGAGCAAATGGTGGTTATTTAACACATTTATTTTATTTTGGAAAATTGTCTTGAAAAATAGGGTGCGCATTATACACGGGTGCGCATTATACACGGGTAAATACGGTATCGATAGAATCAATATGCGTTGTTTTTTTTTTTTGTTTTTTTTTTTGCGGGTATTAGGGAGATCTACCTGTTTCCCGCCAACGGATCTGGAACCCGGTAAGCTCGTTATGGGTTAGAAGGGACGAGTTTTCTGGCAGCAGCAAATAAAAGTCAACATACTCACCGCGTAAAAATAGTTTGCTTGGTCTTTGTTGAAACGTGATCAGCGAGAGAAGATGATGGTGTTATCGCAGGTGAGGGAGGTCGGCGCTTGCAGACGTAGATGGCAATGAAAGTAGACTCGCCACAAAGGTTGGGTCCGCAAGTTGTCAAATTGTTGAGGACTGAGAAATAGAAGCAGACGCTAGAGGCGCTATTGGGAGCGACGAGGCACTTTGCAGGAGTGGCATGAAGTTCGTCAGCTTTTGATAGACGATGTTGCTGATCAGCGTAGCCAGGTAAGGGAATCGTTGCGGTCGCCATCTTGGACAACGTCTTCATGGTTGTTGCCGTTTTGTTCGGCTGTTGTGTCGTCGGGTAATCCGTCCTCTGGCGTAGGATCGCGGGGGTCATCATGAAGATCGCTTCCACCGGGTTCTTGGCGGTTTGGGCGAAGACGTTTTGCAGCCGATGCGGAGGCGTCAGCGTTTCTCGAGCGTGTGACCGAGGAAGGATTCGAAGGAGAGATCGAACCGAGCCGCTCTATCAACTGCTCACGCGAATCTGTGATCTGCAAGCTATTCCGCGCTAACAGGAGACGTAGAACTTCGTTGCTAAGCCCAGAGAGTTCGATGAGGCACAGTATCAGTTAATGGCGGGAAAAATAACAATGCTTTAGAAGGTTGATTGCACTTGGAGCAAAGTAACAACTTGCACGACTCAGAGAAGGGAGAAAATGATTAACCGCATGGTGTGCTACGCTTGAATAGCGCTTACCAAATATGGGAAAGCATGTGCTGTCGAGGACCGCAGAGAAGAGCGTGGGCTCACCGAAGCTAAAGGTTGCTTGCCAACATTAACCTTAATTTTATGCTAAAATAACAATTTACGTATCCACATGGAGAGAGTTATTAACAAATGAAGATCAAAAACTCCCATATCTGGGAGAAAGGTCACCTGTCTTTATTTCCTGTCATTAATCAAATGTGGGTAGTCTACGCTGTCTTGTGTAATGTCCAGGACCCTATTATATCTGAATAATACGTACTAATATTAGACCTAAACAAGAGGCCTGGTCATTGACTTATACTTCATTTTTTGCAAGAGCTGGAAAGTTTATCACTGACGACTCACTACCGTGTTGTTATGGTTTTGTAAGTGTACTGTGTAAGTTACATTTTGTCATTGACTTTAAAATGAGATTAACTACTCTGGGCTACTAAGGTGTTAACACTGTTTTCAAGACGGACTTTTGTTTCTTAACCTAGTAGTATGACCCATCTGCTTGAATGTGGTTAACTCACTATTCCACTATAAACTTGAATACAGTGTAGTCAAATCTATATCACACACAAATTATAGCAAGAAGGAAATTTGACATGTATACAGTATAAGTTACTCTGTAGTTTATAAGGCATCAGTTATAGCATGTTTAATGAAATGTGTATAATAATAGAACAGCAGCTTCCCCTCCCAGCTCCTGCCAGTACTCAGGATCAAAGGGGACTCTCTCTATAGACATTCCCTTCTTGGTAAAAATCACAAATTCGCACCAATCAGCGCCGGTTATCCCCATTTGCCCTTGGACTTGTGCTTAATAAGGACGGGCTACTTTCAATTTACACTTCCCATCAACGTTCTCACAACAAAAACTGGGGTCTGAACAAACATCCAAAGGAGATACAAGAAACTCTGTCTCTGGACATAAAAAACAGAATGATTACTTTAATCAGTTACTTAGCGCTTTCCACTGTTTTCGATAAATAGATTCATTTCAGCTTTGGTGAAAAGTGGCATTTTCTCTAAACGATTTCCCCAGCCATTTTAAGGAAAACACACATAGGACGAACTGCAATGACGACAGTAGAGCTAAATGTTTTCGTCAGCTAAAGGATTCTGCTTGGCACGTTTTCATTTGGAATAAAGTAAATTCGGGTCAGGACCCACAAGAAAAACATCTTTGCCTTGATTTATGTACCCTTCAACACTAAAAACAGAAAAAAAAACATAAAGTAATAAGCTTGAATCTAGCACAACAAACCAGCCGAACCACGATGTCCTCTCTAATCGATCGCCGAAAATAATGTAACTATTTACCGCTTAACAAGTTGAGCTTTTGTGCGTAGTCCTTTCGCTGGATCCTTTCTACATGTTAGCCAAAAACGTAACTCTTCATTTTTCAACTCTGCTGGGTTTCTTCCAGCTGAAGATGAACCGGAAATATCGTCCTCGGTAAGCAAGACGGACGTGTTTACCAAGTCGCTTCTTCGAAGGTTTGTAAACTTTATCCTATAACGCCTCGTTTCCACGTTTGGCCGCGTACTCGCCCCAGGTCGGCCGCCATTTGTGAATACGGTGTATCAGCTGTCAAAATCGTATTAGCAGCGATGGTAAACTAACGGAATGCAAATATTAGAGAAGAATTTACAAAAGCTCTTTTCTTCCAAATGCAGGAATTTTCATCCTGAAACAAACATTTTCCTTTATCCTTCTGTTATTTATATTCCAAATCTATTAGAGACGTCGAACGAACGACGATTAAACTTCAATTTTTTTTAGTGGCGGTAATTGAGCATCTCTGTCACACACATCTGGTTGCAAAGTTCAAGTCCAGCATAATAGCCAAAGACAAACTTTTTCATCCGATGTTTGAAAATTCAAAAATATCAGACGGGAATATCAGGCTAAAAGCTTTCTCTAAGCTCGCCGAAACCGACGCAAATCTATGTTTATATAAACTCGATCAAGAGACAGCGCGTTTACAAAATCTCACCTTTATCGATCGTCGCTTGCATTTGCTATCTACTGCTTTATGGTGGCCTAGAACTGCCATAAGGATTTTTGGTGTTTTTTTTTCTTTTTCTTTTATATTTTATTTTATTTTACTGATTTGTTTATTTCATTTCATTCGTTTGATTTGATTTAATTTCATTTTCAAAAACAATTTTTTTTATGAAAATGAAATTAAAGCAAATAAAAACGCTTTGTCTAAAATGAAATTAATATGAAAGTAAAGTCAATTGAAAACAAATTAAATTAAAAGCAAATGAAAAATTTATCACCGTGGCCTAAAACTGCCATAGACCAAGATGCCTTGGGGGCGGCTTGTACTTCCAAGATGGCGGCGCCGAAGATCAACGTGTCTAGATACCCGGCAGCCGGGAACTGATTTCAAACAACTAGATACCCGGAAGACAGAAATTTTGACTAATTTGACTCCACTTCGGTGGATGAATGGCACATCAAAGAAAGTCGAGGCGGCTGGCAGAGGTTCCTTCCTCTTCCCGACTTATCTAGGAAGATCGAAGGGCCTCTGCTTGCAGGGTACATACCTAACTCCGACACATTCAAATGAATACGTAGTCTAATGTACGGACTGTCCATTTAACAAAAATTTGAAGATACGTCCTCTTTTGACCTACGCCAGTGGGTCTTCGTTTTAGACTAGTGGGTCTTCGTTTTAGACCAGAGGGTCTTCGTTTTAGACTAGTGGGTCTTCGTTTTAGACCAGTGGGTCTTTGTTTTAGACTAGTGGGTCTTCGTTTTAGACCACAGGGTCTTCGTTTTAGACCAGTGGGTCTTCGTTTTAGACCAGTGGGTCTTCGGTCTTCGTTTTTGGGTCTTCGTTTTCGACACATCTAAAAAAATAGCCGGCCCTTTGAAAACTTTTGAGTGAAAGGAAGTTCCTTCTTTACGTTGCCTAGTAATCTACTTTGCATCTGTGGTCATGTACGTAATTCAGGACAAATCTGCAATTCCGCTGTTTGTCGCGGCGACTTAACGACGACTTTCCCAAGCTTTTCTGGAAAGCAAAAAGCTGAAGCCACGAAATCACTGCTGGATATCGGGAGACAATGAAACTGCTGACACGGTCACCATGTTGATACGTGCAATATCGCACGCAGGAATCTCAACACGCTGCATTGTCTTCAACGTGCGAAGGAAAACAATAACTTGGACACTAATGAGGAAAGTGACTAACACGCAGCCACCGTGTTGAGACACGCTTCTTTTGTTTTAACGTGTGACCGTGCCGTGTGCATGCGTTCACCTTAGTGACTGTTTTCCTGTGGAGGGTCACATTTATGAGTCATTCATTTTGACAATTCCACCCAAGCAGGCACTGTAAAACGCGTCCTAATTGTTCATTTATTTATTTTTTACGATGTTTTTAGGACAAGACACAGATTTTTGAGAATTCCACTGTTTACATTTTATCATTAAAATAATGTATATTAGCTGGTTAAACCTTATACCATTTACTCGCACAGGAATACTGAATAAATTGTTGTTGCGTGCCTATCTGGCTTTCATTCATTTTGACCACTGAAGACCTCCAACAAACGACTGAAGAAATACTGTCAAAACCAGATTGATTTTCCGATGGCCTGATAATTGTAAAGATAACACATTTGCGCTACAGAAAATTTGCTGGGTTTGTTTCCCGTAGCTGGTGCTGTAAAACGCGTCCTAGCATTTTAGGACAGGAAGGATATAATTTTTTTTTTCAGAATTTCGACGTTCACATTTTAATGATGAATTTAATTCTGGTCGCTCGATAAAGACGTTTAATTGGCAAGGGTAGCGTGAATGGGGAAAATTTTATAACAAAAACATGCAGTGGCCTTTGCCAATGCAGGATCAGAAAATCAGCCAAAATCAGAAAATACCTTTGTATGTTCTTTGTTACACCATAAACTGTTGTTGGGTAAAAATATAAATAAAAAATAAAGAAATAGTAGTTACAGCGGAACATAAGCTTAACGAGAGACACCCCTTAGCAACAAAAACAAGCATTTGTGATTTAAAATACTGTATATTATTTGTCGTCTTGTCTCGGAGCTATTTGTTGATCTTAGACCTTAGTTATACTAGCTGAACACAGCAAAGGAAATTAGATTATATTTGTTTAGCTCTTGGTGTTAAGAAAGCGGCTAAGATCTTAAATTAGAAAATTAGAGCCATCACACCAATGAACTCAAGCAGGTTTTCATGAATCTGCTTAATGGTAATGTGTCTTTCACCATAGAAACGGGAACAATGATTTGTTGCAATCACCGTCATTCCGTTGGCATGTGACGCTTGCCAGGCACCCTGGCTCCAGTTGTTCTTAAAATATCTAGAAAAAAAGCCATTTGTATTTATTAAATCATTGAAAAGATAGTGTTTTCAGCACTTACACAAAGACTATTGTAATGTCATAGCACACCAGCTGAAAAAGTTCGTTCACTACTAGCATCGTCAGCATCATTTACAGTCCATTATACTTCTTGGGTTGCAAACTAGCATTCAAACACCTTTTCAACAAACTGAACCCAAGTTAGGAGAACCGCTTTAGCGTCAAATGAACTGTAGCCGCTTTGCCTTGAGAGAATTGACTTGAACTGAATTTATTATTGCTAGGACAAAAAAGCGCGTCCTTTATATCATGATTGTGCTTTATACAGGGACCACAGAGACCATTTTAACCCTTTCACCACCAAAGGCCTCCCCTTTGACGAGTAAAATTGTCTGGCGTTAGACAGAGTAAAATCTATAAAGTCCCCCTTGGTGGTGAAAGGGTTAAGGAGATAGTTTTTAACCCTTTCACCACCAAAGGCCTCCCCTTTGACAAGTAAAATTGTCTGGCGTTAGACAGAGTAAAATCTATAAAGTCCCCTTGGTGGTGAAAGGGTTAAGGTGCTAGGGCTAAAACATCTTGCCAACTTCAAGCGGTACAATTCATAGTGATACGTTATCCATGTCATCTGCAGTCATCTATCCAAGAAAAAAGTAGTAGGACTGTAGTCCTACCAGCCCCTCCCCCTCAGAGCAGAAGAAGTGATTTTAGATGACCAGGTAAACTTCAGCCAATCAAAACAGAACTGTATCATATGTATTTTTTCTGGGCCAATAAAAAGGAACCCAGTATTCTGGCTTTTTTTGTATGTACTTGTTTTGCTTTTTTGTATGCTGTGTTTTGGCTTTTGTATGTTTTATGACTCTGTCAAGGTTTGTCATGGATTGCTGCTCGAGCAGTGATTCTGAACTGGAGACGCCTATTTTTGAGATCAAGAGGTAATCCTAAAATCGCTAAAAAAAAATAAATGAATAATTAGGACATGTTTTACAGCGCCTGCTACAGGAAATGAACCCAGCAAATTTTCTTTTGTGCATCAAAGGCTCCGGATATTTTGGTGAAGGAATTTAAGACCTCACTGGCTTGAAACCTAACGTCAGTAATGAGAGCGTCCTAAGATTGATCAAGCGTTATTTCTGACTCACCAGAATCAGACTGACGCTGAAAACCACACAAATTGCAGAGACAATATTCTTCCAAGGCATTTTAAGTGAAAAGCCATTTGACTGGAGCTACAGCTTGCACATCCTTGATTTTTCCTTATCATTTTCTGGCAAGAAAAACAAACCAACATAGCAGGACCAGGGTTTGTTGCGAGGCCACACAACAAGAAGGACTGAACAAGCAGCACATCTCGTGACAGGCGAAGGAGTTGAGTTGCTTTCACTCTTGGGTTCAGATGCTTCTCTAGCTATCTATCTATCTATCTATCTACCTATTATTATTATTATTATTATTATTATTATTATTATTATTATTATTATTATTATTATTATTATTATTTATTTTATATTTTTTCCATCTGCACTTTTCTATCCTCATTTTCCCATCCACCATCCACCATCCACAGGTATCCGGTCTTCGTTTTACAGACACCTGCCATCACGGCAATGATTATGAAATGATTTTAGTCTTTTTATAGGTGGCCCATAGGGTAGCCCATGGGCCCTGGCCCAGGTTTTGATTACACCCATTGCTTTTCCCCACTTTGTATGTTCAAGGATTATCATGATATTTTACTTTTCACAGAATACTCTACCCTTTCCTTATGACTTGGAAAGAATTATAGATGACTGGACTCTCATGGGATTTCTGGTTGGAAATGATTTCATACCACACTTACCAAATCTGCACATAAATCATGTAAGTTGACAGAGAACATCATGCCTCTTGTTTGCCAAGTTTGTCATGAGTTACAAGCTGAGGGTTTAAGTTTTCAGTTTAAGGTCCAATATTATTACAAAAGAATGGGCCACAAATTCTGATATTTCTTCAAAGATACTGTAAGAAAATAAAATTCATGATTTTAAAGTTAAATAAGGGTGTGTTTCTTTTAAATGCCCCAGCTAAGTTAGATTTAAAAAGTAGAGTTCATGTTATTGGTCATTGGCCACAGCTGGGCGATAAACAGACCTGAATAATATTATGTTGCATCAACTGAAATTATTTCAGGCAATTGACAATGATTGTCAATGAAATTCTTTTAATTTGTTGTTAGTGATGATTTTGGTGTTGCTGCTTTTATGTTTACTTCTTATTCTTTCACTGGGAAGTTTTTACTGCATGTGGTATCTGTGGCTTAGTGGACTATTGCTCTCACAAACATTTTGAGGTTCAATTTTATTGTTGGGTTATTTTTTTTCTCCCATTGAATTTTAAAACCAAAGATAAAAGTGAACCACAACATACACAAAAAAAATGATTATAATATTGCTGTGGTATAATTTGATTTATTAATTAATTTATTAATTTGATAATTTGATTTAATTTTTTTTGTTTGACATAAACCTGTTATTACTCACTAGGATGCCTTGCCATACCTTTACAGAGTTTATATTGATGTTATGCCTTCACAAGATGGTATGAAATTTACTGTAACTCTTACTCCTATCTATTCTGTGTTGATCAGTATTGAGTGTACAGCTCCCAGAACACAATTCAAAAGTGACAGACCGTAAACAAATGTTGCTTCTAAAAATATCTGCATGTAATAACTTTTCATCAGTAGGATACCTAAAATGTGGGCAATTCAACAATTGGTTTCGGCTCCATCAAATCCTATACCAATTGCAGAACATTTTAGGAGGAGCCACCGACACTGTGAGCACAGTTATTGACAATACATACTAGCAAGGAAAACAACGCAAAATAATAGGAGTATGCTAAATAACAAACTAAGCACCATTAACATTACTGCCTGTACCGAAAGTGTCATGATAAGCACCTCTTGACTGATTTAAGTTTTTTGGGGGCTTTTATCATGTATACTGAAGTTGAATTCTCAACATGCCAACAAAGCAGAATTAAAATGTTCTTAATTAGCAAATTGTTTGCCAATGGCAGTAGCTCTCTGAATTTTTATTTATTTATTTCAACTTTTGTTGATGATTAGCCAGTAAGTGTGCAATGAATTTCTAACAAGTGGTAGCTAGCTATGCATTAATGGTGTGTCACATTTATTTCCATGGAATCCTATAAGTAGAGTTATCAGCCCTTTCAATAACATTTGAAGTAGGGGGCATAACAAAGAAGAGGAGAATGGTGAATTTGGGCTTACTTAAAGCCCAGAATCTCTGTTCAAGTGGCCAACTTCCATCACTGAAGGAGCTGGCCATTAGTCAGCCATCAAATCAAATCAGTGTGAGGAGTGGTTACCCAATGTTGTTTTAGCCATAAAACAGCTTGAATAAACACAACATTGAATGGGCAAGCAGGGTGTTTCAAGGAATTGTGTTTGGGACTGTAGATTAAACACATGAAATACAGCTGTAGTCATAAATATTTGGGTTGATTTTACCAAACATTTTCTGTATTTCTAATGTTTGTTTCTGTCATTTCAAGGTTATTTACATGACAATGGAAATCTTATACTACCGAGATTTGAGAAATACCTGGTTGCTTTGTCTAAGGTACTGTAGATCGTAATAGATTACACTAGTCTTGCAGTTGAACCTATGCTAACAGCCACCTTTCTGCAATGGCCACCTCTCTCCAACAGCTACTTTTTGGCCTGGGGGAAAGTTTTTAATGCATTCATTTTAAATATTCCGGTTATTGCATCTTTTTTTTCAGTGGGTGGGGGGTTCTCTCTAACACCTTAACTGTAGTCCTTGTTTTTGTCTTATAGTTTGATAGAGAACAGTTTGAAGAGAAGTTTGTTGACATGAAGTGGTTTGAGAGTAAGAAGGGATTTACATTTGGAAATAACCCTGTCAAAGCCCAGGTATGAATGTGCAGTGTCTTGAATTTCCTTTCCTTGATGTTATTCACAACAGAAAGTTTATCATCCCAGTTAGTGGTTATGCCCTCAGTAAACAAACCACATGTTAATTGATGTGTATGATCTGTCTATGAATCTGTTTTCAGTAGGGCCTTTGACAGCTAACTCCCATATCATGTAATCAAATTCTGATGTGCCAGTCATTATACTACACTTCACCCCTGTCCTACACACAATTTGTAGTAATATGTACAAATTAACAGGGAGTAATTGGGCAGTGTTCTAGGATTTTGCACTGTAGCAAAATTGGGGATAATATCAGTACATGCTGTTAATAATTCTGAAGTGCCTTTTGCAGTCCTGTGTTTTTTGTCTTGTCGCAACTTATCCTTCTATCTTGCTTGGGCAATGTTACTATCAGCATGACAAAATTTCTACAAAATTAATAAGAACTAGAAGCTAAAATTAATATATCTAGTTCTTTTGTTCTCAGTATGAGTAGTGTAACAAGATAAACTCAAAAAAAGTTAATGACAGTATCTGGATGAATGCTTTACTAATCTCTGATGGCCATGGGTGATTTGTACTACAGGAGGATGAGTCTTTGCTGGCTTTAGAGAACAGTTTTGCTGCTTTGGAGTTAATGCCTGGAGACTCTGTGAAAGCAAAAGCACCAAACACAAAAATGAACCCTGAACTTGAAAAGCTTGCCCAGAGGTTTGAAGATGAGCTTAGCGATGATGATGATGAAGAGGATGTCTTTGAAACAGAGTTTGCAATGTTCAAAAGAGACTACTACATGCAGAAGCTGGGATATGAAGAAATAAACAGGTGAATTCAAATGCACAAAACACATGCCTTGTAAGCAAAGCGTTCAAATATCCATAACATTTATAAAACGCATTCTCACTTATTTTACAAGTATATGTGCAAGACTTTCATGAAACTCAGAATATATAAGTATGTGGTACATTGTACCTAAATAGCTCAATACAAATGCACCACCCCCCCCCCCCCACCTCCCCAGCCCAGTGCTGGCCTAATTTACAATGCAATTCTTGTTTCAGACAGATTCTTGCTGAGCAAACATTCCAGTATGTAATGGGAATCCAATGGATTCTCTTGTACTACTTCAGAGGAGTACCCTCCTGGAGTTGGTATGTGTCGTGTACATTCAGTTAGTCAGACAGACAGTCAGTTTGCCAGCTGGTCAGTCAGTCAGTTAGTTTATACATGTATATCTGCTCCCAAGGCATGCCTTTGACTTTTCAACAATAAAAAATGGGGATCACTGAGCTTGTTTTTAAGTCATTGTTGCTTAAAGGTAAAATTAGGGGTGTTGCTGACAGGTTATACTGTTGCTATGGTAACCTATTACATGGAAAAATTGTTATACCTTGTTCACTGATGATTGGGCATTTATTTGATACCTTTATAAAGATTGGTGGTAATCATCAAAGTGAAAGTGCTGGAAACCATTATGAGTCATCTTAAGACCTATGAAATATCTCTCTCTCTCTCTCTCTCTCTCTCTCTCTCTCTCTCTCTCTCTCTCTCTCTCTCTCTCTCTCTCTCTCTCTCTCTCTCTCTCTCTCTCTCTCTCTCTCTCTCTCTCTCTCTCTCTCTCTCTCTCTCTCTCTCTCTCTCTCTCTCTCTCTCTCTCTCTCTCTCTCTCTCTCTCTCTCTCTCTCTCTCCCCCCCCCCCCCCCCCCCCCCAGAGGAATCTTAGGGCACTTTTGTCACATAGCCTCTTTTTGCGATAGCTCGCCCACGTTTAAGGGGTTAAGCGGTTGGACTCGTGTAGGGCACACTAACCAAATGAACTTTAATTCCCTGCAGATTTGAGTTTTAACGTCAATAGCAAGGGGAAAAAAGTTTCATTAAGCTGTCAAAGTGTTACAAAAGTGCCCTATCAAAGGGTAAGCCGTTTTTAAAAGGAGTTAAAACTATTTTCTGCAGGACATGAAAGCTATTACTCAACTGTTTTCATGTTATAGTATTCTCTCGCCAACCACGATGTTTTCAGTTTGAGTTATTTGGCAAACAAAAAAGTCATCGTGTTTGCTATACCCTTTTCAGGTCGATGTAAGGAAAAAAAATCGAAAACAGGTCAAAAGTTTTACGCAATGTTCGAAAAACTATTTTTCGTTTTTGTTTCAACTTAGAAAGCTGAAACTTTAGCAAACGTTACGCTTACTATCAAAGAATATGACCAATGAAAAATATTGGAATTGGTTGAATATTTTTGCTTTGAGAGTCATTTTAGTGAAAGTGGTCAAAAACGCTGCAATGTTACAAAAATGCCCTATTTGTCTGACGTTTCGGGGTAAATTTTATGGCAGTTTCTTCAGTCTTTAGGAACTTCAGTGCAATAAAAGAAAAGAACATACTTTAAAAATATCGAGACTTAGAGTTAGACTGTAATCCTTTCAAAACAAGGAATTTACCGGCAGGAAAATGTCTTTCTTATGTTAAAGCCGCATTTTGACCAATGCATAAGTGCGTGTAAGTATGTCATGTTGATATAGGCTGTAGCTTTCACTCTGTTGCTGAGGCAAAATGTCACCAAGAGTAACTTTAAATACTAAAGAAACACAGAAAGCATATGTATTGTTTCATTTCAAAATATTTTTCCCGAGAATTAAGGTGTCTTAGTGTGAAGGGGTAACGGCATTTGATTAGTGACGGGTCACATGCACCTCCTTTGTTTAACCCCTGAAACCCAATTCACATCAGCGTCATAGCTAATCAACTAAAATTTATACAATGACATAAACAAAAGATTAAACTTTTTCCATTCATTTCGTTCTGCTCTTGGTGTTAATAAAGACGGACATACAAAGTTTCAAAGCACATGGGCCCGTTTCTCGAAAGTCCCGGTGACAGCCGGAAACCATGTTTTAAAATCAAAATCTCAAGAAAACTAGGGTGTGTTCTGACCTCTAATGAAGTCTATTTTATTTCTTTAGCTGATAATAATAGAGCCAGTGAACTAGATTTGGAATTTCGTACTTAAATCTAAAGGCCCCTATTTTATGTTGTTATGCAGTGTTGCTTACATTGGAGGCATACAACTCTTTTTTTTTTCTGTTGTCTTTGCGTGACCTTGCCGTTGTTCCGTTATGTCGGCAGTGTGAACCAGGATTTTTCAAGAATGTTATTTGTTCGTAATTCCTTGTAGTTGGGAAATGATTGTTTGTTTTGTTTCTTTCTACTCCCTTACTTTCCGGACTTTTTCTGGTTAATCAAACAAGTGTGAAGTACACTAACTTGATATGAGATAGCTGGGGGCTTCATAAGGCGTGGTCACTAAAATAAGGCCGTGTTTTGTTGGGACCAACCATTTTTGGTTGGTTTGGTCGGTAAAAGCTTTCAGCCAGCTCAAAATTCGATTGAAATGGTTGAAGGCGATGGGTAGCGTCCGCTAAAGTGTTAGCAGGCGTGCGTTTTTCAAAACTCAGGGAAACATTTCGGGCCGGAGAAGTATTTTTGAGGTCGGTTTTCTATCGATTTTTATAAATAGCTTTTGGGGCAAACTAGCTCTATGCATTCCTCAATTCTATACCGTGTTTTCTCAAAAGATTTTTAAGAATATCAGAAATTGAATTTCTGTTAATGAACCTAGTGCACGTAAAACAGGTTTCAGGGCCAGAAACGTTTTCGGGAGTTTTGAGAAACGCGCGCCATGCCTCAAATTTTCGCGCGTTGCGTGGGCTTTGCGTGTTGTCAACAAGCAAACGTCAGATTACAGTTTGAAATTTCTCAAAGTATTTAACATCAAAGAACTACTCCAAAGGCAGGAGAAGTTGGCATCCAACCAGTCTCCCTTTCTACGCCCTAATACCCGCGCAGAACACCGCAAACTACACGCGTACGCGCACTTTTCGGCAAAACATTGAAAGACCAAAAATAGCTTTTTGTAAATACCGTACTTCCTCGAACAAGCGCCCGGGCGCTTATTTAAAATTTCCGCCAATAAGGGGGGCGCTTAATCAAGGAGGGCACTTATTAAGTTTTTCTTAAGGAACTGTACCTTCATTTTGGTTTTAAAAACACAGAATAACTCTGAAAGCACAAGGAGATATAAATAATTGGAAATGAACTAACGGAAAATAACTGATCTCCTACATGTATTGATGCTGGTGTAGTTGAAACTTACAAAAAATATAAACTGACAATAGAGAGAGGTTTTCCTTGGATCTCTATTATTTAAGAAAGTGAGGGGGGGGGGGGAGGGGGTGCTTATTTCCTATTTTGGCCAAGGGGGTGGGTGCTTATTAGGGGGAGGGTGCTTACTCGAGCATGGGTACTTATTCGACGAAAAAAGGCTGTGCTAAGGCCGGTTAGCGCGTGTTACCACAAAAGAGTAATTGAAATATTTATAGCTGCAAAAACCTCTGACAAAATTCAGGACACTTATAAACAAAATTTGAATGCTTTATGATCAAGTCTTTTCAGAGGCGACCAATGGATTTTCCTCACAAATATACATGTAACATCAGTTGATAGATATTTTTGCTATTTATCCTAACTAAAACGTATACAGCATAGGCTTTTATGCTTCTACTTTAGCGAAACATGTTTTTTCAGTCAAAAACAAAGTCATATTTTTGAATCAGAGGGCAAGGGTTGGGGGTGGTAGTGATTAGTGATAGGTGAAGGGGGGGGGGGGGGGGGTAAAAAGGATTAATTCTAACCCAACAATAATGTCAAACACTGTACTAAGAGCCATCAGTACTTAATATCCGCAAATGGAACTTCAAAACGTCTTACGGAATGCATTTCCATAAAAAAAAACTATGCACTTTGAGTGTATTAGATCAATATCAACTAAGTCCCTCTATGGTAAACACTTGTGCCTAAACTATAAAAAAAACTTCAGGTCTTTCTTAGCAGTAGGCCATATATGTACATGTATTATTAGTATAAACCACTCCAATTTCTGCTTAAAGTTTTTTCAGGCTATCTGGCCAAGCCAAAACTTATGACTGCTACCAAATGAACTTGTGTTTCCTAAGCAAGGAAGACAGGTTACCATGACTACATGTACTTTCAGTAATAAACATCTCATACCAAAAAGATGTTGCACATACTTCTCATGATTCCAGAGAAGTGTCATTGTGTTTCTATAACCTCAAATATTAAATAACCAAACCCAAAGTTTCAAGAGAGACAAAATCTACCCTATTCAGATGATAATCTACATGTAACTCATCATAATAGCAACCAATTAATAACCTGAAGAAATCGTGGTCACCACATCTAATGGGGCAGAGCAGAGAAAGCCATAGGTGCAGTTTTTAAACAGAAATGCTCTCCCTTTGTCAGAAGGAATTTTGTTCATTTTATGTGATCTCATTTTCATCTAATTGTTCAAGATAGGTTCAGTACTGTGTTCTATTATGATCACACTGAAATTTCCACAATGACTAAAAGTGATATAAATGCACTTATTGCTTTCTCCAACACACCCTTCACTTATCAGGTGATTATGTTTCTTTAGTTCAACGCTTAAGGCATCTTTCATGCTTTATACGATTAACTATGGTTTCCAGTGCCACTTTACTTAACATAACCCCCCCCCCCCCCTTCTTCCTTTTCCAGCATTTGACGAACCACCACCTTTGAGATAGGCACTGACTTCACAATCGTTTCCTTAAAAAAGCATCTGATCTGGTCAAGTTCTGATTCCACAAACACATTCCGCACACTACTTCATACAGTCTTTGGATCTGCATGGCCATCATCTTCCTCCTGAGTATTACCATGCATAACTTTATGCAGTTTCTTTTGAAGCTTTAACAGAGGACAATGATTTCTCATGTAGCTTGTAATATCTTCGGGCAGTGCCAGTACTATGAGCCATTAAATCAGCCAAATTTCCTTGAACTTCACTGCTATAACTAAGTCTGTGCACTCCTGTAACGGCCAACTTTGACTTATAGGCAAAGTAGTTGTAACCCAATAAATAACACACTGTTTCATATGGCCTTCAGACATGCTCCCAACGAAATTTGTCAGCCTGTTTGGAAAGCAAAAAGAAAAAATATATCTACACGTTGTTGAATAAGGTCTTTTGCTTTGTTGAACATTTCACATTCAATACTTCATGTTCATCACAGACTGTCCAAGAAACTGGTTTCCAATAATCAGTTTCTACTACAACACTACCAGTTTCAGTTTTCAATGAAAATCATTAATGACGCAAATGAAAAAGCTGGCTCCTATTTTTAATCTCACAATATTGACAGGACAAACTAAAATTGTAGCGCTATATGTATGCCAAGGTTTAAATTCTATCTATTGGCATTTACAAGGAACCAAAAAGGTCTTATCTCTTAATAGGTGTTGCTAATGGTCATGAACAGATTATTCATAGAAATTTTTGCTATTACAATATACAGTGTTGAAAGGAGGCACTTGCCTTTAGTGGAGACGGCTCATGCAGTACCAAACAAAGCAAACCATTCAATTTCCGAAGCACGTCTCATTTCCCCTAAAATTTAAAACAGTAAATACAACGTGATATTGTCTGGAAAGTTTGATTGTTACTTTATCGTGCACTATCCATAAGAATTTCAGTTAATCTTACTACTAAAACGACCACAGTCTAAATTCATCGAGTATCAACCAAGATGGCGTCACGTCTGAAATCACGAATTTCTTTCTTCACAAGGCATCTTTTGCTGTTTTAAAGAAAGCAATAAATGATTCTTCTAAGGTCAACGGAATAACGACGAAATATGCCTCACCCTTCCGCTAATGAAGTGGAAATAAAGATATTCTCTGCGTCTTCGACTGCAACGAAACCGATGAACTGGCTTAATCACAATTCACAACACTCTTCTCCATTAGTGCCTTTTGTTCGTCGTACTCAGAGCTTCTGCTACTATTGGAATCTTCCAGGTATCTTATTTCCTTTGGGCAAAAATCGCCAAAGAAAGCTTAGAGGTTGCAGAGCGGGAAAATTGGTTCAAGAAAAGCGGCGGCGCTCGAATAATATTCGAGTTTTGGTTTCTCCCCAAGGCTGTCGATTAAATTCTTCACGATTTACATGCACTATGAAGACTCCCGTTGGACCGAATCCAAGAAATTTAATTGAAATTATTCCTAGCCCGATTAAAAGATACACACCAAGGGCTCGCTGTGTGAATTTTTGCTTGCTAAATGCTCGTTCAATTAACAACAAGACTACCATCATCAAAGACTTTGTTGTCGAAAATAATATTGATCTTCTTGGTGTTACGGAAACATGGCTTCAATCAGATGCTGACAATGAATTAATTATTCGTGATTTATGTCCTTCGGGTTATTCATTTCATCATGTTCCTAGGCCTGGTTCTACTCGTGGAGGTGGAGTTGGCTTGTTATTTCGATCATCTTTTAACTTAAAGTTGCAGCCGCTCAAGAAGTTTATGTCTTTTGAATATATGGATTTGTTATTGTCAAGTACAGTCAATTTAAAAATCAGAGTTATCATTGTTTATCGCCCACCTCCTTCGACCTTGAATGGTTTAACACCCTCATTGTTCCTAGATGAGTTTTCTACGTTCCTGGAACAATACACCACTGATCCTGGTGGATTATTATTAGTTGGTGATTTTAACATACATGTTGACACCTGTGCTTCCCAACACTCAACTGAATTTCTCCAATTGTTGGATGCTTTCAATCTTACTCAATATACACATGGCTCAACGCATAAAGAAGGACACACCTTGGATCTTGTGATTACACGATCTGATGATAACATTGTCTCGAATTTAACAATTGGTTCTCCTTTTGTCATCTCTGATCATGCTGCTGTTCACTTCCAGCTATCGCTCAATAAGCCGCCGCTCGACAAAAAGATTATTTCATTCAGAAAGCTTCGATCTATTGACTTTGATGATTTTTGTGTTGATGTTATGAATTCAAGCCTTCCTGATCTTTTTGCCTCGTCATCTTCATCCTTGGATTATTTGATTGATCAATATAATAAAGTCCTCGCTTCCATACTTGAGGCTCATGCTCCACTGCAAACCAAGACAGTTACTCTGCGTCCGGCTGCACCTTGGTATTCTGAGGAGATAAATAATTTAAAGAGATCCCGTAGAAAACTTGAACGACGCTGGCGAATGACCAAACTTCCTTCTGATCGTAAGTTGTTTGTTGAGGGATGTAATGCTGTCAACAACTTAATTCGTGACTCCAAGAAGAATTATTTCACATCATTAATTAATGAGAATCAGTCAAATTATCAAAAGCTTTTTAAGATAATTGATAAACTACTACAAAGGAAAACAGATATTCAATATCCCCCCTGCAAATCGCCCACTGATCTTGCTAACAAGTTTATTGAGTACTTCACTACAAAGATAGATAGAATACGGAGTCATATAATGACTGCTGCTCACTCTCATCGGGATACAGTTCCTGTTGTTGACAATGCCTGTCCATATTCTTTTGATAATTTCAAAACGGTAACAGCGGACGAAGTTCATACGTGTATCGTTAAGCTGGCTGCTAAGTCATGTGCTCTGGATCCTCTTCCTGGTTATGTTACAAGAAATGCACTTGGTGTTCTGTTGCATTTCATTTCCAAAATAATAAACATCTCACTGGAATCTGGTCAGATGCCTTCGCAACTCAAGGTTGCCATGTTACGCCCACTCCTTAAGAAACCTTCTTTGGATCATACACAGTTCTCCAATTATCGCCCGGTGTCTAATCTTTCATTTATCAGCAAAGCAATTGAAAAATTGGTAGCTAATCAACTTATCTCTTACATTAATGAATATGGGTTAAATGAGACATTTCAGTCAGCGTACAAGCAATATCACAGTACCGAAACTGCACTCATCCGTGTGCACAATGATATCCTTTCTGCCATTGATAATCGTCGAACTGTAATTTTACTCCTGTTAGACCTTTCTGCTGCCTTCGATACAGTCGATCATGCCATTCTCCTTTCTCGTTTGCGTGTACGATTTGGGATAGCTGGAAAGCCTCTATTATGGTTGCAATCTTATTTATCGAATCGCATGCAATATGTCTCCGTCGAGGGTGGTACCTCTACGAAACATGACCTTGAATGTGGAGTGCCACAAGGTTCTGTCTTGGGACCCATTTTGTATTTGCTTTATACTTCGCCGCTTTCAGACATCGTAAAGAAATTTAACTTGAGCTATCACTTTTATGCTGACGACTCACAGCTATACTTGTCTTTTCAACCAACTGTACTGGGTGATAGGGATCTAGCGGTGTCTAACATCGAGAGCTGTGTGAATGAAATTAATCATTGGATGATGGTTAATCGCCTTAAATTAAATAAAGACAAGACTGAATTATTGGTGATCTCCGCTAAACATCTTCCAAGACCACTCCTTCACGAAATTTCAGTTGCTGGTGAAACTATTAACTCCGTGCAAAAGGCGAGAAATATCGGCACTATCTTCGATAGCCATTTTTGCTTTAATGATCATGTTACTAACATTTGCAAATCTTCGTTTTATCATCTGCGAAATATCAGCTATATCAGGGAGTTTCTTTCAGCGACTACTACTGAATTGCTGGTTCATATGTTTGTAACTTCGAAGTTGGATTACTGTAATTCTCTTTTGTATGGCCTACCAGCCTACACTATAAAAAAGTTACAACACGTCCAGAATGCCGCGGCGCGCCTTGTCACACTTACAACAAAGCATGATCACATTACGCCTGTTCTTTTTAATCTTCACTGGCTTCCCGTTGAACAACGTATTATTTTTAAGATTTTACTTATAACCTACAAGGCACTTAATAACTTGGCACCGTCGTACATTTGTGATTTGATTACATCTTACACTCCATCGCGTCAACTACGCTCATCATCGAAGCACCTTCTGGTTTCTCCATCCTATAACTTGAAAACATATGGCGCAAGATCTTTCTCTGTAGCAGCACCATCATTATGGAATGCTTTGCCATGTGAAATTAGAAATGCTTTGTCTGTGTCTGTTTTTAAAAGTAGATTGAAAACGTTTCTTTTTAGGAAAGCTTTTTATAATTAATTTTAGCTGTTTTAAGTGTTAATTTTAAAGTTTTGTAAGGCGCCTTTGAACAGTAGGATACTGGCGCGGTATAAATCTTTTATTATTATTATTATTATTATTATATTGAAGTTCCGAGATTGATGGAGACGCCATGTGGATTGAACAACAACTGCTTACCATTTCAGTTATGACCGCATTGCCTTGTGTTACAAAGGTGCCCTGTGACAAAAATGTGACTGTGTGACAAAAGTGCCCTAAGTGTTACAAAAGTGCCCTATGTTACAAAAGTGCCCTACGCTATGGAACAAAAGTGCCCTACGACATGTTACAAAAGTGCCCTATGTAACAAAAGTGCCCTACTGATGTTACAAAAGTGCCCGATTCATGTTACAAAAGTGCCCGATTCCTCTGGCTCTCTCTCTCTCTCTCTCTCTCTCTCTCTCTCTCTCTCTCTCTCTCTCTCTCTCTCTCTCTCTCTCTCTCTCTTTCTTTCCATCTGTTTGGTTTTCTTTCTTTTCTTCATATTTTTTGCACTGATTTTGGCTGTAGCTCTTTTTTTGGTTCTGTTTTCCTAACATCCAACATTTGGAGGCAAGTGAATGCATTACTGGTACATTATCACAAAACTATTATCTTTGTTTGGCAGGTTTTATCCTTTCCATTATGCTCCTTACATGTCAGATATCAGGAACTTTGGTGAACTGTCAATCAAATTTGAGCTGGGAACTCCTTTCCTTCCATTTGAACAGCTTCTTGCTGTGTTACCAGCAGCCAGCCGACAGTTGCTGCCAAAGCCTTTCCAGGTAACTTTACTCTTTGTCAATCCAAAATACTTAGAATCCAAGTACCTTATTGCATGAAATTTTTTGTGACATGTTTATTTCACGATTTTACGGTAAATATATTTTGCAACACTTAAGTTTTGCAATTTTATGGAAATTTTTTGTCTGGAATCACTTTAATTTCACGTTTTCAAGTAAGACACAATTTATTTAACTTGTCCTTGAATCAAATAAAATGACTTCATCTACAATAAAAATTAACAAAAGATTCAGTGGCAGGTCTATCTATAGGACATTGAGAATGCAAACATCCACAAAGAACATACTTATTTTTTAGAAGCCATTGAGAGTCTCAAGCAGTTAGTGATACAGTGTTACAAGGAGCCAGTAAATGGATGATTTTAGGACTATTCAAAAGAAGTACTGCCTTCAGTGAAAGAAGAAAGCAATAGTGATGAGGAGGAACAAGACATTGCCTCAGAATAGTTAAAAATACAATTTTCTAAATGTTTCAATGCTAATAAACTCATTCTTTCTTGATTATTGATATAATGTGAGTCACCTAATTTTTGTGTCATGTAATGTTTGCAACACTTGTTGTTTGCATCACTTAAGTTTCGTGATTTTTTAAATCGCTAAATTAACATGTCACAAAAATTTCATGTAATGAGGTACTTTTTCCCTTCAGTGCATGACCACATGAAATTCGCACCATGCATGTGCTACAAAGAAATCTTTAAACCCTATGCATCCCCTTATCTATTTACTTAAAGGTTTTGCAAATTCTAATATAATTTATTTTATTGCAAATGTATGTCAGAGTGTGATGAAGTAGCACACATAATAACTAAGCATTAGTCTTCAATATCCAACAGAATCTGATGATTATGGAGCAGTCTGAGATCATAGAATATTATCCAGTAAATTTCAAGACAGACTTGAATGGTAAACAGCAGGAATGGGAAGCTGTTGTTCTGATTCCATTCATTGACGAGGTTTGTTTGTTTTAAATATATGCTGCTGTGTAGTTTATTATTGATGTTCTAGTGTTTTTGTCTCTGCGATTGATATAGTCTGTTCATGGTTAGTTATCTGTGATGCCTTAATTTATAGTTCCCCATTTTTGTCACCAGCAAAAGCTGCTCGATGCTATGTCACCTCTGTACTCAAGGCTAACAGAGGAAGAATTAAATCGAAACAAGCATAGCCCCTGTTTGCTGTACACTTTTGATCCAAGCATCAGTATCTCCATTCCATCAACATTGCCAGGAAAGTTCCCTGATGTTCCATTTTGTCGTGCCAGGTAACACTGCTTAAAATTCATTCTAACAGTCTGGCCAACATCAAGATTGTGCTCTAAGAAAAACTTTAGGGAGCCCAAAAACCCTTAGAAATCCAGGATGTCCAGCATTAAGCTTTGTGTAAACTTAAGATTTCTTGTCACCCAAAGGCACAAGTATAGTAAGTTGCTAGGCGCCACCAGTATATACATGTACATCTATACTTGTACTTTAAAGAAAATGTATCAATAGTTATTCTGTTGAGGATTTTAATATATCTTTAGTTAATAAATTTATTGTCATTACATTAACTATTCATGTTGTTGTACAGGTTGTCTTTTAGAGGTCTATATAACTGTGCTCCTTTGGAAGTTCCATTTTGTGCAAAACAAGAGGCTGACATTAGCCTAAATTTGTTGTTTTTTCAAGTTGATTTTCATGTTGTTAATATTTTTTGGCATTGATTTGTTTTATCTATATTTGTTTGTTTTAATTTGCTTCCGATTTTTGAATTGTGTTTTTTTTTAATCTTGCTCTTTAGATTCTTGTTTTTTTTCAAATTTGAATACTTCAATTTAATTAATCCATGTTAACTTAAAAAAAATACATTTAAGAAAAAATTCAAAAAAAAATTTCACTTTACTATTATTTTGATTTGTTATTATTATTATTATTATCATTATTATTATTATTTATTTATTTATTTATTTATTTTAATTTGATCAATTTTCTTGTTAATTGATGTTATTATGCAGTTTCTGGTCTACTTGCTGTTGTTTTGCTATGAGAATGCTGGGCCACTATACTCTGGTACAGAGCAGTAATGAACTACAGTAAACACCCGCATATAAGAACAAGTGGATTAAGAACACCAGGCTGAAATTTGGCCAATAAAGCCCCATTTTTATAAGAACAAGATCAGCCTGAAAATTGTAACATGTTCTTATAAAATGGAAAAAGTGTCATAATTACAAAACATGTAAGTTTATGTTTGCTGTCAGATAACTACATAACTCTATCAGCTGTCAAGCTGTCTTCTTTTGGTATTGAGTACTTTTTTTCTACAAAAATTATCTAGTTTATTTTCCTAAAATATGCTAATTATACCTCTAGCAACATGTTTTGGATAGCATTACTAAATAAAAATTTAAGAACATTTTAAGAACATTTTGAGGCTGATTTGTCACTAAGCACGCGATAAATAAGAACTCAATCAGCCTGACCTCCAAAATCGTGTGTTCTTATATGCAGGTGTTTACTCAATTGAAGGGCTGAGAGCATAACCGACCCAAGTGACTTTTAGGGCTTTTTTCTATTTTTGGTCCAAATCAACTGAAAGTTTGCATGTGGCCTTTGATTCAATAGAACAAAATTGCCCCATAATTTTTTTGACCATTAATTATTTTTCAACTCTTTTTCAAGAAAAAGCATATACCAAAAAGGCCCTAAAAGTCATTTGGGTCAGTTATGCTCTCAGCCCTTCAATTCAGCTACGCTCATTTGTATGTGTATTAATATCCATGCGCAAATTGAATTACATGAAGAGCACGTGAAATGATTGATGGGTAGAAAAGGATTGTTTGATAGTGTGACATAGACTACACGTTTGGCGGTTAAAACATCGATTTAAGTTTTATTGATAGGAAACTTACGTGAATCTGAGGTGTCGATCGCTAGGTAAATTTAATGGAAACTCGCCCGCCTGGTGGTCGAAAAGACATCATTTAAAGTCTGTAGGCCCGCAAGTCAGACACTTCTCAAAGAAGTGAGTGGTGTTTTTCTGTGCTTGCCAAACGCGAAGAGATTTGAGTTCACTGCCGGAGCGGGCAAATCAGTGTTTTGCAGTACAGAGTATTGAGCCAGGTGGGACAGTCTGAAAGCAACTCTCGTCTTAAAGGCGGCCCATTTGCCAAAGGTTGCCATGCCAGAAATTTATTTATTTAATCACTTCGCCAGAGACCTGGCAGGGACACTACAACAGCTTGCGCCAATTACTGTAGGCCCGTAACTGCAAACCCTCCCCCATAACCACATTCAAGTAGAGATAGACCACCACACCGGGGACTACGTCCCCTACTCTTTTCGAACAGTGCGTGGGTTCTTTAACGTCCCACAGAATCAGTTATGAAGAGTTGTGAGACGGGACCTACGATTTATCGTCCTTATCCGAGAAGACTAGAAAGTCTAACCATTTGCAGATGTCAATACAAAGGCAGCACTTTCTCCTCAATTATTTAAAGACCCTGAGTGTTGGTCCGGCCGGGGTTAGAACCCTCGACCTCCCGCACGGTAGTCCGGTGCTTTACCACTGAGCTAACCGGTCGGCGGTTGGGAAAGGAGAAAGGAGAGTTGTTTTTTGACTTAGGTGAAAAAATTGGATGCTTGATTTGGTGTTTTCCACGTTCGAGAGGCCATTTGATTCCCAGAATTCATTGCAATCACAGAGGGCGCTGTCACCTTGAAAAGTTCTGGCGAGGACTGGAAATGAAATTTGTCTCTGCTGCAGTGGAAAAATTTTCACTTCGAAAACATCACGGAGAATTCATCTAAGAGTGGGCAATCGGCGTCACAAGAAGTCCGTTTTCAATGAGCTGAGTATCTTGGAAAACAGTGCAAGGAAAAGTTTCATTGCCACGCGGGGCAAGTATTGAAAAGCACAAAACTCATGATCGGCTGTCTGGTCATGTAAACACACGTAGAGATTAACATGCTGGCGGATTTTAACATATAAATCACTTTTGCATCGAGTACCTCAGTTAGTTCACTTGTACGGAGTCTTGTAAACATCAGCAAAAAGTATTTTCACATAAGATTAACAGCAAAAATCATTTTCACCCAAGATAAACAGTTAAAATAATTTTCATGCGAATCATGTGCGATCGAATTTCACATTTCAATGTACCGGGCATGCAAATTTTCTACCGTCTTAAGCTAAAGAATATCTTCAGAACTAGTTAAGTTTTTTGTCCAAATTCTTGAACTGTCGTCATTTACTTTGATTTTAATACCATTTTCGTTCCATATTTTCCATTTGACAATGAAAATGAAACTGTCGAGAGACGATAGGGATTGAATTTCACATTGTATGCAAATATGTAGGTTTTGAAGCCAATTTGAAGCCAACAAAAATAGTGAAGTATTTTGTTGCATTTTTTTCACTGTCGTCATTTACGTTGATTTGTGATACGATTTTCATTCCACTGGTTTCATTTGACGACGAAAATGAACCCTTCAAAATCATTTCAAATGACCGATGCACTTGAAACGCCATTCAAAGCTCTGTTTTGAAGCAGAAACCGACGGGAAACAGCTTACTCTTCTAACTCTTATTTTGCCCTTGAACATCATTAAGTCGAATTTTCGGTGTTGCTCACGAACAGAAGTTGTTGGTATTGGCCAAAACCTGTCTTCAAGTAAAAACAGCCGTCTTTAATATTTTATTCTATTTCTCGGCCAACAGCAAGCCTTTTGAGCACTGAGTCAGAATCAAGTCCAATCCTGCTGTATGCCGTTTTCAACCAAATCACCCTCTTCAGCACTTTACTTATATTGGCCAAAGCCTAATTAAGAGTCAACCAAGAAACCTGCGTGCTCTTTTCATTTCGGAGGAACCCCTTAAGCTGATTGAGACTAAAAATGCGCCGCTTACTTTAACGTTAACGTTAATGTTAATGTTTGCAATGCCCTAGGCCTAACCCTATCCCTAGCCGTCTAACCCTAACCCTAGCCCTAACCCTAGCTCTAACCCTAACCCTAACCCTAACCCCAACCCTAGCCCTAATTTTAACCCTAACTCTAAACTTAACAATAACCCTGAATCTTTTGAGTGCTGTTTTCAAGTCGGATAAAATCTATGCACGCTGGCTTAAGGTTAACCAAGGCTACTGTTTGCTGTTTTTAAGTGAAGCAAGAATGTTGCGCATTGTTTTCCAGCTTTTAAAGGAAGCTTCTTGAGCAATATCAGTAAGCAAAACACTGGTAATAAGCACTACATTTAAAAAAGTCGACCATTTCCAAGTCGGATGGGCATCTTGTGCGCTGTTTATGAGTGCTGTTCTCTTAATTCAGTTATGAGCATTTGGCGCTTAGTTTTCAATAAAGAATACCCTTGGGCATTACTTCATGAATGTTAAGAAGGCAGAGTTAATTGAAGGGCTGAAAGCGAAACTATCGTATGTGACGATTTAGCGTCGAAATTTCAAATTGCTTGGAATTGGCTGAATTTTGACATATGGACTCCATTTTTGTAAAAGAACATTGCCCTGTGTGTTTTTGTTTTGTTTTTTTTGCTGTTGCGTGCTTCGTTTTTGAAAAACACCGGGCCTAAAGTATGTTCACACAGACCGTCACATATGATAGTTTCGCTTTCAACCCTTCAATTTCTGGCACAGCAACCTTTGGCAAATGGGCCAAGACTTTCAACTGTGGGCCGCTTTTAAGACAAGAGTTGCTTTCAGACTGTCCCGCCTGGCCCAGTACTCTGTACTGCAAAATGCCGATTTGCTCGCTCCGGCAGTCAACTTAAATCTCTTTGCGTTTGGCAAGCACAGAGAAACACCACTCGCTTCTTTGAGAAGTGTCTGACTTGCAGGTCTGCAGACTTTAAAATGATGTCTTTCGACCACCAAGCTGGCGAGTTTCCATTAAATTTACCTAGCTATCGACACCTCAGAGCCACGTAAGTTTCCTATCAATAAAACTTAAATCAATGTTTTAACCACCAAATGTGTAGTCTACGTCACACTATCAAACAATCCTTTTCTACCCGTCAATCATTTCACGTGCTCTTCAGGTAATTCAATTCGCACATGAATATTAATACGCATACAAATGAGCATAGCTGAGTTGAAGGGCTGAGAGCATAACTGACCCAAATGACTTTTAGGGCTTTTTTCTTTTTTTGGTCCAAATCAACTGAATGTTTGCATGTGGCCTTTGATTCAATAGAACAAAATTATTGCCCCATAATTTTTTTTGACCATTTTCCACTCTTTTTCAAAAAAAAGCATATACAAAAAAAGGCCCTAAAAGTCATTTGGGTCAGTTATGCTCTCAGCCCTTCAATTGATTCTGCACAAAATTAATACATTACCAGTAATTAATTTGAAGCCAGCTTCCTTGCAGCATTCTTTCTCTTGGCCATTTTGGAGTTGTGCAGGGAACTGGGATGAGTTTCAGATTTTAACCAATCAATAAATTGGCACTATCACTATAAAGATAATGTTGAGATTGGCCATTAGTCCAAGTTTGATGCCTTTAGGATGAACAGATACCAAGTTATGAACTTTAAAACAGGTCAAAATCCATACAAACGTCTGTAATTTTGAGGCTGCAAACCCCAAAACCATATTAGCTCTTAAAAATATTTTTCAGTTTTGTGACAACTGTAAAATCCTGTCATTCAGCTACTATTTGGAAATAACTGAGGTGAAAATCATTTTGTATGGTTTTGGGGGACACATCCTCAAAATTAGAGACGTTTGTATGGATTTTGAACTGTATGTTTTCAAGTCCATAACTTGATCCCTGGTCAACCTAAAAGCATCAAACTTAGAAAAATGGCCAATCTCAACATTTTGTTTCTTATTATTGTGTCAATTTATCAATTGGTTGTAATTTAAAACTGGCCACAGTTCCCTGTGCAACTCTGAAATGGCAATTTAAGCTAACAGGCACTTAAGCCAACAAATAATATCCCTTATAGTATTTTAATGCAGCTTGCTTACTTAAGACAGAAATTATATAAACTAAAAGGTTTTGCAATCCAAACCCTGTTTGGTACAAATGGTATTATTTATTTATTTATTTATTTATTTATTTATTACATGGTATGCCTGTGGCAGACCACGTTATAAATTTGGTTCGTTTTCTCTACAAATAGACACAATTTTTTTTTAATTTTTGAAATTTTTGAAATGCTTTGCATTGTCCTTAGCTGCTAGTCACAGTCCATTCAAAACCAAAAGATTTTCCAGCAAAAAGTGGACAGGAATTGACAATGAAAACTGTTGATACAAATAAAGCAGCATTTGCGAAGCCGTTTTCAGCACTTTCAGTTTTCAAAATAATTATTTCTGACGAATATAAATTTGGTTAAATGCAATTTAACATAGTTAACTACTAGGAGCATTGTCAGTTTGGTCTGTTAGTGTTTTCTTTTGTTCTATTGGTCGTCCTCATTTTATGGCTTATTTTCATGTCAGTCCCACTAGTTTTTTAGCATTCTTTGGTCCTACTATTAGCAGTGTGTTTTCATTGGCATATTTTTGTGGTGAGCGGTCAGCTGTTTTTTGTTAGTGGTTTTTAAGCGTGTCTTGTCAAGGGTGTTTGTCTCCCTTAAGCGTTTTTGCAGGACTGTAGCAATATGCGGTTAGCGGTATTTATTGCGTATTTTTGCGGTGAGTAGTTAGCGTATTTTAGTGGATTTGCGTGTCCTGTTTGTATCCCTTAAGTGTTTCTGCAGGACAGTAGCAAGATCTGGCTAGCGGTAGTTATTGCGTATTGTTTGCGGTTAGCGGTCTGTTAGCGTGTTTGCGTGTCCTGTCAAGGGTGTTTGTAACCCTTATGAGTTTTACAGGACTATAGCATGTGCGGTTAGTGGTATTTATTGCATATTTTTGTGGCGGTGGCCGGTTAGTGGTTTTTTGTGTGTTATGGTCAGCGGTCAGTGGTCTTTGAGGCAGGCTCGCCTCTTGTCACATGATTCTGGTTTTTTCTTCCCTCGTGCAAGTTCTTGCTGTCTTGGTGGACTGTTTGTTGCATTCCCCACCCTCCCGCTCCCAGGGTGCATTATTGTTATTGTTATTTTATTATTATTATTATTATTATTGGCTTTATTAGCATTATCTTTATTAGTCCATTGGTATTACTATTATTATTTTTCTCTCCACTGAATTTGTATTCAGTGTGACTGGTGCCCAGTGTTATCCGTCTCCCATTGCTGGTTCTCGGGAGCAGGGGTGTGGGGGCTAGTGCTGGGTTGCAGACACTGGTGGCCACGTACGTGGTTCCATTGCAGAGGGGCTGGGTTACCGGTCAGCTCCTGGCTGTCTCTGGGCACCTAAGCTCCATTGCGACGAAAGTAGTTAACGCAATCTAAAAATATTTTTGAGTGGCATCATTGCATCTAGCCACAATGTAAACACAAGTTTGCATTGAGAAATATTCTTCCTTTTAACTTAACGCACCACTCTGACTCTTGCCATTACTTCAGTAAGTTTTAATTTTGAATATCCAAAAACATGGCCTCAATAGTTATTAAGAATTCCATTTCAGTGCAAAATATGGGAATTTCAAGCTTCTTTTCGGTTGTAGAACAAAGCAGTGAATCAACTATTCAGGTCAATTTTGCATACGAATGCATATCAAATTTCGCTTACATGCATTCCAGCTTCTTCAAACTAAATCACAACCAATCAAGTGAATCTTGCTTTTTATCCCTTTAAAAGGCATGGAAATTCCTGTGAGAAATTTACAGTGCATTCAAATATGTTGCAAGCTGGTTAAAGATGCAACTGTTTATTCCCAGGAGGTACCTAAAACCCAAAAATTCATCGTGTTGATTGAAAACTATAAGACTTAGTATAATTTGTGTATCGATAGGCTATGAAAGCAAAGACAGCGTGACATGACCACTCACGCTAAGAGTCAGATTTCAGTGGATAGATACCCGAATGGCAGAAACTAATCTTTCCATCAAATAGTGCATACCACGTAAACACCAACAGGCATCTTGTTTATTTTTTATTTACAGGTGTGAGCTGCTTGATAAAGATATCTTTAAAGTGGACAATCAGCACTTGCATCAAGGTATCTTAAATAAATGCGTTAACTGCATGTATATCAACATTTAGCATTCAAGATTATTAGTCTTCCACATCTTTACAAACAAAAGATTGTTTGTGATTATTAAAACATGTCATTTCAGGCCTCTGTGATGGAGTGAAGCTTGATGTGTACTTCCCAGGATTTCCCACAGTATATCATGTTGCTCACAAGGTAAAGTTTTATTTATTAACATGACCATCAATTTGTCTTGAAGGATTTATGTTTACTTACCATATTCATGTTCAATATTCGTCTAATCCTAAGAGATTGTATGTCATTGTCAAGCCAACTTTTGTGGAATGTCCAAGTTCTAACATTATTAAAAACGAGTTTCCAAAGCTTTGCAAGTAGATACCATTTTAATGAAAGATGCAGTGAATTGAAGGTAAACCCTGATATTTTACGCGCTTGATATGTTTGTTTTGTCACCTTCATCAACCCACAGGATATGTATACCTTTCATTGTTGTCAACAACAGTAGTTTATCTGGTGTTCATAAGAATATATACCTGCTATGTTCAATACATTTTCACTGGGATTGTCCTGTATCCTGATGAGGATAGTGGTAACAAGTGTGATATCAACTTTGCTTTTCTACTAAAACTGGATTATTAAGAAATGGCTTTAAATGGATCCTGTACAGGCTAACACAAGTTCAGGAAATGATGCACTCACTGAAAAGGAAACTGTCACACTTCAGTTCACCATTATTTTACTTTGAATCACTTTTGTTTTAGGATGCCATGGTCAATATTAACTGAAACCATTTTGAAGCCTGGGGTTTGGGAAATGTTGCTTAGCATAAAAGCTTAGGTTTTGTTCTGCTACCCATGTTATACTTTACAGACAACTGGATCTCAATCATTTTCTATGATAATATACCTTATTATAGGAAATTAACGATGCACGTTGACAACACAAAGAAAATTTATGCTACACAAAATTATTAACACAAATTTTTCAAAAGTTACATTTACATACATCAAATTAACATGAAATTTTCAAAGACAATGTGCGCCTAACTTTGTTTTATGTGAATTTGCTGCAATACAAATGTCTCAACATACATATCCAAAGGAAAATAACAGCAGCATTTCCAGTCTTGTTAGCTCATTGTTAACATGACTTGCTATTGCTCCGTAAATGGATCTAGAGAGGGAACACTCCCTTGGATCCTGGAATTTTCTAGTGCCTTGGTTAAAGAAGAAGAAGACAGTGACTCCGAGGCATTGATAGAGGAGCTATGAGCAGACAAGGTTTTGTTATTCAAATAAAGGTGCTGTAAAACAACAATGATGTAAAATAGTGTGATTTAAATCATCAACATGAATTAAGATGCATTAAATTAATGCAGTTTCTTTTAAATCGTGTTAATAAAGTGCGTTGTTAATTTCCTATTATAAGATAGGTTTCTTTTACTTTTCTAATGAGGACAAACTTTGTCTTTTGAAGGCTGAGCTGAAGAAAGCAAATGTGAAGGTGTTTCAGATGCACAGCAAAGGAAAAAGTATGATTCTTCAGATCACTCAACCACAAGAAGAGGTGTGTGACCTGTGTTAGAATTGACAAAACTGCGACAACTGTTTGTTCCTGTACAATGTATATACCAGTACAGATATTATACTTTGTCTTAACCCAGTTTATAGAGTACCCAAGACTGGTTTTGCATGACTTATATGATCACCAATTTGTCAATAGAAACATATTAAAAACCTCACCAGACTCTTAGGTCAAAATTGCAACAATTTTATGTTTTAGAGATCTCTTGTTCTCATCATCTTGTAATCTGCAGGAATATACGGTAATTTATTTAGACCTGAACAAAACTGGATGTTTTGCAAACAGTTACTGCAGACGTAAACAGCTTTTTTCACACAGTATATATAATTGTGAATAATAATAATAATAATAATGATAATAATTAACTTCATTTTGACCTACGACATATACATGTCAATCAAGTCTTGATGTACACATTGCCATATCCTGCTTGTCTTTAAGTGTAACTTTTGTTATATCAGGTCTTAGCTGCTGAAGTAGCAGAGGAATTACTGGGGGAGACTTGTTATGTTGGCTGGCCTCACATGGTTGAAGCTTTGGTCCTGGGAGTGTGTGATGGAAGTAAAAAGTATGTGCAATTGTACTTGTTAATACTGAGTCCACTTTAGAAAAACAGGTTGTGTGTTTGATTCCAAATGTCATGCTGTGTGCTCCACTCAAGTGTATAAATGACAATAATGCATTGTTGTCTATATTAGGCCTACAAAAGATGTTCACTCCTCTAAACTTTATCTGCCAGGGATTATTTTCATTCTCGATGTTCCATTACATTTTTAAAATTAGGCTTAAAAATTTGGTAGAAAATTATCGCACAAGAATACCTTTCATCTTCTGTAACTGTCATGTGAAACTCTCCTTGTGATGTTGACCCTCAGCTACAGTATCTCCCAGGGCAACGCTGAGTCATTGTTTTGTAGGTACACCGTAGAAAAAAAGAGCTTACAAAATTCATCAAAGGAAATAAAAGAACATGAACTGACAGAAGTGGAGTTCAAAAGTTGGAAACACCAAGTCAAGTCTATGATTGACTAGTAAGTATTCCTTCACCAATACTAGTCACCCAGTTGGCTCAGTTGGTAGAGCACTAGGCTGATGAGCGGGAGGTTGCACGTTCAAACCCTGGCCGGACCACAAACCAGGGTCTTAAAATAACTGGTAAGATCATGCTGGCTGTGTGATCTGCTTCAGTTCAGATGATTGTGTCACTGGGCAGTGACGTTAAGCCATTGGTCTTGTCTCCTTCACCTTTCCACGTGGACATAAAAGAACCCACACACTGATCGAAAAGACTGGGGAACTTAGTTCCTTGTGTTGTTGTCTGACCTCACACACATCTCAGGGTTGGGTGTAGGCTGGGTGATGGGCTGACCACCTGTCCTCAAGAGCCTCTGCTGGTCATGGATACCTCTTAGGAGGCACTGACGCACCACTTGACATGGAAGGAATGATGATGATGATATATCATTAAATGAAATGACAGTAATGCCTCAAGTGGAAGAATGCTTTATTGAGCAGAGATGAAGAAATGGAAGATGGTTATGGTGGGTGTAATTGAATCCACAGTGCTAGGAACCAGATGTTGAGATTCAACACCCTATAACTCAGAAATGTATGTTAGGCTCTGAAACAAACATTTCAAATTATTATTAACAATTATAACTATTATTGGAAATTTATACCTTCACCTTTTGGTAAATTGTAGTCATTTGGAGAGAAGAGGAATAGAACTTGGAGAAACAAATGTGTTAATTGAGGCCTGCCCCATCAGAGGAAAGAGGTTTGGAATTATTTTTTTCATTTTATTTGAGCTCTGGTTACAAGTGAAAAGCAATTTAAGCCCTCAGTGATAAAAGTTTGTTTTTTTCTGTTTTCTTGTCTAGATATGTGTGTGGAGCTAAAGGTCTTGTTACTATGGAAAAAGAATGGTCTCCTTTGCCAATTGCTTATCCTCACCAGTTGACTGTTAAGGTAATGAACAAGTTATCCAATACATAGTGGGTTCTCCCATTTCATCAGTTGATGTTGCATGATTACAAAAGTATTGTCTTAGGGTGCGTTTCTTTGGGTTAATCCAAATCCGGATTCTTGAATCCAAAAACAGATTTTACATTTCTTTACTAAAATCTAGAAAGGGATCATGAATCCAAATAATCCATAAACCAAGTGGATTCATTACATCAAAACTGAATCTGGATTTTTAGGTCTTATAATCCTTGCGTTTCTTTGAGAACAGATTAGAAAAAAGTACATTTGGCAAGTGGTTCTCCTGTGAAAATACGAGGCCTGGTAAGTCCACCACCTTCGAGACATTTTCATTATCATGAGCGATCAAGCTAAGCTGTCACTGTCATTGATAATAAGACAAGCTTCGCTGCTTTACAAATTTTGTAAATCCTGAATGACTGAAATTAATTTCAAATGCAAATTGCAGCAATTTTGTAGTTTCAGAATTTCTTAGAAAGTGAAAAATATTTCTTATGTTAAGCTTGTATATTGTTGTAATGGACCCTTTTGATCTCTGCAATCTGCAGGACAATACTGGTCATGTTTCCCAGCGTGGAGTGGTGACAGAAAAATGAAAAGAATCCAAAAATGGATTTTTCGTTTGTTTGGTCATCATGAATCCGTATGATCTTGGATCAGTAATCCAATCTTGGATTTCCCCAAAGTAACGCACCCTTAGTCAGAACCATTTTTTCAGAGTGTTTGCTTGCCATCTTCTGGTTCATTTTCTGCATTATTATACTTTTTTCCCAAGTTTTAAGATTGAAGTGTTTATCTTTGAGCAAATTTTGTCTTTATTGTAAAGGACATCCATGTGCACGAGACTCATGAGGATGATAACATTCACACCATTGAGGAACTATTTCCTGTTGGCAGTCAGTGCTTCATGTTGGCCTCACCGTATTATGGTTCATCAGGAGAAGTGATAGAGATCGACGTAAAGCAGTCACGCATCAGAGTTCAGCTCCTTGTGCCCTTGGAGCCTGACCTATCACCTATCATTAATCAACATCAGGTAGGCTGATGCATGACAGCCATAAATGAACATGGAAAGAACATCTTATCACTATTTGTTTATAACTTAAGTACCGGTATGTTCTTTTTTCAAATTTCCAATAGCAAAACTATTATACAATTCTCTTCACACTTACTTGGAATACATAGCTAATTATCAGGATGCAATAAAAACTGGAAACATCTTCTCCTTTTACCATCATTTCAGTTCTTTAAAGGAAGGCAATCATAGTCATCTTGAAATTGTACTGTTGGCAATTTCAATTTATTTATTTATTTATTTATTTATTTACTTTATTCACGTTTTATTGAGTCTCTCTTTACAGGGCTTTTCAGACACAATTATTAAAATCTTTATTTAAATAAGTGGGATACATTGATGTATATGGGAGTTTTCCAAATAAGACAAATGAAGTCGCACTAAGTTATCTCCATGGAATCCTGCGAACTGTTCTTTATGGGTGGCTGAAGAAGGCCAAGAGATTTGGTTCACATATTCCCAGTTAAAGTGTTTGAACAAGTTCTGAGTTAGGAAACTAGTTCAACATGTCATTACCAAAGCAAGGAAAGAAACAATTTGATTAGTGTCACTACTTGATGAGACGTACAGGTCAGGGGAATTAATTAATGTGTCATGGAAATTTGATTAAATGTCTTGGTGTTTATAGAAATTCTCTTTTGATATTGGGTTTTTCCTTTTTAAATTTTTTATTTTTTATTTTTTAAGGGGAATATCCTTGTTGCTAACACATCTTAAGGTAATTCCCTGGAAAATGACGTACTATCCAGACTTTTTTCAAACTTGGCACAATTGATAGTCGTGTATAGGACTTAAACAAAAAAGCAATAAAATGAAGGGGTCACCGTGCTTGTTTTCACCCTACATGTCCATTATTTTAAGTGTTTTTACTGAGTTCCACAAGAAATGTTCGAAACTTCAACAGCAACAAAAATTGTTATTATGCAGCAAAAACTATGAATATGATGAAACCTAGATCCTAACTGTTTCCATCAAATCGTTCGTTCTTGCAAATAATGTTAGGAAATTGGATCACTATGTCACCATCTCATACCCCTCCCTGGCTCCAAATACAGAGTTTTCACACCATTTATATATGAATAATCCAACTTCTACTATTAAACTTTTTTCTCCTTAAAATATGTTTTTTGTGTCCCTACTATGAGTAAATAACACCAATAAAAAGGGTGGTCACTCCGCTTGTTTCTTTGCAACACGATGGCAATAGGAAAATTTTGGCTGACAGAGCTCAATGTCAAGGCAAATATGCCATGTTTCTGCATGTGTGCGGGCACAATCACACACTAAATGACACCATAAATTATGCACAGTAAGGATGCACCATTCAATTGTAAGGAATCACCTTAATGAAATAAAACAAAGGAACAAAATTTACCTTCTGCTATTCATTGTTTCTCTAGGCTCTGTCACTGAATTACCTTCCTGCACATGTTGTGGCTAAGAAGCTTGGTATAACTTCCAATTTGTTATCAAGAATAACTGGAAGCTTTCTTGTGGTACAGGGATCCAGTAAAGAGTAAGTACATGATCAAAACATGTAGGTTGAGGTCCACAAGCAGGCACAGTAATACAGAGTAGTAATATATGCTGTGTTTCAATTTGTCCTTGGTTTAAGTTTGGGTAAGGTAATGTATGCTAACGTATGATAATTAGTTTAAAACAGATGGAGAAAAAAAATAAAACCAAGGATAAAATTGAACCTCAACACATACAACATGCTAAATCCATTGCTTAATGAACAGTGTGACACCAGTGACTTCATGTTTAAGTGATGAATTTGAAGCAATCGGTCATGCCTTTATTTTGTACTGGATGGTGATACTGTCGCTAACTTCATTTCTAGTTTTGAATCTGCTTTTAAAAGTTGATCTTTGAGAGCTATTTTTATGTGGAGCAGTTATTAGATAGAAACAATCAATAATTATTGTTTTTTGAAAGCAATGAGAATTAGGCATATTCATCAAGAAACTGTATACTCTTGGGATGTGTTTTGGTGTTATTAAAAATAATAACTAATAGTGTACATTCCTTCTGAATAGTTAGTTTCATAAAAGGGGTTGAGTCTATTGCATTGTGCAAGATGTCAGTTTCTCTGCACAAGTGAGTAAGAATATTGTGATCCAAAGGTTGGACTGCATTCTGTTTTAAGCCTGGTTCACACATACGACGCAAATGCAAGTGCAAGGAAATACACGTGTGAACTACCATAAGGCAAATGCAAACTCATGCGCAAGCGCCGACGCAAGAAATGGAAAATTTTTCATTTTCTTGCGCCTGCATTTGCGCTTGTGTTTGCATTTCAAACATGTGAACCGGGACAACGCAAATGGAAATGCAAAACGCAAGGTGACAAAACACTTGTTCCATGCCTCCACAGTTGAAGTTGAACCCAAGATGGCGTCTTCAGTGGGGGCGGGTTCGGTTGGGGATTTCTCACTGGTTTTTCAAATCTCCGTTTAAAGCAATAAACCCATAATATGATATATTAAAACACATAAGGGACACCCCGGCATGGTTTATTTCCCTTTGTGTTTTAATATCAAGATGACACTTCCAAATAGTAGGACCTAATCCTACTATATTCTAACGATGTACTTTGTACACGATAAAAACGTCTGGACACGTCCTTGTCATCTCCTTGTCAGTCGGTATGCGAAAAGCAGGAAAAGCAGTATTACCAAAACCTCCATCTTGTCTGCCATCTTGGAAAAAAGACTTCCATTGCGCTTGCGTATCTCACCTTGCTTGCGTTTGCGTTCAACATGTGAACATCGTTTGCATTTGCACTTGCACTTGCATTTGCATTTGCGTCGCACATGTGAATCAACCTTTGCCACAGGTATGATTGCAACATGAGGTCATCTTGTCCTGACAACCATTGTCACCTCATTGAAAACATGCCATACAGAAAAGGCCACTTCATCACAACTAACTGTTATTCATGAAGTTGAAATTGAAGATGAACAGTCCCACCTTCTAGTGCCAGCTCAGTCACTTTTGTTTGCCAAAAACCTGTAAATCCATCCCCTCTGTTTATCTGCCATTTTCATGGTCCGCTGGCAGCAACATTGATGGGACTTCTCTGTCGTGTTTTGTATACTCTTGAAAATGTGTTTATTTTACAGACCATCCGGCATTGGTAGCAAGCTGGACATTGGATTGAACATGAAGTTCAGTAAACAGAACAAAGAGGTACCGTGAAAGATTCCACTGCTTTAGAAACAAGTTTTTCATACCACATATCCTCTAAATTTGTTAAACGAAATGAAACGCGTTACTCCCTGAGGGACTCTGTTAACAAACTATTTGTCCCGTTTCCGCGAACTAATTTCATGAAAAACAGCTTTAGTTATAGCGGAGCAGTTCTCTGGAACAGCCTACCCTGTGATGTGAGAGAAGCTAAATCTCTAAGTCAATTTAAACGATTAGTTAATCTTCATTTTTAATCTTAGAGTATACACGGCATTCATGAAAAACAGGTTTTAGATAGATTAGACGTAGTTAGTTTTTGCATTTTGTTTAGGATAGTTAGGTTATTTCTAATTTTTATACTCCTGATGGATTTTACCGTGTTTAAAATAAAGAACTATTCTAAAGAACTATTCTATTCTCCCTTGTGTCATTGTTTTATAGGTTCTTGGATTTGCAAGGAGAACAGAAGAGGGCAGTTGGACATTTTCACCTACAGCACAGAAGACAATTGCTGAATATTTGAAGAAGTAATGATATTATACCACCAATAGAAAAAGAGTTTGTCCCACAGTCTCAGCAAAAAAAACATAAGGAATAGTAGTGACAGTACATACGTACCTCATGCAATTTATTTCTTGTGCTGTGTGATGAATAAAGTAATCTGTGTTTGCTTGTTTTTTGGGGGGTCAACAATTCCAAACACAGAACAAAACCTCAGTAATTCGTTTAAAATCTTTCTGTCAAAAATGAGTGTTTTCTTTTGAATAACGTCAGCTGTTATGTTGAAATTTTTTGTTTGCATCTTAGGTTCCCTCAGCTGTTTGAATCCCTGGCTAAGATGTCCTCAAATAATCATAGTTTCTATGCAAATGATTTGATTCAAGACGGAAATGGGTGAGTTTTGTAATGAATTTTTGTTTGTTTTAATGTGGTTCAATTATCGGGTGTTTGACCTATCGTTGTGAAACATGTGTTTTTTTATACTGTGCAATCGTGGAGCAGCAGTAACAGGAACATAAAATTCTTGTAGGTCTGCTCCTTTATCTGAGGTGCAAGACTGGCTGAAGACAGTGCCTACACTAAACTTAGAGCCTGTGAAATGCGGCAACTTCAGTTTAGACGAACCTGTTGTTGAAGCTATTGAGGAGGCTGTTCGAAAAACAAAGGTAAACTATGCTTTGACTTGTCTATGTACTCGGCTTTGAATCTGTGTTCTATTGGTTTTAAGCTGTCCTACAGTGTCTCTATATAAATAACAGTTTCTATTGAGTTTAGAACCAAGAATTAAGTAGTTCTGTGCCTCATCCGCATCCCATCTGCTCACTTCTTGTTGAAGCCGAACACAGTTTATGCCCAGCGTTTGAACCCAATGAACCCAACACAAACTTCACTTGTTATCTATTTCTGTCACATTTTGTTCTAAACCATCTTTTTTTTCTTATTTCCTTCTCTCGCTGATTCCAAACTTGTTCACTAGATTTCTTTGTGTAATTTGTTTTAGTTACCTAAAACTTTCTCGTGTTTTGCTTTTGTTTTGTTGAACTTGTAAAGGAGTCAAACCAGAAACCAAAGACGGTCAAAGTTCGTGTGCGGCCTTACCTCTTATTTAGGGTGAGTAGACAGATTTTTTAAACCTAATCAGCCTTTAATGTATTGATCGATTCATCTGTCGTTAATATTGGGACTCCTTCAATAAACGCTGTACTCCACTCTTACACTCACCACCCCCTTCCCCTCCCCTCCCCCTCCCCCTCGCCCTTCCGCCTCAAGCATTGCCTCCTTTGCGAATTATCACTGTCAACCTTGTCTTGGAAGTCCAAGTGACGAGGGTAACCAGAGCAAGGCGCATGAATATCTGGCTTTACTATATACCACACAAGTGAATAGTGCTTTTCGCGCGCTCTGATTGGGTAACTCGGAGGTGATTAGCAAGTACTATTCACCTCCAAGCAGCCGGCGCGCGAGATTGTACAATTTCCGACCCCTTGTCGGTATATTGTCACGCATAAAGTAATGTTTTGGCCCGCTTATTATTCAGCTTGTGTGGTATATACTAAAACAATTATTCACCTCAGTGTCGGTGAATAGTGGTGGATATTTATCGAGCCGCCTCGCGGCTCAGTAAATATCCACCACTATTCACCTCCACTTCGGTGAATAATTGTTAAATATTAGAAATGCGCGTGTTTAGCAAAGTCTATTAATGAGTGTTTCCCGGAATTTTATCTGTCTAGTGAGTTATTTCATGGTTTGCAGTCTGATTTGTTTTGTTTTTCCTTGTGGTGAAGCCATCTGAACATCGCGGAGCCATTCCTCCTGACAGTGAAGCAACTTTTCAATTGTTTGATCGAGTTATTAATGTCAAGCTGAATGCAGCTGTTCCATTTGGTTTGAGAGGAACTGTTACTGGCATCCATCAGGGTAATTACCATTGTTGTTTGTCTCGTTTAAAGTTCACAGATCAATGTTAAGACACTAATATACCATGATTTACCGGATTCCTTCCTTGTTTTAGGTGATGATGATTCTGATGAGATGTATGAAGTTGTGTTTGATGAACCATTCCTCGGTGGCCAGCCTCTAAGGTATTGTTTTTAAAAGGATGTACCATGCGCAGTTTGTAAGGGGACACGACTAGTTTATAAAACACCGATCAGTAAACTTTTCAAAGTGCAAAACTGTTACAGTTTTCCCTTCCTGTGCTAATCTCATTGTTTATGCGTGCTGTTATAACTTGTCCTTGTTTTTCCTCAGATGTTCATCAAACAAAATGTACTTGATGTCGTCCTCGTCACTTATTAACATCAGTTACGGCGATCGCTGTGAAGCTAAGAAAGTTGAAGAGAGGTCTGGAGGGAGAGGCCAACAGCAGGCTGGCAGTGCTTCCTCCACACCTGGCAGGCCTCCCTTCAGCCCCAGCCTGGGAGCATCACCTGAACTTAGCAAGAAAAACAAAAACGGCAAATACAGGTCACCAGATGTCAGACTGGAGTCTACAGGTGCGCTCTGATCCTAATATGCATATTCTCTTCAGTGTTGTTAAACTACCTCTTATGATACAAGTTGGGAGAATTAGCGTAAGCATCAAGAAATGTCATCTTTGGTGAATATTTCCTTTATGTTGAGAACATGTGTGTTAGGTTTGGGTCACTGCTAGGGGTTAAAAGGTTAGATTAGTTCAAATGTGTGATCCTTAAAGCTGTCTAATTTGAGATAAGCTCAAAATAATGTCTCTAAGCAATAGACGTTTGTGTTTAAACACTGCCTAGGACACATGTTATCGTATCCTCGGATGGCTTCATGAATCTCGCCTGAATAATCAAGAGCCTGGGTGTCATCAAAGTTTTTTAGGTTACTAAATTGTTAGAAGTTATTTTGTCAGCAGATTGTATCCACAGAAGGTTACTATAACTGTGCACTTTACATTATCTTTACTGAACTTGTTTTCTATCACTTTGCACTTAAAAGAGAATTTCTTTATGTAATAGGACTACCTGATGTGCCTGTCCAATTTGGATAATATTGGATTTCCAAATTAGACTGAGGCATGTGTAGCTGTTACTTGTTGATGACATCGAGGAAACACGAACCTTTTCAATAGTCTGCCTGGCGCGTAATGTCACACACTGCACGAAATCATTCCAATTTCACAAATAGTCCAAAGAGTTTAAATTCATAGCTTGAAAGGTAGAAAAATTGTTTTGCTTTGTTTTGGCGTCGGTGTTTTGCTTTATGAATTCCTGGTTTTGCTTCTTCTCACATTAGGTCCGCCTGGATTCGGTCGTGGAATGATATCCAGTTCCTCATATGGTGGAGGGTTTGGCTTGCCAAATGACCCTAACTCTCGTGTTGGCTCTTCCCAGATGAAGACTCGCACAAACTCAGCTACTAATAAAACAAAACAGCGGACACCAGTGATTCAGGCGCGAGGATCACCACAAGCTCAGATTAATACCAACAGAACAACTGAAAGGTGAAACTTAATTTGGTGTTGTGGTCTTGTACCCAGGTTTAAAGATAATTCTATTCAGTTGGTGAAACAGATTCTATTATTGTAATTAACTTGAGTGTTCTTCATGTTATTGCCAAGGGAACGTTTGTTTCGAAGTGCGAGAGTACAAGTAGGAAGGGAAAACTAATGTTAAAGGATTCAAGTATCAAACAAGGTTTCCCTTTCCTTGGATTCCCTCAGTTGTTATTGTGCTGTTAATAGCAGTAACATTATATTTTTGTCATAACAGCAGTGATGAACAAACGTCCTCACCTGCAAGTTCTCAAAAGGTTAGACTCTCCATCTCTATTTTAATTTAGTGACGTTGCCTTATAGTATAATAACAGTCAAAATTCAAATTCGTGGGAAGTCGAGGCAAAAACATAGTTGACATTTCAACCTATTGGTGTATCATTATTAACTTCGTATTCACGTGGTTTGTTGTTAGGCTGATAAAGTAAGTAACGGTGTAAGGGAATTTGCTGACATGTGGAAAGAATTGAAGCTTAAAGAAACCAGTCCTTCCCATAATGATGCCACTGACGCAGCTGGACAAAAGGCAGAAGACACTGTCATTAAGGTGAGCTCTGTTTGGTTTATCTCAAGGCACGTAACACCTGTGATCTGTCTTAGTATGGAGTTACTACTCTTTGACAGATTATCCCTATGGCTTTTTATTTTTATTTGCAAAGTGTCATTAAATAATAAATAAATAAATAAATAAACTGTTTGTGAACATCGCTTTTTTCGGTTGAGCATTTGTAAGGGGTCAGTGTAGACACAAGTTGTATTACAAACTTAATTGGAGCAGTAGGCAGGATGAAAGGAGTAGAAGGCAGAAAGAGCCTTCTAAGGGGATCAGGGAGCATTCAACCCCCAAAATGTAGAAAATAACTGCTTCAAATGGTTCCAACTGGGGCGCTTTAGGGGTAAACTCTGCTCCATTTTGATAGCTTTTCGACGGGTTTTTAATTCAATCATCTTTTACCATAAGATAAGATAAGATAAGATAAGATAACTTTATTTATACACGGTATTTCCATCAGCTTAATTAATTATTATCAACTAACTCTCTATCTACTTAATTACAATCACAAGAGAATAAAAAATAAAAACAATAAAAAACAAAAGGCTGCTTTTCTTGGAGGCCGTGTTTAAAATCTTACTTAAAACTTACTTAAAACTGTGGCGACTTAATTTATTTTTAAAATCTCTCAAGGAAGTCGCTTGTCTTAATTCCGGGGGTAAACTGTTCCACAACTGAGCTCCACTGTACGAAAGACTTCTCTTTAGGTAATCAGTGCGGGGTTTTGGAAGAGCTAGTGCGTTTTCAGTATTCCTCAAATGATAGGAATTCACACTATCGCGAAAAACAAAACTAGATCTTAAATATTCAGGCGTCATGTCATGTAATATTTTGTACAACATAATAGATTTCTTTTCTAATCTTTGATGCCAGAGTTCTCGCCACCGTAGTGCCCGGAACAATTCATTCAAATTACTGTCATAAGAAGCTTTCATCAAAATGCGAGCTGCCCGATTTTGAAGTTTTTGAAGTCTATCAGAAAGGCCTTTGCTACAGTTTCCCCACACCTCACTACAATAATCGAAGTGAGGCTGAACGAGGCTATTATAAACATTGACTACAATATTAAAAGGGATTTGATGTCGTATGCGCTTTATTGCACCAATGGCAGAAGCAATCTTTTTGCAGATATTTTCTATATGACTTTCCCAATTTAAAGTCTGATCGATGCAGACACCGAGAGAATTAGTTGATGCTACCTGCTCCACGGTCATGTTATTTATAGTTAGAGAAGGACAATCTGAAAGATTCGATAACTTCTGCCTGGATGCAATTAGCATAAACTCGGTTTTTGTCAGGTTCAAGGTAAGCTTGTTAACTGATAACCAAGTGTACACTTTGTTTAGATCATAATTAAGACAATCATTTACATCATGGACGTCGGCACTAGCAAACGTCAAGCTGGTATCATCAGCGTACATTCTTGGTTGTGAAAAGTGTAAGCAATTTGGTAAGTCATTGATATATAATAGAAAAAGTAGTGGTCCTAGGATTGTTCCTTGGGGAACGCCACATTTCAAAGATCTCGGGGTTGATTTACAACAATTAATTTGACAAATTTGAGTACGGTTATCTAAGTAAGAGGCAAACCATTTGTAACTAGACTGACGTATCCCATAATATTGCAATTTACGTAACAAAATCTCGTGGTCAACTGTATCAAAGGCCTTTTTAAGGTCTAAAAAGACAACAGCGTTGATGAGTCCACGGTCAATATTCATAGCCCAACTATCGGTAGCCTCAAGCAGTGCCGTAACCGTAGAATGTAGAGAACGGAAACCGGATTGGTGACGTGTCAGAAGACTATTCTTACTTAGATAGTGATATACCTGGTCATAAATTATTCGCTCAAAAACTTTGGCTACTACTGGGATTACAGATATTGGTCGATAATTTGTCGGCTCATTACGCTTCCCGGAGTTTTTGTACAATGGAGTGACTCTAGCAGATTTCCATTCATCAGGGAAGATGCCAGTTATCAAGGATTGATTGAATATTACAGTAAGAGATTCAGAGAGTAAGTCAGGGCATTGCCTCAATAATTTCGCCGAAATGTTATCTAATCCAGTTGCCTTTGACTGGCAAAGTTTTGATAGGAGTGAAAAAACTTGTGCAGTTGTTGTTTTTTCAAAAATGAAATTTTCATCAGTTTCACTAAGAAAGTCTTCGAAGGAATTATCAACCTCCGTTACATGACTGCTAAGGTCAGGCCCAATTTCTGTAAAAAAGAGTTTAACATTTCTGCCACATCAGCTTGTTTTTTTGATTTTTGTTCGTTGTAGTCTATCTCGTTTATTACAGTTTTATTGGACTTGCGTGATGTCAGTTCGTTAATAGTTTTCCATGTTTTGCGTTGACCTCCAGAGCAATTATTAAAGACATTATTATAGTAAGCCTGTTTGGCAGTATTAATATCCCGATTTACTTGATTTCTCATCGTTCTAAATTGGTTCCAAGTAGATGGATCGTTAGTCTTAATGGCTTTACGTTTAAGACGCTCCCTGTAATTCATCCGCTTTTTTAAAATAGTAGTTATCCATGGAGATTTAGAACTACGCGTCCTTTTGGTCTTCAGTGGAGCATGTCTATCGCAGACAGTTAAAAATAAATCTTTCCACTTCTTCCACATATCATTAGGGTCATGATAATGCTTAAGGTCATCCCAAGGTTGCGCAAAAATATCAGCTCGAAAGTTAGCGCTATTGAAATGTTTGAACTGTCGATAACTTATTAAGTTGATTCCCTTAGCAGCAGAGGGAATTGACATTTTTCGGAAAACATAAACTAAACTGTGATCACTAATGGCGATGTGAGAGACTCCAGAACAATATACATTGTCTGGTTGATTGGTAAAAATTAAATCAATTAGAGTACTTGTTAAAGGTGTGATTCGAGTTGATTCATAAATAAGTTGTTTCAAACCATAAATGTCAGTAACGTTCAGGAGAGCCTTTGCATAAACATTGTCTTTTGATAACAAATCACAATTCATATCCCCCATGAGAAAAAGTTCAACATTTTCTGAATCTAATTTGCCTAACAATGTGTCAAGGTGCGAAAAAAGTTCTAGAGGAGAATTTGGAGGTCTATAACATGAAGTGACGACAAAAGGTTTTGAGTTGGGTTTACGAATTTCGATCGATAAAATTTCAAGAAACTGGTTGTCCAAATCTTTGCGGATGGAATAATTTATGTTTGAACTAATGTAAAAACATACACCGCCACCGAACCTGCCATTTATAGGCCTATCGCGGCGGATGATATCATAACCCTGGACATTTACCTCTTGATCGGAAATATTTTCGTCTAGCCTGGTCTCATTTATGGCCAATACGTCGATGCTTCGGTCATTTAAAATAATGCGGAGTTCGTCTATATGTTTCAAAAGACTTGTAATATTCAAACTGGCCATTTTAAATCCACGGCACTTTGGAATAATAGTATTTGAATTGCCCCGGGCAGTACTTGTGGGGGTGGAATCAGCTGTCGTCACAGTTTCCAAGTAAGAGTCGAATCAATGGACAATATTATTAACTAAATTGCTAGCTAAAATTGCAATACCTTTCCTATTAAGGTGGAGCTTTCGATTGTTTAGACATGACTCGTCAATGTTCGGGTGTTGGACGAAACCCCATCCGTCCTGATTGCAGAAGGTCTTTAAAATTTTATTGCAGTCAGTTACCTTCTTTGTTAGTGAGTCGTCATCTAATCTTGGTGTTATTGCTGAAATGGTTACTCGGGTGTCAGGGGAAGAAGAAGCGACCATATTCCCCAGCTCCACAATCTTTTCTGCTACGTTCCGCGGGGACGTTGAGCTGCTTAAATCATTTGTACCGACATGAAGTAATATCATTTTCGGTTTTGCTTCCAGGCAAGGCTGTAGATAATGTTTCGTATCGGCAGTTGTAGCACCAGGGAAACTTCTCACAGCTACGCGACGCTTTGCTGCCCTACTCAATAAGTCCCTGCGAAGTCCCTTGATTATCGAGTCTCCAACAATGACTGTTTCCTCATTTGATCTCTTTTTTTCTTCACGGTTTTCCCTTGCGCCGTTGGCCTCATTCGGTGGTTGTTCAATTTGGGAAGCCTTCTTTTTCTTCTTCCCTTGATTTGATTTGGATTTTGTTGAATCACGATGGGTTGTAGGCTCGACACATTGCCAGCCATCAGGAGGAAGTTGAGAATGCTGTGACGTTGTTACGGTTTGATCCGTGGAAAGAGTTCTTATAGCTTCCATCAGACTTGCCCTTTCTTGTTGAAGATTTTGAATTTTCTCGTCGTATTCCGCACATTTTAATTTATATTCGTCAATTTCACGTTCCAATGCAGCCGTTTGGGACTGTTTCGCGGGTAATTCAAATTCAAATTTTCGGTGAATAGCGTTTACTGCTTTCCAAAGCTTGTCAATCTCATTTTTAACTGTTTCAGAGTCATATATAATTGAATCTTGTACGTTTAAATCATCCGTCGATGTAATATTTTCTGGAGAAGTGTACTGATCATCAGGTTCTTCGTTGATCACAATGGTGCCGCTGTTGTTATGCTCGGCAGTTTCTTCAGTTAACTTCTCGGCAGGCTGTATGTTATTCACAACCTCTTTAAGAATAAGTTTTACATCTTCAGCCGCTCTCCCTTGCACTTGGAGTGTCTTCGTGTTTCGATAGAAATTGAATGTTGCATCAGATAACTTTAGAATTGCACAGGAGCTGTTATATGACTTGGTTAACTTGTCACTATTGCCGCCATCAACTGCATCATCAGTTCGTCTAGTTAATCTCGCGACGATAAATGTTTCGAGATCCTCAAGAGTGCCGTTCCAACTAAATCTGTTCTTAGCTGCATTGTACAACAAATATTGATCGAGATTCAACGATTTGTTATCGTAGTACACAGAGGCAGTCGAATCAGACAGGGGCACCCAACGACAAGTTTCGGTAGATATCTGTTCGGTGGAGGGTAGTTCGCCTAAGGCTTTCGGCGTCGATTAAAGAGTGCACTCGGATTTTCGCAAGTAAAACGTGGCCTAAAAGATTCGTAATGCGGCAATCTTAACCCCTGAGGTTTTCGGAAGGTCGTTATTGCTATTTTTGGCAGTAAAAAACGTCAGCTAGCATTTTCGGAAAGAAAAAAAGGTGCCCTAGAAAGTTCATTTCAGCTAGTATTTTCTCAAAGAAAGATTTTGTTCCCTGAAATTTTCGGGCAATTAACATTTCAGCTAGGGAATCCGAACAGATCAAAGTTTTCTAGCTAACCAAAACATCACTTTAAACAGACTTCAAACACCATAACGTACTTAAAAATGCCTTTCTACAACTTTTGGCTGGTTTGGCTCGTTGGGTGCCCCTGATCAGAAACGGTTGAAACGGAGCTGGCGGTTGCATGTGCGTCCTCCATGACGGTTACGCATCAGTAATTTGCGCGAGAAAAGCAAAGGAATTAAGCAAATATTTCATATTAACTACGTTAAGTGTCCAGTAGGCGACAAAAATCGCAGGCTGCCGGCACATTTTGACTGGGCTGACCCCTGACCCCTGACCCCTGACCCCTGACCCCTGACCCCTGACCCCTGACCCCTAGAGGGTATTTTTTCATCCCCTATAACTTTTTCATACGTACTAAGGGAATCAGGACTTTCATCATTATTATATTGATACAAAATGACAAATGATGAATACCTAATTAATAGACCTAATTCATAATAATTCAGTCAATGAGTCAGTAGTCATTTTCTGTTAAGTTTTTAGTTTTAAGACAATCAAACGTTATTGTTTTCAGGAAGGGACGCAAGCTCTTCGTGAATTACTTCAGATCGGTGAGAAGCCAAGTGAAAAGGAGCAAACTAGACCCGAGCTTTCTATCCGCGGCAGACAGCTGTCACTTGATGAACTCTTTCGAAGTCAAAGTAAGTTTATGTCCACACTAGTTAAACGTACTTAAAGTGATTTTGTTCCAAGTGGTTGTTCAAATTTGACTACAAAAGTCCTTCTAACATATAAGTTGATTTTGCTTGGAAAGTGTTAGCATTTAGCGAAAATGGTATCAAGCTATAGATTAATCAAAGAGGAGACTTCAGTCAGCAGACTTGCCTACGTAGCCGGCGGTATTGTTAGCGCGTGGAGTAAAGAGCCATTAAAAGCGAGCGGAGAACCCATTCTCCTCGCCATTCTCTTCGCCGCTCGCTTTTTAGCGGCTCTTTACTCCGAGCGCTTACAATGCCGCCAGCTATGCAGGCTATCAGCAGGCGGGTTCAGACATCATAGCAACAGTTGCCAATGCTTTTTCACAACTGTTGCATGTCACTCATAATTTACTAACTTTTTATGTTTTATGTTTTGCTGAAGCCGCCGTTCAGCCTGTTCCTCAACTGCCCTTACCGTATCCTACCGGGTGAGTTGGTAGATAGTCTGTACTTAGCAGGCGCTTTTTCAACCCTACACTGTTGAAAAACCATCGTTACGTGTAGTTTTGAGCTGTGCCTTGCAGCAGAACTGCTGCATCTTTTCCCCTGGTTTACAAGTTTATCCTCAAATGAAGAATGATCCTCGCAGTTGTGAACGCAATTTATGCAATTGCGAAAAGAAGCCTGATAAAAACTCAGGACTTCAACGGGGTTTGAACCCGTGACCTCGCGATACCGGTCCGATGTTCTAACCAACTGAGCTATGAAGCCACTGACGTTGGGAGCAGGTCAATTGTGGGTGTTAATAATATATCATCCACAAGTTCATCCTCATCGGAAACAGCTGTCATCTCCAATTTTTTTTGTTTGCTTGTTTGTTTTAGCCGTTCGTCGTCATTCATTGTATCTCATTTGATTTGTATTTCAGAACCTTACCATCATTAGCGCTACTAAGATGGTGCCATTCGCTTGGTTTGCCGCCGCCGTTATACCATTATTCTCCAACACCTCAGGTAGGTGGATGTTAGTAGGCCAAATGTTGTGTGATGTCAACCAGTCATATAATCGTTCGTTTCTGTGACTGTTAGGGCAGTTAAATAGGTCACTGGTAGAAATTTGAACATACGACTGACTGAAGTTAACAAAAAGAGGCGATCAGAAACGAGGCAATCAGCAATCAGTGATCATAACATTGTGCAGTAGCATTTACAAGTGACCGCGTGATCACTGTGTTACCTACAGTGCGCGGACTACTATCAAGGTATCACTCGGGCCTGCTGGCCTGCTAACATGGAACAAACACCACTGAACTCTTACCAGTTATTGCCGTCACCTTACAAACCACTTCTTGACACCAGGGAGACTTGCAACCAATAGACTAACTGACGTATTCTACAAACAACAGACGGATCGAATCACACCAATCACTGCCTACAGTGTTCTCATTCAATAGCATCTCGGCCTAACTGACAGACGACCAACAACATCGCGACTTTGATGGCGGACCAATTATGTTTCGTGAGAGCAAGTTAACGAAATAATAATGGCAGTATTGAAAAGTCGTCATGTGCTGAATGGGTTGACTGATGCCGTTAAATGTTAAAAATTATTTGATGGTTGAATGGTACTATGAATTACTATTGATTTTCTAATCTCTGGAAACCTTGTTCTTGTTTGTAGGGTGTGCTTGCTATAGTGCAGTTGGCCAATGGGTTTAAATTCCCTGGCAGCGTGTGTCAAGACCAAGGCGAAGCTGCTGAAAGTGCAGCGTCTGTTGCACTCTTTCAATTGGTAAAGACGCCATTATGCTGAATCTTGTAAATTATCTGAACCATAACGATGACATATTTTTGTTCTCATCTCACCTCGTAGCTGACCAGTTTATTTCAGTCATACTCAGATGGGCTGATCTGAATGGATGATTGAAGTGTTTTTGTTTGTTGTTTCAGCCTCGCATCATGCCGAATGTACCAGGCCCTCAGCAGTTGGCCATGCAACAGCAGCACTTTACCCCAGGGTTCTTTTCAGTTCCACCCCACCCGGTTTGTCCACCAGCCTTTACGAACTTTGCAGTGAGGTTTCCTCCAAAGCAACCAGGCATGCAGCAACAGTCACCCCAGGCTCGACCGAGCACAGGGAGGGGAAGAACCAACAGTATGATGGAGAAAGACCGTACGAGTCCAAATCTTAGTGCTTCAGCGCAGCCGTTCATTCCACTGCAGGTGTGTGTCCTTTCTTGTTATGTACTGAAAGAACTATAACCACAGGATGTTACAGTTTTCAGCAGTTTCTCTATAACGCAGTATAGCGTGACTTTGTTATTTAGAAGGCCCTCGTTTTTTAGAAGGAAGAATGTTAACATTTTAATGTAGAGTGTCTCTGAACAGTTGTATTTAGCGGAGATCTTGCCGCTAGGAACTGCCGCGTTAAACTTTTCACATGATCGTGAACTGCGCCAGGGAGGCGACAAGATATTCAAGAAATTCTGCGCCGTTGAGATCGTTTATTACCTGATGGTCTACCATCTCATGGTGTATTATTGAATTGTAATTTGTTGTTTTGCTCGTGTAAAACTGAAAAGGTCATCGCAAGAAAAATCAGCCATATTCAAGACACTTGTGTTTATTTGTTGTTTTGTGTGCTTCTACACGGCGGAATGTTGTCGCAGATTACCTTCTTTTCTGTCATTTGGCCAGTAAAAAAATTATTTCATGTGTCTCTGCTTTGTAAGGTTACAAGAAGAAGTCACCAGTCCTCTCCAACAAAACCGCAAAAGGCTGAGTCACAGGAAATCTCTTCCAGCGGTCAATCTACAGAAGAGTTCAAACAGGTTGAAAGTCAGCGAGAAGAAGAAACACTTAACCAGCATCAAAATGTTCCTGTTAACACAACTCCCCAGGCTGCACCATCACAGAGAACTGATAAAACTGCTCCTTCATTCAAAAAACCCACTACTTCTAAAAGACTGTTAGCTCCAAGTTTCTTTTCAAAGAAAAGCTAGGACACAATAGTAATATTATTGCGTATCAGAAATTTTATTATATTGTACAATGAATTAAGGCATGTCTTGTGTTTTCCGTATGCCTATCCAAAATAGATCAGAATACTTTAGGATAACCCCAGTTTATGAACTCTAGGCATTTTTATTGTTTTATCTGTATAACTTGATCACTCATGAAAGTGTCCGCTTGTGTGTGGTGTCCATTAGCTGTCGTTAATATCATTTATGTGGACCACGTTTTAACTTAACACTAGCATTTTCGATGTTTTTAGCTGAGGCAGAGTCTTGGTGGTCAGATTCCCTCAAATACGCAACAAGTTAGTGAACCCTTAATTGTGCGTTACATGATCCACATTTGCTTTTCACGGTGGCCATGTTTGTCTTTCCATTTCGGGGCTCGTTTTGAGCCAAAACATGCACCCATATTCTCTTTACTGAAATCTGTATACGTGCTGTTGTCTTGTTTTCCTGGGTTTCCAGCCACTCCTAAACTGAAATGGCCGCCATGAATTGAACTTTGTTATGCACAGCTCCAGTGCTCTCCATTGCATCACATTCCATTTCCAGGTACATGCTAGTTCTGTTACTTCTAAAGGCCGATTTAGACGGTACGAGTGTCGCTTACGATTGTCGTATGCGGCGCGACTCGTCAGGTTGCAGTGGTAAGCTAGTCGTCTAAATCAGACTTACGATATCTTCACGAGAGACGTACACAACACAAAAATGCCGTAGCGTTTTGAAGCATGTTTTAAAACTATGCGACAATCGTAGCTGTAGATAATGTTGTATGACGAGTGGTGTGTAGGGTTTTTTTAATTTTTCATGGTGCGAGCAGCGTGTGCTACAGAAGTTGCATACGACAGTTGTAGTTAAAGGTCTCTAAATCGGCCTTACCAGTTTACGCGTAATACAGACACCATGTTGTTTTTGTCTGTAACAACGTTTAGTTGTTTCACCTGTTGTGTTTTTGCTGGAAGAAAGGCACTTTGATACAAGATACGCTTCGAAGAGAAGAGTATCATTGCGTTTTAAGGTTATTTTTATTTAATATTTTTATTCTGAGTGATTGAGTATTAAAGGTTGGAACCGATGCCCAACGACAACAACCGTGAATGAAAACCTTGTGATTTGTTGTTTTTTCTTGCTTCCATTTGCTCGCAGCCTAAGTCAAGTTCAAGTCGAACACAAATGATTATTCTTTTGACACTTTTTGCCCTTCTTGCCAGTGGTGAATAACCGTTTTCTGACTTTCATCTTATTTAATCGTGGTGAAGGTTACCGCCAGTGATGAGCTGCCCTAACAACCAAACCACAGCAGTGTCTATTAGAAACAAATGGCTCACGGGCAATCCATCAATCCAATAATTTATGATTACAATATGAGAGGAAAGGCACTTAAGAGAGTGGAGGCTCAGCGTGACCTTAGGCGTTATCATCACTTGTGATGTTCGATTCAATGAGCACATCTACGCCCAGGTGAACAAAGCTAATAAGATGTTAGGTTTTATCCGTCGTTCACCCAGCAGCAGGAGCGATCAGTTTCTGCCAACTTTTAGATCTCTTTACGTGGCCCTTGTGCGTTCGCATTTGGAGTATGCCTCTGAAATCTGGAGTCCAAAGTCTGTCACCTTAATAAAGCTTATTGAGGGTGTCCAACGACATGCTACACGGCTTCTCCTACCTAATTTAACTTACAATGAGCGCCTTCAGCAGCTCAATCTTCTCCCATTGGTGTACCAAAGAGAAGTTAAAGACATAACAACATTTTATAAACTGAAGGGTGGTTATTATAACTATTCAGCTGAAAGATATTTTGACTTTTGCTCAGACAAAAGATTAAGGCGGCAGTCTGGTCAAATTTTGGTCAATTTCGAAAAATTTTGCTCAAAATCTAATATACCCTCTAGCATCATCCTTGACAATCGAGAATTCATTTCCGATTTAAATAAATCCAATTTAAATGTTACTTACCCCTAAAAAAAATACATTTTCCGAGTGTTGTTGATATTTGTTGTTTCGTTGCCATGACAACGGATTCATAAACAGACGCGAAAACCCGATAAAAAACGATGGAAACTAGGCGCATCATTCCAAAATCCTTATTCCTGGCTCCGATCAGTCCCGTTCTTGATTTTCCTTTTGAATTCGAAGGCCTGGCAGCTAAGTAAAGTACGGCAATCAACATTTGAATTTCGTGTAATCGTGTTCGATTGCTGCTCTATTGTATTAATAATTGCTTGTTAAAATGCCTAAGGGTAAGAGAAAGGGGGAAAAACAAAGTGTTCAGACATATAAAAAGCGGAAAGGATTCCATGGGATTCGCAAACAGGACAAGCTAAAGCAAGTTCGTTTGTCTGAAGCTTCTCCTATCACATCGATCACTTTCGTTGACGACGAAGATGTTGTGGCAGATCGTCCTCCCGAAACACCTATCTCTGCAGCCGAGAAAAAGATCGGAGAGCAAGATACAGACTTTTCAAGTGATGAAGAAGACTATAATGGTCTTGAGGATGCTGAGGGATATAGATTCATTGCTATTTCCAGCTTACGTGACACCTTGAATCGAATCCATTCATCATCAGGACAGTGTGAAGGTAAGAATTAGGGAGAAAAGTTATAATTTTCGAAATAACATCCTCCATACTTGTTATTGTTATAGATAATCACTATATAGAAATGTTTTCTTATGACTTTTAATTGTTTACAGGCACTGTACAAATAACTGAGGACACTAACTGTCGCTATGGTTTGAGCTCCAGTTTCTTCATTACATGCTCTTCCTGTAAGCTGCAAGAATTTTTCAGCACTGGTGAACACGATTTGAAGGACCAGTGTCCAAGGACCAATCAAGGGAGAGACATCAACAGACGAATTGTGTATGCAGCAGCAGAAAGAGGTCTTGGAAGAGAGAACATTGCACAGCTGTGTGAAATAATACATATTCCATTTTCAATGGCTAAAGAAACATGGAACACCCATGAAAGTGTACTCTAGTAATAAGTTAAAAATTAACAAAGTCAGAACCGAATTATTCAAAGGCACTTTTTTCAATAGATTACCCTATTTATGGAACAACCTGCCTGATAAACTCAGGACCTCTAATTGAAGCCTATCATTATTTAAAAAACAATGTAATGAGTTCTATAAAAAGAAGAGCTTCGACCCTGACCACCCGCATGTCACTTGGATGTAGTGATCGATGTAACAATTATTTTCTGATTAGATTAATCTAGGATATGACATATTAGCAACTATAGTTTTTTACATTTTTTTTTCTTCTCTTTTTCTTTATTTAAGTGTCTGTTGTAATTTTTGGGTGGACTAGCTCGAATGGTTCGTATGTTCCTTTCTAGTCCTTCCCCGCTGCAATAATTTTTTTTTCTCTTATGTAATTTAGCTAAGTTTTCTTCTTTATATATATATATATATATATATATATATATATATATATATATATATATATATATATATATATATACAGACAGCAGAAACCGTAACACCCTCAAATTAAGTTACAGCTGCATGGGCAACATCAAAACAATCATATCTAACCATAACAAAGCCGAAATTAACAAATCCACACGCACTAATAATCAAACTGAGAGAAGCTGCAATTGTCGGAAACCTGACACGTGTCCCATGGATGGAAACTGCAATGTGGAAAACGTCATTTACCAGGCTGAGGTCACCACAGAATCCACAAAGGAAACATACATCGGACTTTGTGATACTGCGTTCAAATTGCGGTATAGAAACCATGTATGTTCATTCCGTAACGAGCGTTACAAACATGTTACCGAGCTTAGTAAATATATATGGAGTCTCAAAGATAAGAACACTAAGTATGTCATCAAATGGCGCAAGATAAAACAAGCTAGTTCTTATTCCAATGTTACTAAGAGATGCAATTTGTGTTTGTGGGAGAAATATTTCATTATTTGTAAACCAGAAATGGCAAGTCTAAACAAAAGAAATGAGCTGACATCGTGTTGTAGACATGTTAGGAAATTTCTGTTAAGAAATGTCATTATGTAATTAGCGATAACGACCCGTGTGACGCGACACGCCTAGTATGTAATGTAATGTATGCATTGTTCTGTATTTCAAATTTCTGTGATTGTAACCATTATTTCTGGCAGTTGCCTGATGATTGCTTCGCAAGAAGCATGAAACTCAGAGTTGCAGTAAATGTTTAAATAACCTAACTCTTGGATTATAATTATATATATATATATATATATATATATATGCATATATATATATATATATATATATATATATTTATGCTCTATGTGTGATACCATTGTTTCAACTAATGCAGTGAAAATGAAATAAATTAAATTAAGTCGCTGTTTTTTTTTTTTTCTTTTTTTGAGAAAAACGAAGCCAAACTTCAAAGAATCACTGAGTGGGCGCACGGAATTGGAACGAAATCCGCATTCAACATAGCCTCCTTCGCAGCCGTTGGTTGTGTCGGTCCTATTCTCCCTCCCCACCAACGCCTAGCGCCTGCTGAACTGAGCCGGACATTCCATTCCCATTGTGTCTAAGTGTCCAATCTGGAGGGAGAATAGAACCGACACAAACAAAGGCTGCGAAGGAGGCTACGAGGACTTAGCTACCGAAATTTAAAAGCCACAATCTTATTTCTTAAATTTTGATCATAAAGATTTATAAAGGATTCGCGTGACGCTTTGTGTGAAGTATCTTTTCAAGTGACGGGAAAAACCAACCAAATGCCTTCAATTTATTTAGTTAATAATACCTTGCTGTTGTTGTTTTTTCGCTGGATTGCACTTCGTTTTCGACAAAAACGAAGCCAAAATTTCGAAGAATTACTGAATGGAAGCAAAGCCTGCAATGCAGTGGTCTGATGGTCTGATGCATCACACAACGACTGTTAAAACAATTCAGGCGAAAGTACTTTTTGCTGATGTTTATCTCGCGTGAAAATACTTTTTGTTGACTCTTAGAGAGGCAAAATAGCCGAGGTGATATGCGATCGATGCAAAATGATTTGCATGTTAAAATTCGCCAGCATGTTTACCTATGTTTACAGAACGCCTCAGGCAGTTGATCAGGAGTACATTTTGCGCTTTCAATATTTGCCGTGCATGCATGGCTGTACATAGCCCCCGGAACCCCTCCCCGCCCAGGAGGGTACTCCCAGAAAAATTGGGTGGGGGTGTGCGGCCCGCTTCCTGAAACCCTTACCCTATTTCAGACCAAAATCTGCGATTTTCCCTGCCCTATTTCAGACCTGACCAAAAATTCGATACCCTATTTCAGACCTATTTCACATAAACGGTTAGCGTAAGCATAATTAAAAGACAAAAAAGGAGGGCTTTTGTTGATGGTCTTATCGCCTAAAGATGAAAAAGTAGCTTCTTTGAAAACCCAATTCAAGACTAGAGTGCACAAACCATACCCCATTTCAGACGAAAATGGTCAAAATCGATACCCTATTTCAGACCAAAACGGCTAAAAAACCATACCCTTTTTGGGCCCAAATACCTATAGCCAATATATATGTTGAATCCTATGAACCAGTGGCACTCAACAAAATTCTGGAGGGATTTTATGCAAACAGACAGGGAATAAACGAATGATTGTTTGAAAATATTTGTATGTTTATTAATAACTAATCAGATGATTTTTCTCGTGCAATTTGGGAAAAATGAGTACTTGTAAAATTTTCAAAGACCACAAATTGTAGTCACTTTTTTAGCCTTTAGAAATTTTGCTGGTGCTCATCTGCTCATTTGTTCCAAATTGCACTCGGAATCATGTGACTACCTGCAGATATCATGCTGTTTTACTAACTTAAAACTAAGTGGACAAGCACGGTCTGGGCCCTCTGGCTCCCCTCTCACCCATGGATTCGCAAATACTCGCAGGTTAACGGGACCCACCCGTCTAATATCAGGAGATCCGCAACAGAAAACAAGGACACAGCGTCGGGCAGTTTCCACATTCTTCAATTTAAAAAAACTTACCGTAAAACACTTTTTGTAAATCGTAAAATGATCCAGTGAACTCACAGACTCACCCCGAAAGCTTATCATGTTTGAGCACCCAAAGGAAAAACCTTATCATTAAGGGACTTTTCTCATTTGTACATTTGAAGGCCCTGTCTAATGGGGGCAATGACGAGAATAAAGGACCCCAAGTCAAATGGGGCCCCCAAATGTATATTGGTCACTAGATTTATAGAACTGTTGTTATATGAAACAGCCAGTTTTGTGTTCTACCTTTAACAGCCACTAATAGTTCACAAAATGAAGTAAACGTTTCACTTTCACTTTATTTCGATAGTTTAAAAATATACAATTTAGAAAAATACACAACCCGTATGTAGCAAAGCTAATCGAGGCGGGTTGTGTAACCTACTAACCAGAGTTGAATTTGATACAAAAAAATACGTTGGTATGTGTCAATTTCTAAAAACACTAGTGTCAAAAGATTTAAAAGCGAAGTGTTCTGACAATGACATTGTTATACTGCTTTAAGCTCTAGAAATGTGGGATTAAACAGAACACTGGCATTGTTTTCAGTATCTCCCATGAGGAATCGAAGACCAGTTTAATTTTCTCGAATTGTACAACAAAACAAACCATAATTTATTCAAAAGTACATAAAAGTTGTTTGCCAAAACATCTATAGTTTTGCGGCTCGTTACTTAAGCGCACAGTGGCTCGATACATCCGAGTTCCAAACCAAGAAAGAGCCTTCATACACGTTGTCCCATGCCAGCAATACAAGTGCATGACGGATTTATTTTCTCAAACGCCATGTCTGTGTACTTCAAGTAAACGAATTGAGTGTCAGCTTAAAGACGTGCCATATTTAACGGAAAAGTATTGTTGACATAAGGTACAGCAAGAACTGCCCGCTTCTTCAGCTTAAAAACTGGACCAGGTGTAGTCATGAAGACCCCGAGAGCTCGCAAAGGAAGAAACAAGCATGCACGAAGACTTGGCAAAATCACCCTGGATACTGAGAAGAGCCTCAACGATAGCTTCGGCAATGAACTGAATGAAATTCCGGGACACTTCATGTACAACGAAGAAAACGACGCCATACAACAAGTGTTGAAGTTACCTGATGTAACTGTCGGCAGTGTCGGTGATGGCGGCGAAAGCAAGCAAGGAAATAAACGAGGTTTAAGTTTGCCACCTATCTGCGGGGAAGACAAAGAAGCTAATGAATATAGAAAACAAACTGCCGGCCACACTAAACTACCAAAAATTAACACCGAGCAACGAAATGGTTCGGTTGTGAAGTCCTCATGGCTTGAGAAACAGGATGTGTCCACCATCAGCTGGAAGAAAGCTTTGGATGTCTTGGACGACAAAACACGGGATTATTCAACGAAACAAGGCAAACGGCCAGGAGGACATGACGAACAGAAAAGGAAGCGTGCTACTGGAAATGCATGTAAATCCTGAACGGTGCAATAATTAACAATTATTGACATTATTGAATGAGGTTGAGCGTGGATAGCGAAAATTATCATGTCCGAGGTTTGTGTTATCTGCAGAAGCCGTACAGACTGAGGCGGATAACACAAACCCAGGCCATGGTAATTATCGCTATCATGCGGAAACCTAATTCAATAATTGTTTTATTATACATAAACTTGAGCGCTAATAAAAACAAGAGTGCGTGCAAGAAACTAAACATGCTACGTCAACTAGTAAACAAGTTTATTTGTAAGCTTACAACCTAAAAGTTGCAGCGCAGTCCAAAAGTTTCCAGCAAAATTTTACAAAAACCCACTCTAAAACATGTTTTAAAAATTTACATTTAACTTTTGACTGAACGAAGGCCTGTTTTGGTAAAACTTCCTGCAGTAAAATTCCAGAAAGCTTCGTGTTTCTTGCGTAAAACTATTGTTTGCAAAATGACGTCACTTCTGCATGTATAAAAGCTATTGTAACGTAACAATAGGGTTAGCCTAACAGTGCCAGCAGTAATTAGCTGCGTGTTCGTAGCCAATCAGAATTGAGATAGTGATATACAATTACATGTAAATGACATATAAGTGATAAAAAGTTTATTAAAGCATTGTATATAGTGTGAGTACGGATTTTTTTTTTTTGACACGGCAATTTTTTTTATTAACACAATATACATAACTTTACATACAACAATGTCAATAAATTATACATCTAACTACATACAACAATAACAAAAATTTATACAAACTAAAAAAATGTAACTTACTCATAACAAAAAGATATACGGCTTACAAAACGGAAAGTAGTTTAGCAATACACAACAAACAAACGGCACACAAAAAAGAATGCGTGTCAGAAATGCACAGCGAGGTCCACTTTTTTTTTCTGTACTTGGTTTGATTTCCGTTCGAGTGCGGATGATGAAAAGTTTTGACTTGAAAATTGTGAAATCAAGAAGTTATCATCCTTTAGGCTGTCTTTTGAATAAATGTACCCAGTATATGGAGAGTCAATCAGTGCACTATGTTGAACACAGTAAATATTAAAACCAAATGAAGAATGATCCTCGCAGTTATGAACGCAATTTATGCAATGCGAAAAGAAGCCTGAAAAAAAAAAAAATTCAGGACTTCAACGGGGTTTGAACTCGTGACCTCGCGATTACCGGTGCGACGCTCTAACCAACTGAGCTATGAAGCCACTGACGTTGGAGCAGGTCAATTGTGGGTTCATATGATCCCGTGAAAGAAATGAGTATGAATGATATATGAACTAACTGCGAGGATCATTCTTCATTTGATTTCATTCCGCAGTTCATATATGATTCATTTCATATATCATTCATACAGTAAATATTGTTATGGCCCCGGGTGAAACACCACAAGGCAGGGCCGTAGCCAGAAAAAAAGTATGACTGAGGCAATGTCAATGAAAAATTATGACTGAGGCAACGTCCGTGGTTAAATTACCTTCCTTGGTATATTTAGGGTGTTTATGATGACTATAAACTACAAAAACGAAAGAAATGACTGAGGCAAGTGCCTCGGTTTGCCTGTTACTAGCTACGGCCCTGCAAGGTCATGGTTTAGTTATTACTAAGCACTAAGTTTCGAATGAAAAACCGATATTTTATGGCAAGCTTTCCTCAACAATCCATCCACATTATCCTTATTAAACTGCTGCTGACTGTTACACAGCACCCACAAACATTCGCTTTCTGCTTCTAGGTTCACCCACGGAAAGTACACGTGGACAGAAATTATCACTGGAACGGTTTCTGCGGTGTACAAGGGTATGCATACGTCTGCTCGCTGGACGTTTTATTCGCGTTTAACCAATACAAAACGACTTGAATCTTTCCACGAAAACGTCTTTAAAGTATAAACCTATTCAAGTTTTAACTCTTGACGGTGAAATAACAAGTGGAGTGATAATCGTGTGGCGCCTTTGTGGCGCCCGCTTGTGTTAAGTCAGTTGTTTCATCAATGTGAGAGGACTGGAAATTGCACAACTAGGTCACTTAGGGCCATTTCACATAGCTAGCCTTCACATGCAACCCTGGGGCACTGGGGTGAGGTTTAAAATGCGATCGCGTGGTCGCTAAGAACGTATATTAACAAAAGAATTCAGAGATAATTGCACGGATGAACCTCACCCCACCCCACCTCCAGCATTCACATGGAGAAAACTCACCCCAGCTAAGCGGGTTAGCCGGCCTGGCTGACCGGGTAACCCGCCTCGGTGAGGTACCCCACCTCACATGTGAACGCTATCGAGAAAAAAAGAGATATTGTATGGAGAGATTGGTAACCCCACCTAGGTGGGGGACCTCACCTGCCTGGGGTCCCCCACCTTCATGTGAACAGGCCCTTAGAGTTACCGCCGCATTGATTACAAACACAGTACTTTGAACAACAATTATTTATTGATTTATTATTGAGCAGGTGTTTACTTCTTTGCAAGCCGGCGCAGTTTTTCTCTCTTGTTTTTATTATGGTGCTTTTTCCAAGGCTTGTAAGGTAGAGCAGCGCCTTGTTCACTCACACTGCCAAATGGTCCCTGACCTGGGATAGCCCCACGGGAAAAACAGCGAATTTGCTCCTAACAAAGAAATAGTAAATCAAATAAGTAAGTAAATACATGCCAGTCAGCCAGCCAGACAGATACAGACAGACAGCCAGTGAGTCAGTCAGTCAGTCAGTCAGTCAGTCAAACCAGTTAATATTTAAGTAAAGCTTAATTTTAACTTGCTCAAAGACGATTATTTCACGATAAGACAGCGATCACGGTTTTAAATTGACAGCTTTAAGTTGTTTTAGATAGTGACTCTCCTTTATAAGTCGCTTGAAAATCAGCGCCATGTCTCTCAATTTAAATGATGTTGTGATTAAAAGCACAATGAAATGCTTGGACTTCTTTCGTATCTACCTCCACGTTACTTTACCTTTATCTTAACACAACCTTGGAAAATCAAGTTTCCCTAATTGAACAACAGTTACCAACAATTAAAAACCTTCCTTATCTTAAGGATCTTTTGCAATGGATAAAAGTTCCTTGAGCCCCTTTAAGCTGTTTGTTGAGTCAGAGCTGAACAATATACCTGTTTAAAGAAATCCTTGTCTACATCAGTCATCTAAGAAAAAAAATACAAGGTTACATTTGACCTGACTCCCCAAATGCAACAGACTAAAAAGTGCCACAAAAGAGAATAGCTACCAGCTTTCACCCCATTGTTTACATTTTTGGCTGACTGAGGGAAATAATCTTATGGATCTACCCGCGAAGGTGCGACCAGTTATCCTTATGACCACGCCCTGATAGCATTTCAGATTCTCTTCAGAGTTTGGAACAAAAACTCAGCACCTGTTCTTACATCTCCTTCAAAGTATTATTTTCCCTCTCCAACATTAAAATTGTGTTCGATTGACCGTCTTCCAGGGTAAGAAGTACTGTTTGTAGCTCTTACATGTACATTGAATATTATTAAATACCGCTAACTTTCGTTTAGAAACGACTTCACTATTAAAATAGACCAATATCATAGATACGCTTTGTGTTAAAACACAACTCAAAAGTCGTTCACGATACTGTTTTGTTTGAGAAAAAACTGGAATCTGAGGTTGAAGTCAATTCTCATAGTACTGTGTACACTGAACTATCTACTGGAACGAAGCAATTAGGTTGTGTAGCTCAATTTCCAGTGTAACACCCACCTGTTTGGGAGCTCTGTCTTTCCCTTTGAACTGCTTGCTTTCAAAATCAACAAGCTTTTGCAATTTATGTCCCATTTGTTGAAATACTGTTTCATCTTCCCCAGGGGGCACTGTACTGTAGAGAAGTTTGCCCTGAATGACAATGAGAAAATTGTTTAATTTTACTGAACACTTAGAGTCCCAGGAGCTACAGCAGATTTGACATCCAACGGACAACGAAGAGAAAGGAATAATTTGTGTGGCAGCATCGTTAAAATTAAGGTTAAACCGACACTTAACTCAAACTTCTAAAATGTTGAGAGGAGAAATGAATAAGGCCTGTTCCAAACGTCGTGCTTTTTCCATGCCGAAGTAAATTCAAGAATTAAATTCGAACTAAGCGCGATGTTTGAAATCATTCAGTTCAGCAGGTTGAAGTAAGTTCAGCACGACTATAGCTAGCACAGCAGGCCTTGTCGTGCCACACTGCTGAAGCGGGACTTGGTTTCAAACGGGGTGCTCTTGTCATCTCGAACTGAATTCATAAATCCTGTTAATTGTATGTTAGGTTATTTTAATAATAATAATAATAATAATAATAATATAATAATAATAATGGTTTATTGCAGAGTATACAACAAGTGAGGTTCTTCATCTACAATATCTACACTATAAATCAACTCCAAAATAAATAAATAAATAAAAATAAAAATAAAAATAAAATAATAATAATAATAATAAATAAATATAAATAAAAATTAAGAATAGTATATGTACATATTTACAATTGTTTCACTGCTTAAAGTTCCCTTAGTACATTTATTTAATTTCAGATGTTCAGGAAACATTTCATCACATAGCGACTTATGAGTTAACTTAAGTATATTTAGTTCAATGTTCTTATTCATTGGAAGCCAGTTCAACTTTGCAGCGTCCTCCACTCCTGCGAACCTTCTTGTGACAAATCCAGCGCATGCATTTTGTAGCCTTTGGAGGTGCTTCATTTGAAATGCTGGGTGGGGATGAAAAACAGAGCATGCATAGTTCACTTTAGAGAGGACCAAGCTCTCTTCCAGGTGTTTCCTCACATGAAAAGGGGCTAGATTTTTAAGCCTAAGCAGTGTTGACCATGTCCTGTACAATGAACTTAACACATGATCTACATGCATCTTCCAGATCAAGTGCTGGTCCATGTGTACACCCAATAGCTTAATTATGTGCAAGAAATCTGTTTTAGTGGAGTATCGCCACAAGTGCTAGGGAGCTTTTGCTCTTCTAAACTGTGACATTGCGCCATCTGTGGGGTGGAAATAAGCATCCAGTTTGTCTTGGAGAAATTCAAGGCCAGATTGCAACTCTTAGAATAGTCCCACCTTTTACGCATATATGTATTGTTTTTAATTGGCGCGACTGAATTAAATTCGACGTTTGAACCATTTCCGTGCTATAGTCTTGCCAATGCCGGGCAATAATCATTTGAGTTCAGCACAACAGTAACACGACGTTTGGAGTGGGTCTACCGTACCTTAACATAATCCTTCAGGATGTAGCGAGCAGACCGCGACCCATCAGGGATACCATGGGATGTCATAAAACCTCTCATATCTGCCAAAAAGGAATTATTACACGAAAGCATGAAAAGCGCAGATGCTTCAAACCTGGTGTCACACTAACTCCCTACTGATTTCTGCAATTTATCAGATACAGAAAAAAAATTGCGAAAAACGGTGCACCTGCATGAAATATTGCGGTTGTATTGTACACCAATGCAAAGATCACAAATATAGTGGAGTATGCATAACATCAAAACTTGGTTAAGTTGAAAATGAATGACAATTAGGGAACAACTTCTTAAAAGCAACACCATGTAAGTTAGAAATAAAGAAAGAGAAACAAGGCGAACTGATTCAACATAGTTAATTTCACCAACAACTGCACCTTTCTGAGTTTCAAAATCGGTTTCGATTGACGTTGCTAGTACAATGGCTGCATTTGATGTTGTAAAATGCTGACAATAGCATGGTGCAGAATACAGGGGTTAATTTAATAAAACTTTTACACTTGTAAACTACAAGTCGGAGTAGTATTTGATCTAAGTCTAAGTGTATTTACAAGCGCAGATGAAAACGAGTTTAATAAACATCGTTACAAGTCCAGGTTACAAGTGTCTGACTTGTAATTACAGGTGTAGCGCTACACGTGCAAAAGATGGTAAGTATCCAACTTAATAAAACTTTTACAGGAGTCCGACTTGTATTGTTACAAGGTTCAACTTGTAAATCACAAATGCAAAATACAAGTTGCATGTCACTTGTAAACATCGAGTTCGACTTCTAAAAAGGACGCGTTTCTGACCGTTGTTTCTCAGTCTTCAGAAAAAAACGTTAATAAACCACAGGAAGCTCAGAAAATAGGCTCTGTATTCCCACTTAGTTAAAAGTTAGCCCAAAAATACGATTCACATTGTAGCAAACCACTGGGAAGTGGCATTTTCTTTTCCAACTCAAAATCAGACAGTGGAGGACAGATGTGCTTGGAACAGTTCCAGGAATCCTTTCAAATTGTGCCTTTTACTCTCACCGTCATTATCATGACCCAGGTCCCACCCTAACCCCTCCCCCAGGCAATGTTGAAAAGCTCTCAGCAACCATTGACACTTCTTTTGCTTGGCTAATGTCTGTCCAATGCTCCCAGTTCAACATTGTTTGGGGGGGGGCATTGGAGTGAATTTTGCTCTTATCGCGTTGACTGTCCCAACTCTTTCAGCCCGCATTGTAGTTCAAAGAAATTGCACACAATGATAACGTTATTATCTGCAGGGTAAGCAGTCGCTCTGGTTCGCCAGTGTTGGGATAGGGCTAGTGCCGCTGGGTGGAGTTTAAGGGTTTCTGGGTCTAAGACGAGTTACCTCTTTCTCTTTAAGATCTAAGTTTGTACACCCCGGGCAAGTAAGCTCGCAGAATAGATAGCGCCGGAGTAGCATAGCCAGTCAGAGAACGCCATTCGTGATAGAAGGCTAGTAGATTTATACTAATGGCCCACAGAACATCTCTGAGGGTTTTGGTGCACCGAGCTATTTATGTTCGCGCCAATGCCATTTAATTGAGTGCGAATCGTCTACCACGCTTCCTGTTTTGCCTTCTTTGTCACTGTCGGCAAAAATGGCGCCAAACTATCATTTTGTGGCCCCTCACGAGCTGGGCTAAAAGCAACTTTTTTTGTTTGCATAACATGCTCAACAATTTTCTCAAGAATATAACTGAGAACGACGGAAGCAAAGCCGTATACATTGAAAGAACAGCAGGGATTTTGCATATGTAAAAAATACACGTGCATTCAAGTGGAGTTTACAGTATTGTTGTAAGGCTACAATAATTTACACTTGTATCCTGACTCGGGATACACGTGTAAATTCCAGTGTGGAAAATTCTTTTATTAATCCTTGTATTTACAAGTCAGACTTTACATGTGTAAATTACACGTGCAAAAACTACAAGTGTAATTTCTTTATTAAATTGACCCCAGGACTTATATTGGGCAATTACGTGCTGGGCTCTTACGGATGCCAACTCTGCTTTCAGTTTAATTTCATGAAAAGTAGTAGGTTTCACCAGAAAAGCAAGCAGAATAATCCACTTGTCATGAATAATAAATTTAGCTTACATCCATAGGCAGAGAGCAGCTCATTAGCAGAGGGGGGTCTGTTGGACTCCTCTTCCTCTGGAGGTGGAGTCAGGTTAATGCCATACACTGCTTCAAGAATATTACGGGGAATTCTCTGACAGAGGTGAATGTAGTTAAGGAAAACAACTACATATACACAAGAAAACAAACAACCATTTCTGGATACATTTACACAAAATAAACATGAAGGATGACCAAAACTCCTAAGAAAATTGAAGATCCAAAAGAACTGAAAGCATTATTTTGTTGTTCTCACTCGATAATCTATTAAGGATTTCAGTTGTTAAATAGGCCTTATCACGGTTTCAGATGCCATCTTGGCGGGTAGGCAAAGAGAACACAAATTACAGTGTTTGTATGCAGTTCAATTGTCAAAATTAAATGTGTGAAGTGCCTGTTTCTCAGCAAAAAATATATTGTTAATCAATAGTACTAGGCAAAGGGTTCCACTGGCAAAATTTGAGGGATTTAGCCATACCAAAAAAAATTCTCTGGCTTTTATAATTTTTCCATACATTCGTCTGTAATGTTTTGCGTGGGCTGAAAAATTCCCGGGAAAAAATAACAGATGAATGTATGGAAATTTCAAAAACCCAGAGAACGTTTTCTGGCACGGCTGAATCCCTTACATTTTGTCAGTGAAACCCTTTGCCTAGTACTATTAACTAGCAACATTTTTTTGCTAAGAAAGAGACACTTCACGCAATTTTTGTGACAACAGAATTGCATACAAACACTGTGAATTGTGTGCCATTTGCCTACCCACCAAGATGGCGTCTGAAACTGTGATAAGGCCTATTGCACAAATTATGGTTTTGCGTTCAAGCATGATTTGAACACGTCAACATATCAAACTGTTGCAACTAATTACATGTCGGTTAAACATAGAAGAACAGCAGACAAGTGACATTACAGGAGCAGCGTAAAAGGATATGAGAGCTACAGGAGGAACATGATCTCTCATCTGGTCAATCGGTAAAATGCCATTAAGGATCATGTCGGCCTTTGTGGACACAAATGAAGGGAACACCAAACCTGGGCAGTCACACAGTAACACTTCGTCACTCACATAGAGTGTCTGAAACAAACAAAACCAAAGTCAACAACACAATCCACGATTTTTTCTTGAAGTGTTATAGTAATTATTGTATACCTGAAAGTGCTTGGTTCTCCCAGGAGTGGCTGATACAGGAACCTTCTTGTCATTTAAAAGTGTGTTTATTGTTGAACTTTTACCAACATTGGGATACCCAACCTATGGGGAAAAAAGGATAATTTCTTGTTTCTTGTGCTAACATGAATTAAAGAACATTGGAAGCTGAATGAAAGTAAACATTGTTTTGTGTGACTGGATAATTTGGTATTCACTTACTATGCTATATGGATAGCATTTTGCATATTAGCTAGCCTGTGTGCAGACGTCTCCTATTTCCTTTGTTGCACGCGTGGAACAAAGGAAGTAGGAGACGTCTGCACACAGGCTACAAATTAGCACATTACGTTGGTTCAGTCAATTTTCCCCAGTAATTATCAAAGGGAAGAGACGCTTATTAATAATTGTTACAATGCCAAAGTATTCCATCATTCATATAATGTCACTTACCAATCCAACAGTAGTGAGAAATGTTTGGGAATTATCTGTTGATTTTTGTCCTTTTTTGACATGAAGCCTTTTAAACAGAGCTAACAGCTCATCTCTTGTCAATAGTCTTCCTGAGTATTCACCATCATCAGCTGACACAGTCTGTGTAAAATCCTCCGCCACAACATCTGTGTCTGACTGCTTGTCAGAGAAGTGTTCACTGACAACACTAATCCCCGTAGGGAGAGGTGCCTCTTGTTCTGTAATGGCCGTGCTGTTACTTTGAGTATTAGACAAATCCCCTGAATTTGTTTTTTGAACATAAGAGTCACTGTCCTTTGTACTGTTGATAGAAGACATGATAACAGTTCTCTGTGTAAACTTTGTTAGTTGGATTTGACTTTGACTCCATTAAACTGCTTGTTTTATCATGTGGTGAACCTGCAGCATCCTTCTCAATGGCTATTTCTGAAAGTCTTGATCTCAACGTAGCAGTCTCTTCATCACTACTCTCTTCTTCATCATTCTCGTCTTCCAAGACTTCTTCTTTCCCTTCCTGTTTTTGCAATTCATCTTCATCTGCTGCTCGTAACTGAAATAGAAAAAATCCAAAGACCTCTTTTTCAGGAAATGAAGTGAAATCAGCAACTGGAGAATTTGACAGCAGATGACCTAAAGTGAGCAATGGCATGAATGCTGTGCTTCAAATGTGTCTTTTAAGCTTGCTAAAGACAATTTTTCAAATCTGTTTCATTTTGTTTTGTCCTAAATTCATCATTTCAATAGTGTGAACATGCAAAAAACAGTGAAAAGTCAGTTAATGGTTTTATTTTTTTTCAACTGAAAAAATTGACTCACACTTCATTCTAAGCTAACTGTTACATGACATAAAATCTGACAAAAACCTACCATAAGATGACATGACAAGTCAAAGAAGGCACAATTTGCTGAAAAATAAGCTCAAAGGCACCCACAGTGGGATTATCTGCCTAGAACCATACATAATATATGAAGAAGATTTGCTTTTATAACACTTTTCTGTAAAAAGTAACTAGTTTGTTATAAGGAAAAGTTCTTAGAGTAAATATGAAGAATCATTTAGTTATACAGTCTAAATACATGCACCTGTCCTCCAGCAACAACAGCTAATTAAACTTACTGCTGTTAACTTACCACTGTTAACCTCTCACTTTCCTGCTGAGCAGACCAGAAAGCCACAGGTAACTTTATACTTTTGAAATAACCAGCCCAGGAATGTCTATGATTACAAAATATTGCAAAGTTATTGTAACTATATACATTTATAGAAATCATTGATAGTAATAATCAAGGAAAAGAGAGAACATTGAATGATGGCATATGGTTACCAACAAGAAAGTGTAATTTACCTTTGCTCTGGAGTTAAAAAATCTGCTTTGTTTATAAGAAGAAGGTTACTTTTTTTTGGATCAACTTCAGTCACATAACTCTCCTGAAAAAGAAAGACTAAAGATCAAGAGAAAGAAAGGTTTGGCACTACCAGTCATTCAGCGAAAGAATGCATCTCTTGAAACATTGGCAAATGTAATAAAGAAATTTATGCAACTTTCACAACACACTGTCTATTTTTCTTTATTTAATTTTCAATGTAAAAGTTTGTAAGGGTAAATAAAGTTGTTGTTTGTTGTTGGACTCTTGACTCTGAGAAAATTTGTCTACTTTAAGAAAAGTTGTCAAACAGAAGGCAACTGTATTTATGTTGGGCTGGTCAATCAGTGTATGCAGAGGTGGTAGCCATCCCCAATGAATGCTAAATCGTGTTCAATAATATTGATCAATCAGAGTACATGTATGTAGTTTTAATAACTACATAAATGAAGTTATGGTATCTAATGAACAATATGCAGCATAACCTGGCACGGAGCATAATAAAGTAAAGTAAAGTAAAAGTTTATTTACACAGGGTAGCTCATTCAGCTCTAAGGCTGGTCTCCATAGGGGCCCTATATCTTAAAAAGTTGCAAGAGGATGAAGCTGATGTGACTGTTCAAAGTGTAATACACAAGTCATATTCTGCTTTCCCAGCAATGGAAGTTCCAGGGCGCTTTCCATTTGAATGGAAAAACCGGGAAGAATTTTCGGTTAAAAGGAACAGGACAAATTTTTCTCAATCAAAAACGGAACAGGACGAGGGTCTTCCTTTTGTACTAAGTCACTCTTTAAGAGACTGGGTATTAACCAAAACACCACCAAACTGCACATTTTATTCATCAAGGAGCATGGAACTAGTGGAACGCTGCAGATGGTACAGGATTTTTCGTTCATTCCGGTAAAACCGAGAAAAGAGGAATACCTCCTATTTTCCTGAAATATTTCCATAATTTGGAAAAGTCTGTTCCATTTGATTTACCACTGGAACAACCACTTTTTCCACGCAAAAGGAAAGCACCCTAGATAAATCTATTTGGTTGCATGGATTGTTGCAATTCTGCTTGAAAAAAACTCACACAAAAGGTAGTTGGAACTTTTAATGAAGTGTAGTCATCCTAGCTCCAGCAACTAACAAGAGGTTCAATACTTGAGTACATAGAATTTAACACACATGACTGACTATCTCAAGTCATGTGATAAAGCCAATGCATGACATAATGTTACATCTATCAATGAAAATAATTTGCCAAACAAAATTAGTAACAAAAGTAACAGCAGTCACAAATTTAATATGAATTACCAGTTGAAACACACCATTGCGGTAATTAGAGCAAAAAAAAAATATTGCTGAAGCTAAATAAATCCTGGTCATTGGCAAAACTCATACCTTTCTCTTAAGTTAGTAACAGTACGAAACACTTTTTCTTACCAGATCTTGACATCTAAACAAGAGGGGGTTTCTAGCATCCACAATCTGGACAATAACATCACTACAAGAGGTAAAAATATGTGCCTTTTTAATCAACTCCTATTAAGAATATGCTCCAGGATCCAAACTTGTTTCAAAACTTTAGACCAATTATTGACAATTTGGAGCACTAACACATTACAACATGTTAAAGTTTATTTTGCCTTGGATTCTGAGGACACATGTACTATCTTTGAACTAAGATATCATCATAATAAGCTACATGTACATACATGTATATTAAACTATAAGCTGTAAGCTTCACTATTTTAATAATAGTCTGTGAGTACAAAAGAATTCCAGGATTATTAATCACTGCAGCTTTATTTTTACCTTTGAACAAATACCAGCAAACACAGTTGCACATAATAATATATTATTATCATTTATATTGCACAAAATTAACATAAAAATTAAACAAGCTAAGAGTTGTACCTGCGTTCTATCACTCTCCACAACTGTCTCCAGAAGTCAAGATTACGCTCAAATGGTGTTAGAAGTATATGATCTTTTTCTTGAAGTCTGATAATCAGTGAGAGCAAAAAGACATTTGACTTGATTAATTCATATCATTCACACACAAAAAAAATCTTCATGGTTAAAACCCTCAAAACCAATTCGTAATTCAATACTGCGAATTTTTTTTTATTCCATGCAAGGGCAAAATGCTGTATAAATCTTTAAAAATCATTAAACCGGCGAAAAAAAAAAAGAAAAGAGAAAAAAAAAAGAAATTTACAACGTAGTAAGTCGGCTTTGAACGCGCGACTTCTTGGCGCGAAAGGCGTGCTCATTACCCGTGCACTGATACCGACATGTTACGAAATCGTCGCTACGTAATAATGTTAATCATTGAACGCAGCTTTCGCTTCGCTTCATTGCACACCATTCACCGATTCTTCGATATTTTGGCTTCGTTTTTCTCGAAAACAAAAAGCAAATTGGCCAAAAAAACAGCAAGGCATTGTTAAGTAAGTAAATTGAAGGCCATATGCAAAAATTTGGGCACTTTTGACGAAAAAAAAATTTTGACCGAAATCGTCACTTGGGAGGGTTTTCCACTAGCGTCTTCAATTTCTATGACTCACAAAAAGAAAAGAAAATAATATTTTGTTTAGTGCTAGCCTCCTATGCAGTCACTATTAGGGGAGTCATTTGCCTGGAGGAGGTCAAACATGACTTCCCCCAAAACATCTGCGTGGGAGGCTAGCTTAGTGCAGGTTGTAATTAATTTCAATATTTCAGTTGAATAATCTTACGGCATCAGAGGGTGGATTTGTTGCACACAGTCATGCAAAGCTAAAAGTGTAACTTTTGTTATTAATGATTTGTTAGTTTATCCCAGGAGGCATTTTATTTGTGTTCAAGTAAAGACGCAATCAGAGGCATGTCTCACTGATTAACTACCATTATTATTGAGAATAAAAGAACTACGCTCTTACTGCGCAAGCTGTCTTCTCCAATCAAGAAAACTTTCCTTTTCTTGCTGGTCCAGCTCTTCTACTGTCATGTTTTCATCCCATTCTGGCCTACATAGAAGAGAAGGCATTACACTTGAATTTTATGCAACTCAAACAGACAATGACTTATCCAAATGAAAAAGGAAGAAATGATGTGCACACATGCCTATTCACCACATGAGTACAAAACTAAAACTGAAAAGCTGGCTGAAATCGAGCCAATGAGCTCCAGGCACCTCTAGGGGTGTATATTTAAAATTTCAGACAAAAGAGGTGGCACTTATTTGAAGGAGGGCGCTTAATGGAGGGAAGGGGGGGTGCTTATTAAGTCTTTCTATCAACAAACTCTAACTTCATTTTGACTACTGCACATAAAAGAACTCTACAAGCACATGGAGATAGAAATAGCCAGAAGTGACTTAATGGAAAAGAAACTATTCAGTCCAACATGTACTGATGTTAGCACTAGTGTAGTTAATTATAAATACAGATAGTCCAATAGAAACAGGTTTTCCTTGTATCTCTACTATTTAAGAAAGTGAGGGGGAGGGGAGCAGGGCACCAATTTGAGAGGGGACCCTTATTTGCTAAATTGGCAGAGGGGTGGGTGCTTATTCAGGGACGGGTGCTTATGAGAGCATGGGTGCTTATGTGAGGAAATATGGTACAGTGTAAGTGGACAATAAACTTTAATTAATTTTTATGCAATTTTATTGTCAATTTTTGTTTGCTACCTGAACCAGCGATAAAGTACAATTAAATTAGTTAGACATGTTCCACAGAAATCCCAACATTTTGTTATTAGTCAGTTTATTAGCCTTGACTCCTGTGGTTTTTGTCTTCTGTGAGAGATTCAGTGTTAGATATGATGTACGTTCACTAACAAATTGCAATGTAAAAACCAACCTGCGAGGAATCCTGAGAAAATGCTGATGTTCTTGCTGTGCTTGTTTGATTGCTGCAGCTGTTTCACTGCTCAATAACCCTTCATTATGCCATGATGTCACAATTTGTGTATTCAGTTTTTCTGCAAACAGTAATAAATAAATTATTATACAAAGAAACTTCTAATAATTGTTTGTTCAAAAACATTTAACAAAAAAGGTCATGTTTATTTTGTTTTTGAAAAAAAAAAGGCAAGTTTAAAAAACGGCAGAGGGAACTCGACCTGACCACAATGACTGTCTCAAGTTAACAAACAAAACAAACAAGATAAAACAACAACAAACACTCCTAGTCAATCAAGATTTATGTTACTTTATAGAATGAAGGGTTTACAGGTGTCATCCTTTCAAGACTAACTATTTAGAAGATTAAATAAAATGTAAAAAAAACACAGCAGATCAATAAAGTACATACCGTAAAAACTCATGTATAAGCTGCATCTTTTGCCAAAATTTTGGGCTCAAAATCGTTGGTGCAGCTTATATTGACTTAATTGACTCTATTTATACACAAAACGAGACCATTGCTTTCAGAGGGAGTAAACTGGCTTCTATGGGGTCACAAATAGCACTAAAAATCTTCAGTAAATCAAGATTAAACACACTGCTTTTGGGAGAAATGGTGGCTCCTAAAGGAGCTGTTTGTATCTTCAGGTTCTAAACCTGAACCTTGCTTGCCAATAGTTCTAAACTCTAACTGGCATGGAATCTCCATCCTTCCACAAAGCTGCTTACTGTTCCTTTTCAACCAATCACTTCAACACTGATGTCTCCACTATGTGTGAGAAAATTCCACGCTACTCAGGAGAACTCGTGAGGCAAATGGCTGACCGTTTCATTGCCTTTCATTACTTGCATGGTGTGTTTATCCTCGGGGTTTTTAAACTCTCATTTAGCGACAAGTTTTCTTCTTCTTTTGATTGGCTGGCCCGTAACGGCTTACATTGTTTTACCCCAGAAATCCTGGAGCGGAAAATTTCCATTATCCCAGAGTCTCTCCTGGCGACTAACCGCTCAGCTGGCAAAGAGCCCGAGGACTCTGAGTACCAGATTGTGTTGTTTACTGATCTACTGATTACAGTCAGCTACTCTGGCGTCCAGATTTCCTCTGTTAATGTCCACATGGTTACTAAACAAACATTTTGTATCGTTATCCTGCACTCTATCTCATTTCAACATTTTCATTTCAACTGTGGGCTTTAACAATGAAGACAACCATTATCAGTCCCAATAATTAAGGAAAATTGATTAAAGATATGCTTGTAAAAGGTATTTTAAGAGTTGTTTAACGTCTTAAGGTTGCTGCAAATATACAGCATTAGTTTTCAGCAAGTTTATCGCAAACAACTGCCAATAAACAAACAACTTTTTTGCCAGTTTTTTTTTTTTCACAAAATCATGCTTGAAATTTGGGGGTGTGGCTTACCTACGAGTGCAGCTTATACACAAGTTTATACGGTATAAACAAAAGACAGATTGATACAATTTCAAGCTTGCTCAGCCATGGATCTTTTTCACTTTTTTGATGCTGTAGAAAGTCAATAATTACTACTCTTTGAAAGAAAGAATATGGCACTGATCAACCAAGAATGTAGAATCCAAGAAAAGTTAAACACACTGGCTGCAAGCCCTTTTGTCTCTTTATCATCTTAGTAAAAAATACTAAGGATGTAAAGGGGCAGAAGGGCTTATTGGTGATACAGTGAATATAAATATACATGTTATGTTGCATGATAAAAATTAAATTCAGGTAAAAAATCTTAGGAGACAAAGGAAATAGATTTTCAACCTACAGTAGGTTAATTTTTTTTAACCTGAATTTCATTTTTACCCATCCTGCAACGTATAATTCTTGATAAAAACTGGTCCTGGGAACAAGACGAGCAGTGGAACTGATGGTTCACCAACCTGAAGAAGGATTATACCAGTATTTCCATTTTTATTCAACTCATCTGAGTAACCTCTGCATGCATCGATGTTGATTGCTTTGATCTGATTTATCTGGTTTCGGGAGGTCCGCTTTCAAATTAATTTTCCATGTACTAAAGAAAGCATTGCCAAGTTCTGTATAGCAAGAGTTTATCAATAGCAAGCAATCTCTTGTTGTGCTGATGCTTTATACTAGACACAACTTTTAAGTTATAAAACAAAACAACATTATTTTAGTACTACAGTCGAACCTTGATTATCCGACTTTTGATTAGCTGGACCATTATTTTCGTGAATATTAATAAGACATGATGGAGATTCCTAAAACGCTATAGATTCTTTTGAATTCATTATAATTTAGGCACTGAAAAGTGTGTTTAAAACGGCTTGGTTTTCCTTTCAAAAATTGCAGGAATTTCTAAACGCTGGCATGCGTTGTAAGTACAATGCATTCAATTGAGTTTTGATTACCTCAGACTTGTTTTGTTACCGAGTGGAACTTTGGTTTTCTAATTAATTCAAGTTTATCTCATTACTATTCATATTTCCATTATCCAGACTCTCGATTATCCGGACTATTCACTCCAGTCCCGTTGAGCCCGGATAATTGAAGTTTGGCTGTAGTGAGAACCCCATGGCTAAGCTACAACTGAGGATGTAGCAAGGACGGAAAGTCTTGTGACAAGCCTTGTATTACTTTTCATGCTGTACACTGTACCTGCAGCAAACTCTGTACCAGCTAATTCAGCAGTTGCCAAGAAATCATCCAGATCAGTTTGTTCTGTAATGGACTGAACACTGGGTCCTGTGCCAGTATCAAGCTCACTACAATGTAACTAAAAGAAACACATGTATTCAATGCAGTGTAGGAATGACATATTATTGTTATATTTCATGGACAAGTTGCAATGATATCAGCATTAGAGACCTTTGGATTTGAAAATAAGTAAAACACTTACTATGCAACAATAATTTACATAAACGCAATTTACATACAATGTGAATGATATATGAAATAAATCATATATAAGCTGCAGAAATGAAATCAAATGAAGAATGATCTTTGCAGTTGTGAACGCAATTTATTGAATTACGAAAAGAAGCCTGAAAAAAATTTCAGGACTTCAACAGGGTTTGAACCCGTGACCTCGCAATACCTGTGCAATGCTCTAACCAACTGAGCTATGAAGCCACTGATGTTGGGATTAGGTCAATTGTGGGTTCATATGTTCCCATAAAAGAAAGTCCTGAATTTTTTTCAGGCTTCTTTTCCCAATTGCATAAATTGTGTTCACAAGTGTGAGGATCATTCTTCATTTGAATTTACATACAATTTAGTGTATGCTGTGAGTACAACTTTTCAAATCTAGTTTGTATGCTTTAGATAATCTCCATTCTGATATTGATCTTGTTTCTTCTAAGCAAAGAAAGAGTGAGGGTTCTGGGGCCAGGTGACTGGTTTCATATTGGAACATCCTACTGATAATCAAATCTAAATGTCCCAATATTCAGTTTAATGCCAAAGTAACATTTCTCTGCACAACTTGACATTGTAATGTCCCTTTCCAAAAAGATTTATAAATGGGTGTGCTTAACTGGGTTCAATAATAATTATCAAAATTAATGAAATTAAAATGTTGAAAAGTTATTGGATTAATTGTCTAATTGCCGAACCCAATCAGTACCAGTTGAAGATCTCTGTAGGACATCTCTGACGCCTACTGAATTTTAGATTATTTCTTGGTTTTCATTTATTTATCTATCGCATTAAAATAAATCCAGACCAATTGACTCATTAATTGTGAAAAAAAAGCCTTAGGTAGCCTTAGTACACTTTCCATTTATTTATTTATTTATTTATTTATTTAACTTTATTTATACACGGGTAAAACATCAGGACAAAAGACCTGCTTCGCTTCAGGATTCCACTATTGGCCCTTCGCCTGTTCAGTCAAACATTGAACTTAACGAAACCACGACTTCAAATACTACAGTAAGCCTGAATTATAAACCAAGGTAATTCAAGTGGGAGCCAGTGACATTATTTTCATATAGGCAACTCCGAAAACAGCTTTACATGCTTCCCTCGTACAAAAAAAAATGCATTGAGCAAACCCAAAAGAAAACCATTTTCAATTTTCAAATGGATTGTTTTTGAGAATCAGAAAGCGTGTGTCCGACTTCTGTTTCACCAGGTGTCCAAGGTGTCCCGAGTAAATGCTCATAGAGCATCTTGTTTGCATCATGTTCTTTGGGTTAATGAAATATCGGTAGTAACACTTGAACCCCACTAATTTGAACCCTCAAGGAAAACAACTGTTCAAAATTGTGAAATTCACGGCTTCCATTTGCGGCCTACAACTTCCGCCTACGGTCTACAGGTTCCACCATGGTCTACAACTTCTGTCCACCTATTGCGCTTGCACATGATTGAGAAAACCTCGCTAGTGAGAAATTGAAAACTTGCTAGCAATAAATTGAAAACTCGCTAGAGAAAAATTGAAAAACTCGGTAGCAAGAAAGTGGAAACTTGCTAGTGAGAAATCGAAAACTCGTGCGAAATTAAAAACTCACTAGCAAGAATATAAAAACTCGCTAACAAGAAATTGAAAACTTGCTAGCGAGAAATTAAAAACTCGCTAGCAAGAATATAAAAACTCTCTAGCGAGAAATTAAAAACTCACTAGTAAGAAATTGAAAACTTGCTAGCGAGAAATTGAAAACTTGCTAGCGAGAAATTAATTAAATAAAAAACTCGTGAGTGAGAACTGAAACTTTCAGAATCCAGGCATAACTAATCAATGACATTGATGACATCAATAAGTAATCGATAACTAATTGATAGGCCACAAAATTTTCAGTCATTGATTAGCCATTGATTACATCGATAGTCATTGATTGCATTATATTGATCAGTCATTGATTTCATTCATTACTCATTGATAAACTTCGTCACTGCAAACTGTATTTATCTAATATGAACTGTTTTAACCTAAGCCGAAGCAGTTTTGTTTTCTTGACAAACATCCACCACAAGAAATCTCTAACCACGTAGTCGATTCCTGTGGCTTATTCATGTCATGTTCAGATTGGTTAGTGTTCAGCTGTTTTGTTATTAAATAAGAGAGTTAAAGTGAAATATTGCACAATTAAGAATCAACTGTATTTGTGGTTAGCACTGTATGTCTCAACATGCCAGTGCATTGTTTGACCTTTTGCATAGGCCAGGCATAATAATACATTACGTAAATACGCTCTAGGAATGCCAGTTTTAAAGAAAAATACGTATAACCCAAGAATACAAGAATTACAACTGAAAACATTGGCACAATTACAGTAGTTATGCCTGGCATAATGCAACTCAACCATAGTTCTCCAGAATTCAACCATGCATTTTCAAAACTGACCACGTGAGTTTTCTAAGTCGATGATGTTGAAAGACCAGGATTTACAACTCGATAGGCTTTTGGCAGCAATGACTTACATACATACAGTACATACATACTTTATTGTTACCTCCCCAACAATTATTTAAATTACTAAAGTTACTAATAACTACACAATTAAAATTAATTAAATTTAAGAAACACTTACAACATTATCTAAACTTTGTAATCTAGAAAAATACTAAAAATAAATGAAGTTTAGGAAGTATTTACAAAATTGTCTAAAAGCTTATTCTTTAAGATACGTTTCAAAACTTGAACCAAACGGCTTGATTTTAAAAAGGGGTCTAAATTGTTCCAAAGTCCAATAGTTCTGTAATAAAATGTTCTTTGTCCTGACGCTGTTTTAAAAAGAGGTATATTAAGCTTTTGGCCACTCCTAGTTGTACGCTTGGTAACTTACTCGCGGGTAATGAATTGTGACGTCAGATATTTCGGGGCGTGTCCGGAAATGGATTTAAAAGCCATGGTAGCTTGGCGGTAGTATAGTTGGTCCTTAACAGGTAACCAAGACAAACTTTTTAAGTGGGGAGTTACATGATCGTACTTTCTCGCGCCACTGACGATTCGACATGCGAAGTTCTGCACAGCCTGCAATTTCCGTATATTTTTCTCTGTGGTATTTGCCCAGACGTTTGAACAGTAGTACAACTTACTGAAAACTAAGGCGTTTATCACGGTTAACAACGACGTTCTGTCAAGACAGTGTTTGACACAGCTAATTTGCGCGAGGCGTGCGATACATTCCGATACTGTGGTCTTAATATGATCATCAAATGTCAAGTTCGAATCCAAAATCATGCTGAGATCTTTGGCTGATTGTACAGGGGAGATGTCCTTTCCCAACAAAGACAAACGAAACTCATGGAGCTTCGAAGTCATCTATCGGCTCCCGAAAACAATTAATTTCGTCTTGTCTGGATTTAGTAATAGCCGATTTCTGAAGCACCAGTTGCCTACCCCGAGGAGGTCTTCATTCATCTCCTCGACAATCCGTTGAGTGTCTTGTGAATGAAAAGAAACAAACAATTTTGTATCGTCTACATAGCATTCAGTAGAGCAATTCCGTGGAGCTTCTGGTAGATCATTAACGTATATACTAAATAATAAGGGGCCCAGGATGCTACCCTGAGGTACTCCATATTCAATTGGTATTGGATTGGAAACAGTGGAGTGAATTCGTACAACTTGATATCTATTTGTGAGATAGCTGTTAAACCACTGTAGCACACTAGTCGAGACGCCAACGTCTTGTAGTTTTCATAACAGTATTTGGTGGTTGACACTATCGAACGCTTTGCTCATATCTAGGAGAACACAGGCAGTTAATTTCTTGCATGCATCAGTCGTGTGAAGTAATGATGTTTCAGTAGAGTGCCATTTTTTGCTTCCATTTTGTTTTGTCGTCAGCCTCTTCTTTGTTGTCAAATAGGTGACAAACTGATTATAAGCGACTCTCTCACAGACCTTTGACAACACAGGTAGTAGCGAAATTGGTCTATTATTGTTAGGAAGTTTGTGATTGCCTTGTTTGGGAATAGGTGTGATTTCGGCCGTTTTCCAGATCCCTGGGAATGTTGAAGATGAAAGAGAAGCATTGATGATTGATGTAACAAAAGGGAGTATGATCGGCAGGCAGTCTTTAATGACTCGAGTTGGCACTTTATCAATCCCAGGAACCTTATTAGAAGGCATTGCATTTATAATGTCCTCGACTTGTTTACATTCAACAGAATGAAATGTAACTTGCTCAGATGTTGGAAAACTACTAGGAGTAAAGATGCTGTTATTCAAGTCGAAGTTGTTCTCTTCACCCAAAGATTCTATTTTGGAATTGGTTGATTTTCCAACTGACGCAAAAAAATTATTGAAAGTATCCACCACGATCTTGTCCTCTTTGCTGTAAACTTTAGGGGAGACTGATCTTTTAGGGATGCAGAGCCGGATTGCCTTCCAAATACAATTTGTGTTCCGTGGGTTGTTTTGGATCTGATCTTTGATGAATTCACTCTCCGCTGCTCTGATTGACTTCCTGACTTGGCGTTTAAGGTTTTTATAGGTAGACCAGGCATGTGCATCATTAGATCTACGAGCTGTTTTGCGCCAGACATTCCTAGATTTCATAAGTTCACGTATCTCCTCTGTTATGTAGGGATTTGGTTTTCCACAGACTTTAATTGATCTAATCAGAGCATGATGATCGAGAATTTCATTGAACAACAGGTCAAATGCGTGTAATTTGTCATCAACGCCGTCAAATACTTCCACAACAGACCAGGGTGCACCGGACATATCAAGCTGAAAAGCATTTGGATTGTAGTTTTTTAAACTCCTAGTTGTAATATATGTGGTCTTAGGTCGAGATACTTTCAGATGTAGGACGGCAAAGACCATGTCATGGTCACTAATCGAGCTGTCCATGAAACCAGCCTTGACAACTTGTTTGGTTTGCGAAGCGAGAATAACATCTAAAAGAGACCGCGACGATTTGGTCACTCTAATAGGAACAGCAATTAATTGCGATAAGTTAAACGACTCATAAAAACTGGTTAAAGATTTCGATTCTCTACATTCGGTGCTGAGAAGATGACAGTTTAAGTCCCCCATTATGTACACAGGCTTGTCCAGTGATAACGTATAAATCAGAGTTGTTGTTAAATCGTTCTCCCAACAGGTTAGCGGTGTATCTTGAGGTCTATAAACAGTGCAAATAATAATTGACTTTAAATTCCTGACCTGTATTTTCAACCAAAGCTGATGAAAACTGGTGGGTGAAATGTCAGAGATATCACCCATTAGTTCTGTACGATAGGTATTCAAGACGTATGCACAGATCCCGCCGCCAGTCTTGTTGCTTCGATTGACCCTGTAGATGTTATAACCAGGCACTTCAATCTCCAAATCAGAAACAGAGGCATCTAGCCAAGATTCAGATATAGTAAACAAGTTGAATTTGTTTGATAAAATTTCAACGTGTTTACTATATCTGAATGTTCACTCGCTGAAATGCCGGATCACTTTTTGCTTGTTAAAGAGACTATTTAATAGTCTCTTTAACAAGCAAAAAGTGATCCAGCATTTCAGCGAGCGAACATTAAGGTGAGCAATCTTTATGTTGTTGATGTTTCTGGTATTTGCCTTCACCGAGCAGTTAAAGGAACCATTCGGACCAGGATTGAGTTCTATGTCGAAGATCAGCTTGAGTAGCAGTCGAAAAGTCAATGTAGAGTTACAATACAATGCACATGCACACTGTGTTCTTCTAACCTTTGCTATCACAAGCAAGCGTTTGGTCCGCCATATTGTTGTTGATTGTTGGATGAAATAGGAATTGGACTTAAAGCTGTTCTTCTCCAGTGAAATTCCAAAAAAATCAGTGGTAAATGAAGGGCAGCTTGTAGTGCTATGAACTGGTCATAGAGAGACGTTAATTGTAGCAGTAACAAGGAAGAATATTGCCCCGATGAAGAGAGCATGTTTTGGAGTGGCCATGCTAATTGAATTTTTATTGAGTTTCTTCAGCATCCCTGTGGGCCAGGGCCAACCTGGGAGATATGTGGTGGAATACAAGGAGATGGATGGGATGCTTTGCCCAAGGGTAGGGGAAAACTCAACATTGTTTTACGATCAAAGATTAGGGAGTGGGGGAATTCGAAAGTTTATAAAATCAAGGCAACCACTGGAATACGAAGGGGATTTAGGGATTTCACACATTTTTAACCCATTTATAGGACTGAAAACAGGTAATTTGGCAGTAAATCAAAGCCTTATTTTGAACACTTAGAACAATTGACATTGCCGACTTCTTGGCAAAATGGACATAGTCTGAAAACGAGTGCTTTGCCATCTTGTAAAATACCCAGATGTCGTGGGAATCTCCTGTGTTCTTTCAGTTTTGTGGCATCCCTTGTTTCAAAGGCCCATCATTTCTCTTTCAAGTCATTATAAAGATGCAATGTTGTTGTTGTCTAATACGATTGGTGTTGAAATCATTCCCAGACAGTACTCAATAGATTGCCCACTTTATATGTGAGGGGGATATCAGGGGGACTTAATATTCTACTGAGAGACACATCAGTTACCTTGAGGACTTAACCCAACGGGGAAGCTGGGGGGAAGTGGTGGTGGTGGTGATTGATGGGGGGGGAATTACAAATGAATGGGGAGGTGTTTCAGACTGGAATTCACCAAAATGGGATGGGGATTACATCAATCTGCCGTGTATTCCGAAATTTCACATGTAAGCTTATAACCCACGTTTTTTTGGTGTTAATGAATAATTTTCAGGATCTCTAGCGTACTATTTTAACATAACGTGAGGTTCGTGTTGAGAGCACCCTAGGGAGTAACTTTCGAGTTGCGTCATGACAGATAAAACCCACGAAAACGAACATACAATGTACTCTCAACTAGAAAAACAACTGCAGTGTGAGCTTGAATTCTGCACTGATCATGCTTTATACACGTAGAGACTTACCCAGCTATTAGCGTGTTTGATATTTCCCGCGCTCTTAGCCCTTTGCCTTATGATGCTTTTTCCCAAAATTTGCTGATTCTTTTTACCCATTTCAATGACAAAAGAAATATACGCATGTAATCCAACAGACGCACTACCCAACACCAGAGAGAAACAGGATACAAGAACACGTTATCGCATTGATCTGTTCATGTATGCAACTATGTAGTGTCTCTCTTAACGTGACTCATCAACACGCGCGCGTTTCGTGTACCACTCGCAGACAACTCAAACTGGGGGAATGTCACGCTTGACTTGATGAACGTCAGCAAAAGAGCTGTCGCTTGGGAGACCAAATTACAAAGAAACTAAAGAGAAAAGCGGATTACCAAGATGGTGCATCAAATATGGACACGGCTGTGGAATTTTCGACCAATCTTCTACGCAGTGGTAACTCGAGTTTTGTTCTTTATCCACGCGTTCCTCTCTGTATGGCTTCTTGCCCACTGTTTCCAAAGAACCATGTACTGGTTAACCATTGTTGGAGTTGTGTTCCTGTTTTTTGAGATGGTATACACATTGCTGGCTCGCAAAGGACAAGAATACAAATAGTAAGTCATCCCAAAAGGCATGAAATCTTGTTTTCCTCTTTACTTTTACAATGGTAAGATTATCTGTAAAACTTGTTAGCCATTTTAATTTCTGGACGAAGGAGGGTGCGTTAAAGTATATAATCATGCATGCCCTTCACAGAATACGGTGTAGGTTCTCATCATCACATAATTTAGCGCTGTGTTCTGTCAAACCGTTTGCGGTAAAAACTACAGTGAGATCAAACTTTGGGATCAAAATAAACTTATGTATGTAGATGGCCCTCCGTTCTCCACTCTGCTGAAGGTGGGGAGGAGAGTCGGGGTACAGGAAAAAGATCTTTAACAAGTGCGACATAAACTTAAGTTGAGAAGTTGCAGTGCAAGAATCCAGTCACAGAAATTATCCGATTAAGTGCTGCAGCTGAGCCTGTTTTACAGTTTGAATTTCTGAAGGGTGATAACTAGTTGTTTGGTTTATCAAAAATTGTGTTTATCATCATGGATACTGATAAAGAATTTATACTGTAACAGTACCCGGGTGGGCAATCATACAAGCGATGATTGCTAAAATCAATAGTGTTTAGTTGAATATACCTTATTTCCTCGAATAAGTGCCCGGGTGCTTATTTAAAATTTTAGCCAAAAGAGGGGTGCTTATTCTAAGGAGGGCACTTATGAAATTTTTGTTAAGGTGGCTCGATTGGATTTTTCAGTACTGACACCTTCCAACTTTAAATATAAATCACAATGCACTAAAACATAATACAGAAGATGGACATCCACACTCTTGCTAGGGACAGACCAAAGTTTCGGGTGAGGTGTATTTTATCAAGATCGGAGTTACCATAGGAATGCAATGACGTCATTATTGTTTTCTTGAAATCTAGAGGTTTTCTTTCTAAACTGTCTTCTGTACTTGTAGTTTAGATAGTTTCCCTGATGTGTAGTGAGTTTAAACAAATTCTATGAGAGCGATTTCGAGAAATTTTTAGCTGAAGTTTTCGACTGTTAACATCAAACAAATCTAATCGAGGCACTCTACATAATTTCGCCGGGATTACAGGAAGCACATTTGGAGCGCATGTTATTCTTATACATATGAACCACATTTCCTGAAAAGTGGAACAAAATTGCTTCATTTGATTTCGAAAAATATGAACTTGAATAAGGTGGCTATTTTGCTTTTTTGTCAAAACTTGGGTATGTTTTTACACTGAGGCGAATATTAAACAGTGCTTTTAGCAGCTGTTTCTCCTTTTGTAGCTGTTTTTCAGCTTCTCTGTTCATGCTGGTCACGAAAGAAAACCTGCTCAAAATGCCAGCCATTGTTTTCGCTCGCAGATCTTCAGACTTTGCGCCATTCAAAGGCTACATTTGATTGGCTCAATTTCAGTTCCTTTGTTTAAGAATCGTCTATTGTTTACCTCTTTTTTGCACTGAATTACCTTTTTTCTGCATTGTTTCCTAAAAACTGCATTTCTTTTAGCCAATCAGAATCGAGAAATTTTTTCATGTATATTATTAGGGTAGTAACAGTACTCCCTACTGCATCAAGAGAAGACAGTAAACACAAGGACATCAAGTCACTTTGTAACAAACGTGTATCTTTTACAGCTTTTGGCCCAGTTGTTTCTTCTACATGGCTACCATGATTCCTATTATCTGGATTGTAGAACTAGACCTTCTAGAACAGCGTATAAATGGAGAAAATGCAACTAGTACAAGTCCTGAAGGGGTAAGTGCATCAAATTACTGTTTGGAGAAAAAATGAAGATGACTTAATTCTGAAGTCAAATGCTTGGTTACTTTTCTTTTTTAACCTGTTTAGCTTTGTAAAATAGCATTTTATATTATACGAGGGGTATTTTTTGTGATTCCACCATCTATATGAAATTTACTCAAGGTTCATGTGAGTAGTAAATTGGAATTGTATCCAGCCCTTAAGTAATCGTGAACAGCAAATTAATGTATACACAAATGATAATTCACAATTTACTTGCTCCAAATAAGCCCAAGAAGACCTGTTTATACAAATCCAAACTTGCTTTAATAGCAATAATAATTAATATATGCTGAATAACTGAATGTAACCAACAGTTTTTGTCCAGTGTGGCTTTCCACAAGATGATTTACGCAGAAGACAGACTACTGAGAGACTGGTTATTGCACATTTCACAAAAATTAAATAAATAACATGTATCTTTCTTTTGCAGTGCTTTGGAAATTTGAACACACAAGCATTTGCTCAGCAGATCTGTGAATTAGGACTGATTATAGGCATAATCATAGGCAGGTGGTTGTTACCAAGAGGGGAGATCACCCGTGACCAGCTGTCAGCCCTGTTGCTGGGTTATGTCGGTACTGCAGCAGACATCCTGGAATTATTTGAAGTTCTTCAGGAACAAGTTGTGGCAACAAAACGTGAAGTAACTCTTGCTGTACTAGGTGTTTACACCTGGAGCTTACTGCAGTTCTGTCTTGTCACCACTGCTACTACAGGAAAGAACAATCAGATACGCATCACAAACAACAAGGTGGGTCAACTAAGTAGCAGTTGCACCTCTTCCTGCGCAAGCCCACTTCCACTATCTGTAGCTTGGTTTAGTTTAACTTGCTCATGTGCAGAGGGGCAAGAGGTGATCTGAATGGCTGATTTATCATTCTGAGAAAGTTAATATGTATGGAATAAATGTCATGCACCCTGTCAGTGACAGCTGGAGATAGCTATCCAAGGCATGAACCCTTAGTTATAGCTGATGTGTGAATTTGTTCTTTGAGCATAGTCAGTAGGGTAACGAAATTTAACACATCTTATGTAAACTCCAAGCTAACGCACTTCTTTGTCCTCGCTGAGCTGCCACCTTTAATGTAAATCCTAGGGTTGTTATAATATTTATTATTGTCGATACTGTTATTAATTTTTCGGTCAATTCATACGTGGAAAATTTCTCTTCTAGGTCAACCCTGATGATGTGATAAATCGCAAAATCAGCCTTCATAAGTATGGAAAGCAAGAGGACCTCAAAGAGAGGTACATTCAGAGGTTACAGATGAAAAGGCGACAGACAGAGATGAATGTGATGCGAGGCAAAGGGTTCAAAGGTGTAAAGGAGAAAAAAGTCAACCCTATTACCACTGCTCGTGGCGAGGTTAAAGAAATTTCTCGCCGTGAAATGTTGCTTCATGGTGACATATTTGGGATCTTGACTGGTATCTTCATGCAGGATGGGCCATTTCTCATCCTTCGCCTGCTGCTTATTATTGAGTACCAAGTCTATAGTGAGATGCACATCTTCTTCACCTGCAAAAATGCTATTGCTTTGAGCCTCCTTGTCTACAGACTGTGTATTCTTACATGCACTGGAGAAGATGAGGAAGACATTGAGCATCAGGAACAAGAGTCCAGGCTGCAGAATGTGCAGCAAGCAGTGTTAAGTGAGAACTTTCAGAAAGCAGGGGCTATCCAGCTGGCAGGATAATGCACAGAAGTTCACTTATGGAAACAGAACTCATTTCTGGATCACAACAGGGATCTGAATATGGGATGGACATTTGAAGGGCTGGGGGTATAAACTGCCTATGTGTAATTTTCGGCCGTTTTTTTAGTTCGCTTGGATTTGTCCAAATTTTTGCATGTGAACTGCATTTTGATTCAAAAACATTGTCCTGTATTTTTTTTCACCGATTTCTTTTTCGTTTTCGAGAAATAACGTATGCAAAAAAAAAACACCTAAAACTCCACATAGGCAGTTTATGCCCCCAGCCCTTCATTTATTTGCCTTGATTTAACTGATGGGTTTTCAGTGGAAGTTACATACTGTCTAGGAAACATGAACTACCAGTACATGTAGAGATGGTGCCAACATACTGTACCTAGTTACTGTAGAATGATCTTCAGTCTCAGCAAAGAAAACAAGTCTAGAACTTTTTATGGGAGAGTGTTGTGTTAGACCTTACATGTAATTCCTTTCAAAAATTAGGGATCTGAAATGGTTTCCATTCAATGTGAAAGTAGTTTGTCGAATGAAAAATTAATTTTATACCTCCAAAAGATCGTGTTAAAGTGCACATGAATCGAAATTTCAAAGCCAGTTTGTTTTTCTCCAGTATGGAAAGAGGTGTCTTAAGAAATATTGAGGAAAATAATTTACTAAAAGTAGCAGGAACTTATATTAAAATGTGGCGAAAGTTTGGCCTTTCTAAAATTCAAGACAAGGACATGGGGTCTGGTGAATAGTCGTGACATCATTGGTATGTACTCAGTTGAGTGTGTCACTCTGTTTTTGTGAGTTCCGTGGAACAAAAATGTTGGAGAACAACCAAGATTCACTATGGGGGCCGAAAGCTGTGCAAACTTTCCAAGTTTACACTTTTTCACTTTCTCTGCCATGTTTCAGACCTGAACATACACACACATGGCATCACAGAGCCCAAAATGTCTCAAATTTCAGGCCATGGCAGGAATTTTGGAACCCCTACAAATAATGAATCTTCTTCACAGAAAGAAAACGGCTGAAAATGAAATATGGGGAATATAGGTAATGTAAAAATGTAAGAAAAATTGGTAATTAATTTTCAATTCATGTGGACTTTAAGGAAAAGCTGAAGTATTCTCTTACATGTAGCCACTTAAAATCAACTCCTATTGTAGAAAAGCAGTTACATTCCTGCATTTCATCAATCAACTTGCTGTAGCAATTTATGCCACCATTTCAGACATTGTAATATAGAGAAAGGTTAACAAAATCTATCTTAATTTAAATAGAAACCATACCATTTGCCTACTTGTACTGCAAGTTTCATGTCCAAACCCAACTTATCGCATAACAGTTTGAACAAGAAAATAGATTGTGGATCTTTTCAGAGCTGTTAAACATAATTATGTAGACTATGTAAATATTTAATGTACAGTACCAATGTATATATGACACATTTTGTATTTAAAAGTGATAATTATTTTTATTATTATTCTCATTCACCTGTACATTTTTTGTAGTGAATAAAAGTTGAAAACTACTCTGAAATAATTTATATGTGTCATGCCAAGAAAGAGAATCATATTGGATTTCTAGAACCTGTAATGTCAGGAATCAACTGAAGAATAGCTTTGGAATCCAGTTTTGAAAAGATAATACAAGGGCATTTCACTTATCAAGGTCACATTTTGTAAGCAACTTACAATGAAAAGGAAGTGCTTTTCTTAGTTCTATGAAGCATTGTGCCACTTATTTTGCAACACAACATACACAGCGTCACATACACCCTATAGATTCTAAAGGTCCACATTCTGCAAACTAGTTGTTAAAAAATTTGTCCTTGAAAATTTTGATAAAACGATAACAGAAACTGGGAATATTTCATAAGCAAGTAGCTCGCACAGCAGACACTTCTACATTCAGAGGTAAAACACATTGCCTGCCCCCCCTCCTTAATGCATTTTCTTCTAATTCAATGTTTATGCAGCAAAACCTAAAGAACAACTACGATAACTACGCTTAACATAAATGTTTGCAGCTAGTTAAAAAATAAATAACAGGTGACATGATGGAATTCCTCATTATTGAACATTAAAGGGCCTGTAATAAATCAATGCTGCAATTGATAATTTTAGTTCCCTTTGGATTTCCCTTATCTTTGCTCAGAACAGTTTAATCACAGAATGCAGTACCACTTCTACATTTTGTATATCAAACAGTGTGACCATATCCTATTTGGCTACTTTTCTTGATCCATTTCCAAAACAAAGACTGATTTCTCCATACCATGGGCATAGTCACTTTTAGTTTTTGGTCTCATCAATGAACAGTTCATATTTTGGTCAAATATGTATAATTATGAGAAGCAAATGAAATAGACAAATTGTGATTGGAATCATATCCTGTTGGCTGTTCACATGCTCATAAGCTACTACTGGTGCCATTGACCATGTTTATATTTGGTTATGAGACAAAGGATCCTCTCTTCTCTGATGTTATGGTGTGTTTGTCTTCAACAATTGAGTCTGGTAATTCCAAGAGTATACCAACTCTTTGATGAATGTTTCCTTGATGCTCATTCTTGTGTTTGATGTTTCCTCTGTTGCACACTAGTTCATGCTTCCTTTCTGTCCAGACTTCATCAGCTCTTCTTTGGTTTCTTTTTTCCACCTGTGTTTCCCATTCCTTTCTTGGTCTTGTGCACCTTATTTTTCTTCTTGTTTCTTTTTTCTTTTGTAGTTTGTTTGCTGTCAGTTTTTCCATCTTTAGATTCAGGACTCTTGTTAAGATTTTTTTCTGATGGATTTGTAGTCTCTGCAAAAAAAGAAGAAAAGTATAAAGTTAACTATGCTACCCAGGGTCCAAGCTTTGCTGTTAATAATAAATAAATACTCTCTCAGTTTCACGTATGTTTATGCTACACAGGCAGTTACACTGTCAGGAATACCTCTGGTGATGCTTGTGATTCTTTTAAAAGCACAAAACCAATAAAAAACCAGTGAAATTTGGACGAGAACTCTACTTGGCTCCCAATAACCTTGTGTGGCATTTCTGATATCTAAATACCTCTACCTGACCACTGTTGTTTAATCAAAATTCACCAAGAACTCTTGATGTGAGCATTTTTAGGTCATTTTAAAGGAGATCCATCTAAGTTAAAGAAATACATCAAAAGATTGAGAGAATCAGGAGGAAGGTTGTCTTTGAACATGTTCTGGCCACCATTTTTGGCAATCATTGCTGGTTTAGGGGAATTTTCCTAGAGATAAAACAATCATTCATTCACATATCGAACTTGGCTTTAGCTGCTTGGCTGTAACTGCTGACAAGTGAAATCGAACAGAGAAAAATGGCTGCTTACCGTCATTAGAAATTTTGTTAGAGTATTTCTTCAACTTGGCAACAAAAAAACCATCCATATTGTGAGTATGAGCAAAGAATCTTCTCGTCAGTTTTAAAGATGGATGGAAATGTCTTCCTCTGAATCTGAAACAGAACATTTAACTATATTTGACTAACATAACACCAGAAAAGGTATGGAAGAACATATTAAACAGATATAAAATTATGTTGGCTTGTGTAACTCGGCAGGAAAATCAAATTATTTTCTCTCAGCCATTTAGTTAATATTTATATATTACTGTGTGAATGGTAATTTTGATATAATTTACACCACTGACATGATTAGGAACAGAGAAACAGTAAATCAAATGTCCAGTGGTCAGGTATTTTTGCATCACTGGTATAGGCTGGAAAGCCACATTTCAATAACAATATCAACCTTCAAATATGTACTAGCTAGTAGACATAATGTGCTTTTTACAACAGCAACAAACACAGTTATGTTTGACCAACTAACAGTATACAGTGTACTTTAAAATCTTACAACATACTCACAGCAAGGTTGTGCTCTAAGAAAACTTTGTGGGAGCCCACAACTCTGAACTTTCAAAATTCAGGGTGCACAGCATAGTAATTTTGGGCAAAAACTAAGATTTCCTTGTCACCCAAAGGCAAAAGTAAGTCGCCAAGGGCCACCAGGCACTGCTAGAACACAGCACTGCACAGTGTCCTGTTCCTCAAACAATGAACAACATTGTATGGCTATTAACAGTGCACTATAACATACACAACTTGATACATGTAACCTACAAACAGTGTACAGTTTAACAGGTAATTGCAGCTGGTCTTTCCTATTACATATGAAGTAAACTGCACAGTCATGTGGTATTCACTTACTTGGTGAATCCTTCTTGACCGAAGTCTAGTCCAGTAGATACCAGTTTGACATGTCTTTTGCTAAGGGCATAGTCAATTACCCACTCATTTTCTTCAACCTGTTAAGTCAACAGATGAAACTCTGTTTAAAATGCAATGTTCCTGGAAAAAAAACCATTCAAATAGCTATATGTAAACGTAGGTCAAGAGGACAATAGTTATCTTTATTATTATTACTATTATTATGATGGCAGTTTACAACTCCTGAATGCAAGGTCCTAATCACAAATACTGGGCATGTAAACATAGCCAGCATTATATCAATATTTACAAATTTACATTAGATAGGAGTAAAATTGTGTAAAATAAAATTAATAAACAAATTCTAGTATTACATAAAATTTACAAATTTACATTAAATGGGAATAAAACTGCATAAAATAAGATTAATGATTAAATAAAATAAATCATCTGTCTAAGAATATCTGCTAAGTGCTAGTTGTGTACTGTCTCATTAGCGACTCATAGGTGTCCGAGTCAGTGGCTAGCACATCTGAAGAGTGTGGCTCAGGATGGCTTTCTGCATTCTGCTAAGTACCTCGCGGTACCCATCTGAGCCCACTAACACCTTGACTTCTTCCTTCAGACTCCTTGAGTAGCCACCCACAGCATCAATGATAATGTTGAACTGTCGAATCTTGAACCCTGGGTACTGTCTCAGTCCCTTGAGCTCTAGTCGCAAAGGCGCGTACTTTAAGGTCTTCTCCTCTTCTTTCTGCTTTCTGTTGTCCATCCAGGGTCAGCTCATCTCTATCAGCATCACCTCCTTGTTTACCCTGTCTACCAACCTAGCATCCACTCTGTTGGCTCTCACTTGCAAGTGCTCTGCAAAAATAGACACATCCCAAAACGCCGTCACCTCATCATACACAGGTTCGGGCTGGACTGGTGAATACCAGGGTGGAATAGCGTCTGTCAACTGATAGCCCCTAAGTATCTCAAAGGATAGAATTTTGAGTGCTGCGTTGTGTCTAGCCAGGTACAGGGTTTGCGCCAGTGTGCTGCAACCTGACACCACATCTGCGACACTTTCCTGTGCCTTCTGCCTGCATTTCTCATCACCGTCCGTGTGTGTCTTGGTCTTTCTCGAGGCATAAAGCTTAGTTGGCAGGAGTTGCTGATATAAATCTTGCAATCCTGCCACTGTTTTGATTGGAGCTGTTTTCCAATCTGACAGCCAAGCAAAACATTCCTCGTCCACATCCTCATCTCTCCGCTATTGTTATTATGATTATGATTAATATTATTATTAATATTAATAGTTTGCAAGTTTTCAGGTTTCCACTTTTCACATAGTGCATATGGTTGGTATTTCATGCTTCAGATTATTACTATTACTATCATTATTTAATACCCTGAAGAGGTCTTAATTATTCAAAAATGGTCATTTTTTGCTCTTAGCATTTTCAGCCTTGTAAAAATAGCATTATTATTATTAAATATTATTATTATTATTATTATTATTAATTAGTATTATTAGTATCTGTTTACTAATATAGTTGGCAGTCAAAAATCTCTTAACATGATGAATTAACATGGTGTAGTAGAGAAATGAAAATGGTGTCCAAGGAAGCTATACTCTCAATGTTTCTGTTTTTTAAAAACTTAATATGTATATCTTGACCCTTTGATTCCCCTGATCTGAAACAAGCATAATGAATGAGTTGCCAGTAATTGGATACCCATGTATGCACAAGGGATTATGGGATCGCTTTCAGAGTTTATTTTCTGCCCAGCTCTTAATCTCTACTCCCAAACTGGAGAGTCAAATTAATATATCTCTTCATGGTTTGGCAAGCAGAGAAAACACAACTGGCTTCTTTCAGCAGTGTTAGATTTGCGGGTCTATAGACTTAATGATGTCCTTTGACCACCGGGTGAACAGGCAAACTGACATAATTCGATTAAATCAAACAAGCTAGCGCAGATGGAGTTGGGAGCTCCAGCAGACACGTCTCGTAAGTATCGATGTCTTAACTGCCAAAACTTTTAGTCTACGTCACACTATGGAACAATCCTTTCTACCTGTCAATCATTTCGTGTCCAGTTTCAGTTTTACTCTTCAGTTATGAGCATTTGGCACTTAGTTTTCAATAAAGAATACCCTTGGGCATTGCTTCATGAATGTTAATAAGGCAAACTTATGAAGGGCTTGGTGGAAAACTATGCTAAGTGGATTTTTGGGATTTTTTTTTACTTTGCTCCAAAATTGCTGGGTTTTTTGGCATACAGGCTTGTTTTTATGTGGTTAACATAGCCCTGTATTCTTTTCCGCTGCTTTGCGCTTAGTCTTCGAGAAAACACAGGCCAAAAAACGTGTTCACCTAAAAATCCACTTAGCATAGTTTTCCACCAAGCCCTTCATTTATACTCTGTGCATTAAATATTCTGGAGTGCCTTGATAAAATGAATACATTAAAATTCTGCACAAGTGAAAATACTAATGAGCTACCGACAAGAACAAAGTACAACTACAACGGCGTTAACGAACTAGAGACAAACTTTTACGATTATGTAACACATAACATGGGTATCCGATTACTGGCAACTCATTCATTTAGGCATGCTTTAGACCACTCTACTTCCAGTACCTGCTAAAAGGAATTAAGTACATTTTAGTATCTAACTAAAAATGAGTATTTGAAATGCAAGAATAAGCAGCCAACTGAAAATCCCATGACATACCAAAACAGAACACGTAGAATACACTATGTAACCACCAGTGGAAGACTTGGCATCAGTCGCATCAATGGCTGATAGAAGAAGCTCTTTTTGGATATGTGAACATCGCTGAATATCTTTTTCTGTCTGTAACAAAAGGAAGAAATGCAATAAAATTACATTCATTACATGTATTTAAAATAAACACAGGTTAAGCACATCATAACAGTGAACTATCTTGATTAAATAATAATATTGTGCTGTACTCAACTGTGATCGAATTTTTAGTGTTAGTGTTAAAAATTCCATGTGTCACCTTTCTCAGAATATTTTGGAGTAGGACCACTTTATTTCAAGTCTGAACAAAACTTGCAAAAGATGGGGTATCTAATTCAAAACTATACAATCCCAAAACTGTCTGAATAAAACACAGCAAATTAAAGCCTTGCACTGTTCACACTAAAACAGAAACTTACAGGGCACAGAGTGTAAAACAAAACAAAAAATCCATTGCTGATTGTAATGTTACAATGCATTTACTGAAAAGAGCGTAACCTGCCTATCAAATCAGGAACTACACTGTAAGTAATACAAGGCAAGAAACCATGTGATTGTATGACAAAAATAATTGAAGGCCTCGGAGCATAACCATCCTATGTCGAATTTTGGGTTGTTTTTCGATTTTGCTTGGATTTGTCTGAATTTCTGCATGTGAACTACAATTCGATGGAAACACATTGTATGGTATTTTTTTGACTGATTCATCCAGAATCCAGAAATGCATTTTTTCTTACTAAGAAGATGTAATGCAACTTGCAAACCACTCCCATGGAAGGTTGGTTTCTTGGTGTACGTAAGAAAAAATGCATTTCTGGATTCTGGATGAATCAGTCAAAAAAATACCATACAATGTGTTTCCATCGAATTGCAGTTCACATGCAGAAATTCAGACAAATCCAAGCAAAATCGAAAAACGACTCAAAATTCGACATAGGATGGTTATGCTCCGAGCCCTTCATATCTCTGGTGGAGTATGCTAATTAACAATGCCCAAGGGTATTCTTTGCGTGAAAGACTAAGCGCCAAATGCTCGTAACCGATTTAAGAGAACACAGAACGTTTCTGTTCAGTTAGACGTAATGCGCAATGTGTCGTTTTTGCTTAATCATAACACTCGACAAGCTCGCTTGGCACGAAAAACAGTGCACAATATTCGTGGTTGACTTAAAAAAAGCAGCACACAGCAGCCTTGGTTAATCTCAGGTCAGCGCGCAAAGATTTTGTCCGACCTGAAAACAGCACTCACTCCGAAGAGATTCAGGGTTATTGTTGGGTTTAGGTTGGACTTAAAATTAGGGCTAGAGCGTCGGCTAGGGCTAGGGATAGGGTTAGGGTTAGGGATAGGGTTAGGGACATGGTTAGGGTTAGTGTTGATGTTAACGTCAACGCCAGCGTTAAAGCGCGGTTGTTTTAGTCCGAATCAGCTTGACTTAAGGGTTCGTCCGAGTCGAAAACAGCGCCTAGTTGCCTTGGTTGACTCTAAGTTCTTTCGGAAAGGCTTTGGCCGATATAACACAGCGCTAAAGTCGGTTGTTTGTCTTAAATACAGCGTACATCTTAAATCCAGCGTACAAAAACCTCGGTTGATTCTAAATCAGTGCGCAAAAAGCTTGCCGACGGCTGAAAAATCACAAAATATTAAAGACGGCTGTTTTGACTTGAAGAAACTTTTTGCCAAGACAACTCCTATTGGTGACCTACAGTAAAAATTTGAGTTAATCAGATGTCCTAGAGCAACAATTAAGAGTCCTAAGAGTACGCTGTTTTCCGTCATGTTTCGTTTACTCAGAACGTTGTGTTGCGTAGTACATTAAAACTTGCGCGTGGTTTCGTCAGTTGAAACGTTTTTGATGGATTCATTTTCATCGTCAAGTGGAAAACAATGGAATGAAAATCTTATTAAAATTAACGTAAATGACGACAGTGAAAGAATTTGACAGAAATACTTAACTCTTTTGTGAAATTAACTTGGCTCCAAAACGTAAAAAAATTTGCATGAAATTCAATCCCTTTATCACGCGTGATGGATTGTCTCATCACAATGACTGTAGTCGCGCACAAATGTTTATCTCGCGTGAGAATACTTTTTGCTGTAGTTTATTAGCCTCCATAGAAGCAAAAAACCGAGGCGATCAACGCAAAAGTGATTTCTGTGTTAAAATTCGGCAGCGTGTTTACCAAATATTCATTCTCACTTGTTCATCAGTCACGGATATATCACGAACTAACAAGCGCGGATGTTACGGCAATTCACCGGTTTCGCAGAGGTTGTTGGTTCGAATCCCGTACAAGCGGTTTTTTTTTTTTTTTCGTTTTGTTTTGTTTTGTTTTGTTTTTGTTTGTTTTTTTTTTTTTGGTTTCACTACTGCTTAAGTTGTGTTCCTAACTGCGGCGATCGTTCACGTTATAATCCGTTGTTTACGTACATCTGATTCACACAGACGAATCGCGAGGAGTACCGCTTAATATTGCTTTGAATGTTTGCCGTGCGCGCCAATGCAACTCTTTTCCATGGATTGTGTTCAAGATACTCATCGAAAACGGGCAGACTTCACTTCGAGCCGAATGAATTTTCGGTAGCGTTTCCGAAGTTCGACTAACTATTCCACGGCTAACAGTAAAAGCAAGCTGCGATTTCATGTCACGATTGGTTTCAAAAAATGCGCTCTTCAAAATTAATGAACAATGGAAACCTCGGTGCAGCAGCTAGACAGTTTTCAAAGTTATTTTATAAGGTAGAGTTTTAACTAAAAACAAGTAATCTTCCCCAACCCACCGCCCCGCGCGAGAGTTTTTGACTTCAGACAGCGCCCTGTTTGACCGCAATGAATTCTGGGATCATTGTCTGCTCCAAGTGCGAAGAACAACAACTCTTCAAACATACACTTTTTGCCTATAAGTCCAAAAACCACTCTCGCTTTCCCAGCTTTTAGCACCGCAACCTTTCAGAAATGGAACAAGACTAGCAACGACGTGCCGCTTTTGAGACGAGAGTTGTTTTCAGACTTTTTCCGCCTGGCTTCTACTCTGTACCCCAAAACGCTAATATCTCATCGTGATTTGGTAAGCACAGAGAAAACGCTAACTGGATTCTTTCAGAAGCGTTAAGAACTTGCGGATCTCCAGACTTTTCATGACGTCTTTCGATCACCAAGCGGGAAGGCAAACCGATAATGCAGTTAATACGTAGCGATCCGCAGCTCCAGCACTCACGTAAGTTTCCTATGCGATGAGCTTAATCGATGTTTTAACCGCCAAATTTATAGTCTACGTCACACTATCAAACAATCCTTTCTACCCGTCAATCATTTCACCTCCAGTTTTAGTTGTACTCCTCACAAATCTTCACATAATTCACGCATGAATATTAATACGGTACGCATGCAAATGAGCTTCACTTCAATTGAAGGCCTCGGAGCATAACCATCCTATGTCGAATTTTGGGTTGTTTTTCGATTTTGCTTGGATTTGTCTGAATTTCTGCATGTGAACTACAATTCGATGGAAACACATTGTATGGTATTTTTTTGACTGATTCATCCAGAATCCAGAAATGCATTTTTTCTTACTAAGAAGATGTAATGCAACTTGCAAACCACTCCCATGGAAGGTTGGTTTCTTGGTGTACGTAAGAAAAAATGCATTTCTGGATTCTGGATGAATCAGTCAAAAAAATACCATACAATGTGTTTCCATCGAATTGCAGTTCACATGCAGAAATTCAGACAAATCCAAGCAAAATCGAAAAACGACTCAAAATTCGACATAGGATGGTTATGCTCCGAGCCCTTCAATTACAACCTACAGAAAGAATACACTTAATCAAAGCCGTACTGACAATGGGAAACAATGGATTGGAGTCTGCAAAACAGTCATGAAGGGCTACAAAAACAAATCTTTGGTAATATCACATTTAATCATAATTCAACCTTTGACCGCTCTAAAAAAATGGTGCCTAAGGTGGTACTTGAATGCACAACCTTCAGCTTACCAGTCCAGTGCTGTAGCTATCTTCTACACCACAGAATCATGTCACTGAATCTAAAGTCAAATTTGTGTAGGAATTTTCCACAATAAACATGCATAGCATGTAATACATGCAACAAATTAAAGCAAAGAAAGGAAACAGTGTTTCAACTGTGGTTTCCCAATGTTAGTGGCTGTTGTAACTCAGATGGTAGAGTAAAGGCCCTGGCAAACAAGGACACAAGTCATTGTTGTTCATGATGTTTCTTGGGTGCACAAATGAGCAGGACACAAAACAAAATGTTGTGTTTCCATGCTGCACAAACTGGGAAACATTTTGTTAAGGACACAAAATGTTTCTGGTAAAAATCAGAAACATTTTTTGTGTCCAACAAATGTTGAGCGCGTGGGCAAACAGGGAAACATTTGTGTCCACAACAATGGGTCCGCTACAATGTGTTGTTGTTTGCCATGGCCTTAACAGACTAGTAACTTGAAGGTTGCAGATGCAAATCCCAGCTGAGCCACTTTTTATAGTGGTTTAGAGTTTTCAGTGTTGTATTATCATTGACCAAAAGATACCTTATTGATTTTGACAGACTGATCTTTAGATATGACTCCTGTTCCACTGCATGGGGCATCAAGAAGAACACGATCAAAACCTGCCATCACCTTCAAAGTGTAAAAGAAGAAGGAAATCAGATTGATGTGGCAAAGACCAAAGTTAAAATTCATAAGAAGAACAGAAGTAAACAGCAGAACCATAAAAAGCGGTTACTTCTTGGAGACTTTTTCTTTAAGGATGCATTTCACTGGACTCATTTGGAATGTATTGCTCTAGAAAATTAATAATATCCAAGTCCCTCCAGCAAAAGAGTTTTTCTTGGGGCAACTGAAATCACAACCCCTCTGGAAATTCCAATTGCATTTCATACTATTCTTTCAAAATTTTCCATTAGAGACACCGGGTTCCTCTTAGAATTTCCAATGACCAACCATTAGAGAGGTGTGGACATTTTCAGATATCCCTTTTCAAGCTAAGAAGAATTTAAACTTCAGTTGATAAAATTGATGACATCCACGAATAATGCTGTATCCCGTTAACTCTGATGCTGACTGAAGAAGACACATTTCATGTTTTAACATATTTTGGCCAAGATTTGAGGATTGTACCTTCGGAAAGGCTCTTCCATCGTAATTGCAAATTAAAGTGTTGCTTATTCCTGAAGAAAGAAATAATAGTCTGTGTCAGTAACATTCAACAGCTGATGGCTAAATAGAGAAGATTAAGATGGTCACATTGTAAATAGCTGTTAAAAATTTGAACAAACTTTTCATTAAGATCTCTTCATTAAAGAGATTAACATAAGCAACAAGGTTGTAAGTTATGTATTTGTTTGTGGCAAAAAACACAGAAAACATCATTTTCTGGCACAACCAGAGAAAACACTGAAGCCAGATCACTTTTGTTAAAGTTAGAAAGTTGTTTTACTGGGAAAGAAAATCGCCAGTATGGGTTATTGTACTATAAGCCCTATGGGAACTACAAGTAAGAAATCACTTGTAGTCTACACTTCTTTATATGTTTTGCTTTACATTCTTTAGGAAATTCATACAAGCAAACAAAGCCAGAGCTTCTATGCTTTCATCTCCCTTCGATAACTAACAGACCCATCAACCAATAGCTTTGCTACCCCAGGAGCAGAGTGACATGTTAAGGTCTTAATCAGAAGTAAGGACATGTTCACCAAGCAGAATGATCCAAAGTAATTATAATATTCAAAGATTAACTCACCTAATCTGTGAATATTGGCTACCAAAGCTTTTGTCCTTTCCCTTTTGGCATCATTTGCTACCACAAGACCAGTATTCTTTAGAAGTGAGGCTAAAAAGAAAACCAGCACCACAAGCAATACTGGTATTAACAACTTCACTTGTTTATTGATTGATTCCTTTAAAGTTACCTCTTGAAGAAAACGTATTACATCATAATTATGTAAAGTGGGGTCAAATGTAAAACCAACACTTGTGAGAATAGACTTTCATGAGCCACTAGCAGCTGTAATGATGTTAGAGGTTAAATTCAAATAACCAATGAAACAGTAAATATGAAGATGTCAAAATTATGGAAACAATGCCAAGACTGATAAATAAATACCGAAAGACAGGAAAATTTCAAGTGCAGTAATGAGCATGGGGCAGAGAGTCCCTTGCTTTCTGGCTAAATTATCAAGCTCATGCATCTATGGTATGTGAAGTGTGACAATAATCATGTGATCAGCAAGTCACATGATTAGCGGCCCTTGTGCAAGCCTGATCTTCATAGAGTGTGAATCAACCCTCACCATTAAACTGCCATCACGCCCTTGACAAAAGATTGGTGCTGATCTGTTTGTTCTTTGACAGCAGATATTCCTGATAATGGTGGATTACTGGTCAAATTTCTTTGAAGTGGTTGAGATCCACAAGAAGAGGCCTTGCGCACGGTGTTGGTTACCATGTGCATAACAAAATTAGGTGTGACACTAGAAAACAGCCCAAAGCAAGAAACGTAGAAACTATCTGGAAACTTCAGAAACAAAACCAAAAACTAAATTTTATGTGCATGAACCTGTATACAAGAAATTATCAAGAAAACCTATTATTTCGTGTGAAAAATTAAAAAAACTTAAATGCATTTGCACAAAACTGTTCAAATTCACACAAATTTACACTTAAAATTGTGGCCTACTAAAATATCACACTAATTCTTACCTTTTGAGATGCACATTAATTGTCCTTTCTCATTCGTTGCATTAAACTTTGTACTAGTTGATAATGAAGCAGTGGCTTTGACAAATTCAGTGTCACGTGTTTGGGTTCGTCGGCAAGAGATCCAGCCATTGAAATTATCATGAATATGCTATTTGCATTGTGCATTTGCATTTGGTTCACAGAGTTTAGTGTTTGAATCATGCAAAACAAATTGTTTCAATCATTTCATATTTTTAGCTGCGTTTCAATCGTTTCAAGCATTTGGAACTTTTTAATCATTCACTGTCGGTTTCGTCTACACAATCATCCTATAGTAAGTGATTCACTGTAGTACAGTATAGATATATATATAAATTTAATTCACAACCAGTCGAATTACTTCAGTTGTATGAGAGGTTCCTGTCTAACTTTATCGATCAAAGTCTAAAATAATTGCACAAAATGATAAATTTAGCTTTCTTGCACTTGTATAAATTCCTTTTCTTGATCTGATAATTCGCGGGAAATTATCCCATGAACTGGAGTTAATTTAGCCCTTTCGATTATACCTCTTTTCAAACAGTTCCAAAACTCAATACCTTGATTTTTTTTCACAATACAAATTAACATATAGTTCCATTCATAAATTTCACTTCTGTGGAAAATATACTATGCATGTCATCGCAAACCGGCGCTTCTTTAAGCGTGCTTTGTTTTTGAATGTACATTTTCTGCCATGTTGGAATGGCACCAAGGAAATTACATTGTTAAATCCCAAAGGACACAGTCACACAAATTTCTTCTTTTGTCTGTGAACAAGGCAATCAGTCAAAATAATGTTATAAGTGTAATAACAGGTAAGTTAAGTAAAAGAACAGTACTACAGATTGAATGCTTTGCCAAACATTACAATCGCTATGACACAAAAGAGTCAACAACATTCGTCACGTCCAAGGTGGCAGATTTCTTTGCCGATCAAATTTCACTAAGAATGAAAATATGAATTCCCAGCATCTTGAAAATTATCTAAGCTTAACTTCAGCAGTGAAAGTTAGCACTTCAATTCTTTATCAGAGCTTCTGAATTATGTTTTATTTCACGTTGAAACTGGTTCTTTCTATTTTGGAGCTGGGACGCAAAGAAAATCTTCGATGGCTTTTAATTTTCGGTGCAAGGTTCAGCATAAACATTGATTGAAACCTTCAAAACGGTTGAAACAAACAGTACCAAACGTTTGGAACAATAGAAAAGCACATTGAGAAATGCTTGAAATGAAAGAAATGCAAGTTTGAAAATGCCTATCACACGATACAAACCAAACAAACGCACACTTCTTGCACGATGGGAATGCTGGTAAATGATACAAATGTTGTCCTCAAGTGTGACGGAAGTAGACAAGTATACACGTAGGCGCAAGTGGTAAAGGCAATTTCCAAGTTTTCTTGAAATGACGCAAACTTAAGTCAACTGGAAGGGTAGTCCTGAATTTTTAAAATAATGATAAGCGTTTAGGATCTGTATGTGCCATTCCAAATAGTTAGCGTTCTAGTGAAAAATTAAGGGCGAATGTTAAATATTAAGATTTGTGTACACATGGTAACCAACACCATGTGCAAGGCCAAGACAGAACAAGGTGTCATTACTCAATTCGAGGTGCTCAGATCACATTCCAGAGGTACTGATCACAGATAATGGTCCAGAATTTGACAATCAGGGAGTTGAGAAAAATTTCTCCTCTAGATGGCAGTTTGAGCACTGAATGTCTAGTCCAAGATATCCCAAGTTGAATGGAAAAGTGGAAAACGCTGTGAAAACCTGCAAAGGACTGCTCATGAAAGCGAAGGAAGACAATTTTGAAAGACCCACTATTATTGATCCTTGAATGGCCCAACACCCCAAGTGAAGGATTCAGCACCTCACCAACTCAGAGGCTAATGGGTCAACGTACACACTTTGCTTCCAACAACCGATAAACTCCTCCAGCCAAACAGTGACATGATGACCATAGCAAGTAACCTTGCAGCTCGGAAAAGATTGCAGTGCAAGCAGTACAACAGAGGCATCAAGAATCTCACCCCTTAAAAGCAGGTGATGCCATCCATATGAAGCTATCAGGGGATCAGAAATGGAGCTTAGGCCAGTACACATGCCCTCTGGGCTGGCAGTCGTATGAAGTTGCGGTAGATGGATGGCACTTCCACAGAAACCGCTGTCCGCTGAGGTCTACTCTGGAGCCATCACGAGAACCAAGCAGCCACATTGAAGGGCATCATCAGGCTGAGAATGAAAACAAACCACCTGTCTTACCAGGGTCCTGCAAGACCAGAACCAGACCCAGCCTTCCCCTGAGATTGAAGTGAATGATGCAATGTCCACCATACAGTCCATCCTAGCCATACTACAATGGAGGACAAAAATCCTTGGTACGGTTATCGAAAACCTTCCTTCAACATCCTTAACTTATCAAATAATCAGATGTCGCATAATATACACTTTTCTAACCACGTGGATACCGCGAATGGCCCTCCCTCCCCCCTCCAAACAATGTTGGGATGAAGAAAAACGTTTAGGACAGGATAAAGTGTACAGGCCAGCACAAACTACAACATTGCTTGGGGGCGAGGGGGAAAGTGGGAGAAATTAAGGCAGAGCGTGTTAATTGTCCTAAGACTTTTGTCCCCCATTGTAGCTTTCCAGTCCGGACGTTCTGAGAGAGCCTGACAAACCCTTAACTGGCTTGAAGATTATGACTTAAGTTGAACAGTTGAACATGGACTAGAACTTGCCTTTAGTTCATTGTACTGTATTTTGTTTGGTTGAACATTACTCTTGCCAATTTTGTAAGGTAAGGGATGTGATGTGGCAAGCGTGACAATAATCATGTGATCAGCTAGTCACATGTTAACGGTCCCTCAAACAAGCCCAATCTCCGTAGAGTGTGAATCATCGTTCACCATTAAAAGTTTTATGGTTGTATGTAACCCATAGCTGTGATTTATCAGTATTACCTCAAATCGCAACATGGTACCACTAGTTTTCATTCGGCATAATCAGTTTTTATATAAATATTGCTGATGCTAGCAGGTTTACAGGATATGGTAGCTCACTTCCCACACGTCTGCCAGTAGCTAACTGGTATGCAGTATCTATAATATTCAACCAGGTATACATGTAAATACATGTAGATTTTTTCTTTGTCCCATACTTATGAAAGAACAAAGAAGAGAAGAAATGAGAAAACTAACAGGACTCAGTTTGTGGTAATGACACAGCTAACTTAGAATTCCTAAATGTTAGAATGAATGGTACAAGGTTCTTACCTATGTAGGTTGTTTTTCCTCCAGGGGCAGCACACATGTCCAGGATACGCTCCTTCTCCTGAGGTGCTAAGGCCATAACAGGGAGCATAGAAGAAGCACCTTGTAACATGTAGTGTCCTGCTAGGTATTCTGGTGTAGCACCTGTTTGGCAAGAAAGCAATTTTATTCAAATTAATACTGTTTGTTAAATAAATGACAACCAAGTTCTTAATAACCAAGGGAAAAAAATTTAACCCAGACCATGAATTTAGGAGAATTTTCATTATCTGGCCTTTTTAATCACAGTCCCTGCTACAGTAGCTTTTTAACTCACAAAAATGTAGGGGAGAGGCTGATTTTTCTCCTTTGTTCCTTCGATTCCTGTTTAAACATTTCATACATCCGCTGACCAGTGCATAACACTCTGCAATATATTCTGCATATGCAACTAAAATTCCGACCTGCCAACATGTTTTCTTTACAATCAAAATTAAGATCATGAAAACAGCTTGCTTTTGATAATTTTCTCTGGGATAAACCAAACAGATTGCACAGGTAAAGATTAACGGTAACCATGCATACAGGTTAAATGTAATGCAAGGCTCGTCCCTCTCTTTTTAACCTTTTAGCAACATTTCCTGAGAAGGGTACATGCAAGTGGTTGATACTTTTTATTTTATGAGTTTGTTGGCTCATATTTGTCACTTTGATTTATTTAAGATAATGGTACAGAGTAATGCTTAAAACCTTCCTAATAAACACACAGATTAACTTTGATTACAGTGTATTATTTCACCCAAATTGGCCTGATGCTAAATAATGGCAGTCGTAAGTATAACTTACCAATAGGTACTGAAGAGTCATAGATAACCAGCCCAACCTTTGACCATTTACCAATTGGATCTAAATTGACTCCACGGTTAATAAGAGCCTGAAAGTGAAACATACATGTAAGCCAGTCGGTTACTAGTGACTTAAACAGTGACATTGACATAACATTGCATAGACAATTGAAGGGCTGAGAGCATAAACTGCCTATGTGTAATTTTCGGCCGTTTTTTTAGTTCGCTTGGATTTGTCCAAATTTTTGCATGTGAACTGCATTTTGATTCAAAAACATTGTCCCGTATTTTTTTGACCAATTTCTTTTTCGTTTTCGAGAAATAACGTATGCAAAAAAAACACCTAAAACTACACATAGGCAGTTTATGCCCTCAGCCCTTCATATGTCTGCCTTATTAACATGCATGAAGCAATGCCCAAGGGTATTCTTTATGCGCAATGTGCCTTTTTGACTCATAAACAGCCCACAAGATGCCCATCCGACTTGGAAATGGTCGACTTTTTTAAATGCAGCACTTATTACCAGTGTTTTGCTTACTGATAGTGCTCAAGAAGCTTCCTTAGCCAGAAAACAGTGCGCAACATTCTGGGTTGACTTAAAAACAGCACACAGCAACCTTGGTTAACCTTAAGCCAGCGTGCGTAGATTTTGTCCGACTTGAAAACAGCACTCAAAAGATTTAGGGTTATTGTTAAGTTTAGAGTTAGGGTTAAAATTAGGGCTAGGGTTAGGGTTAGAGCTAGGGTTAGGGTTAGGGTTAGGGTTAGAGCTAGGGATAGGGTTCGGCCTAGGGCATTGCGAACGTTAACGTTAAAGTAAGCGGCGTATTTTGAGTCTCGCACAGGTTTCTTGGTTTCTTGGTTCCTCCGACATGAAAAGAGCGTACAGGTTTCTTGGTTGATTTTTAATTCTTTCGGGAAGGCTTTGGCTGATGTAAGTCAAGTGTTGAAGAGGGTGTTTTGGTTGAAAACGGCATACAGCAGGATCGGATTTGACTCTAACTCAGTACTTAAAAAGCTTGCTGTCGGCTGAGAAATAGAATAAAATATTAAAGAAGGCTGTTTTTATTTGAAGATAGCTTTTGGCCACTACCAACAACTTCTGTTCGTGAGCAACACCGAAAATTTGAGTTAACGATGTTCAAGGGCAAAATTAAGAGTTAAAAGAGTAAGCTGTTTCCCGTCGGTTTCCGCTTCGAAACAGAGATTTGACTGGCGCTTCGCGTGCTTTGGTCATTATTGAAACGATTTTGAAGGGTTCATTTTCGTCGTCAAATGGAACCAGTGGAATGAAATTCGTATCACAAATCAACGTAAATGACGACAGTGAAAAAACTGGAACAAAATACTTAACTAGTTTTGTTGGCTTCAAGACGTAAATATTTGCATAAGATGTGAAATTTAATCCGTATCGTCTGATGCGTAACACAACGACTTGTTAAAATGTCTTGCGTGCCAATACGTTTTTGCTGGTGTTTATCTCGCTTGAAAATACGTTTAGCTGATGTTTACAAGCCTCCATAAAATCAAAATAACCGAGTTGATCGACGCAAAACTGATTTATATGTTGAAATTCGGCAGCATGTCTCCCTGTGTTTACATAACAACTCGACGACCGACCACGAGTAATATTTTCCACGCGCGCCCATGCAACTTTTCCCTGGATTGTTTTCAAGATAGTCATCGAAAACGGACGGACTTCTCGTCATGCTGACTTCCCTCTCTCGGATGAATTCTCCGTAATGTTTCCGAATTTTGACGAACTGTTTCATGGCTTCGATGGCCCGCGAGACAGCGCCCACTTCGGCCGCAATGAATTGTGGGAATGTTATGCCCTCCGCGTGCGAAAGACACTCTGCAAACATCAGCCAGTTTTTTGCCCGTAACTCCAAAAACACCTCTCCTTTTCGGAAATTCTAGCACGGTAACCTTTCAGAAATCGACCAAGACTAGCAAAACCGAGCCGCTTTTGAGACTAGGGATGTTTTCAGAGTTTTTTTTCTGCCCGGCTCTTAATCTCTACTCCCAAACCGGAGAGTCAAATTCATCTCTCTCTTCATGGTTTGGCAAGCAGAGAAAACATGACTGGCTTCTTTCAGCCGTGTTAGACTTGTGGATCTCAAGACTTCATGATGTCCTTCGATCACCGAGCGAACAGGCAAATTGACATAATTCGATTAAACCAAACAAGCTAGCGCGCATCGAGTCGGGAGCTTCGGCAGACACGTTGCGTAAGTACCAATGTTTTAACCGCCAAAACTTTTAGTCTACGTCACACTATGGAACAATCCTTTCTACCTGTCAGTCATTTCATGTCCAGTTTCAGTTTTACCCTTCAGTTACGAGCATTTGGCGCTAAGTTTTCAAATAAAGAAATAAAGAATACCCTTGGGCATTGCTTCATGCATGTTAATAAGGCAGACATTTGAAGGGCTGAGAGCATAAACTGCCTATGTGTAATTTTCGGCCGTTTTTTTAGTTCGCTTGGATTTGTCCAAATTTTTGCATGTGAACTGCATTTTGATTCAAAAACATTGTCCCGTATTTTTTTTCACCGATTTCTTTTTCGTTTTCGAGAAATAACGTATGCAAAAAAAACACCTAAAACTACACATAGGCAGTTTATGCCCTCAGCCCTTCAATTATTAGTAACCCTACACAGTTGGCTTCTCTTCAGCTTACATTCAACTTTGTTATATACTGGTCGGCAAGACAAGCTCATAAGTGATACAGCTTTACAGTATAGGGACCTACAGTATGTTTAATGTTGCAGTTCTGATATTGTATATTAATTAAATGGAAAAGACAAAACAACACGACATGTTGGGGTTAGGGAGGGACACCGCTCTGCTATCAGCATGACATTCGACTTCCCTGTGTGTCAATAGCGTGACTGAAGCCCAACCTATCTCCCCAGTGGAACTTTCTGCACTAGTTCAGACTGGTAGGACCAAAATTCTATGCGACCTGAATGCCTAACTCTTCACATCATTACAAGCTGAAACCTCCGGCCAGCATTGTGCAACTTTATGGAACAAGTGTAGGCACATCATAAATAGCTCAAACCAATACATATAAACAGCACACGACAAGTGCAGATTTGGAAAATAATAAATATTGGCCAAAAGGGAGCTAAAATTAGTGCAATGAAATAGAATGCAGAGCTTGGGGAAGTCGCTACGAGTTAACCGAAAGCGAGAAATAAGAGTTGAACCCCGTTTATTGACATCACACTCCTCCAAACGGAGGGAGGGGAGGGAATTACAAAATTCCGAGACACTGACTTTAAACAGTAATGTAAGAAAAGCTATTAAGCAAATGAGGAGAATGGCTCAAGATATCCTTTATATAGCCAGACATACATCTAAAACTAAGCCAATGGAAAATGGCGTACCATAGCTTTACAGGAAAGCACATGTTTACAAGGAGACATGAGTGGAGGTATTTGCTACTATAGCCATTCAGAATGAGTGTTACAAGTTTTGAGACATAGTTGCATGATAGAAAGTAATTGACCTTTAGAGATACCAGTAAATTTCATTTTACTGTTAACTACCAGTTCAGGTGATTGTAAAATTAAAAGAAGGATATAACCACTGAAGAATCTTTAATACCTGAGCAAGATCTCGTCTTCTCGTCTTTAATGTGTTTGTTCTGATAGTTACTGGTCTTTGAACTTCATTTGCCTCCAGGAATTCTAACAACTTAAAAAAAAGCAACTAGATATTATGACCAGGTTTGGAAGCAACCTTCATCACTAAGCTAAGCCCCACACTGTCTAATGACAACGAAATAAAAAGGAAATCATAGAGAAACATGAGCTGGAGTACAGTGAAGGGGCATGCTTCCATGAAAAGCTTTGAAATCTGGGTAAGTGCATCTGAAGATTTGCCAATGACCTCTATCGTTGGACTTCTTGAATGGAACCAATGTTCATATGCAAACACCTCAACACTGAGCTTATTAACATTTTGGTGGTATAGGAGGTTACTAGTAAATTCACAACAATGCAATGTTAATTTTATTTTCGCTTTCCTCCTTTTTAAACTTAAATGGACTTAAAATGTTTATGGTAATAAGGGATTAAGCTATAAACTAATGGTTCCAATTGGAAGTGAAGTGCTGCCCCATACAGACACATTTGCCTATATCCAGTCAAGGCTGTGCTCTGGCAGCACCCTGCAGTGACTACATGTAGCTTACGTTTGGGTGAACTCTGGCAACTGCTAAAAATTATTTGTTGCCCAGCCAGGCACTCATTCTTGAAGTCCAGTGTGCAATAAAACAGGCCAAAAATTCTCCTAACACACTGGTGTTGGTTTATTGTGTTAGCGAAGCATGACAGAAAAACTTTGTTCTACAAACATTTCACATATTTGATGAGATTCATAGCTGTTCGAGAAATTTGTTGCACTTTCAATGATTTTAAAACATGTAGCACAATCTTCTCTAGTACGTTTATAGAAGCTGTACAAGCCGCACAAATCTGCTCCATTTCTCAAAGCATCTCAATATTTTTGCTTCTCATTGTTTATTTCTGGTTTATTGTTAACAGTAACTCAGAATTTGTCTGTTTTTGAAATTGTCACACGGTCTTACGTGTGGTCTCTGGTCATGACGTCAAACACTCAACGACTATTGAGAAATTTGCAGAGAAACATAAGAGGAGGAAGAAAGCTTATGAAAAATGCAACAGAGGCATTTTAGCAGACACAATTTCTTAGATTTCTCTCCTCCAGCAAACAAAAGTAACCACGTTTGTTTTGAATGGTTGAGTGTCTGACATCACGTCCTGTTATAAGAAAGTTGATCCAGGTCTAGGCACTTTGCCTGGTTATTTTTTAATTGAGTAATGGCAGCCATCCATAACCGAAATTGACGATTGAAAAAATTGGACTTCCCTTTGGAGTTTCGACTTAAAATACGGCACTGTAAGTAACCAGTACTTACATTTTCTAATTATACAGAGAAAAGAGAAATCTTATGATATTTTTTATCATAGTAGCACTTTAAATGGAGTTCAATGCAATTTAACTTAGTAAAGGAATAGTAGCAAGTTTGCTCAGTTATTGGCGTGGCGTAACATGGTGTTACATGGCATTAGCATTCGCCACCTTAGAGCCTTCTGGCTTGTTCGTGTGTTCTCTTATGTTCTTGGCTTATGTCTGGTGTTTTTCAGGCAGTTAAGGGGTTAGCGGTGGTTCTGTCATAGTTTATGTATGTGCCTTTGCATGTGCTCATAGTTTTACATTGCTCAGCGTAAGTGTACAGCGTTGTAGTGTTTCCCATCCCTCCTCTCCCCTTTATTTACCTTTATTTATTAAAGTATTTAGGTAATATTTTTTTGTCTTCCACTGAACTCCCAGTTCAGTGTGACAGGTCATTGGCCTGGGGCTGGGTGTGGCAGGCAGGGCTTGTGGTTGGGTTGTGGGTAGGGCAGGCTTATGGGGTATTCTACCTACCTGGGTTTGGGTCAGCGGTACCAGTTACCATACCCTGGGTGCCAGAGGTAATTTTTTTCATTTGAAGGAGGGAATTTGCGCGGCGAAGCCATGTCAACGAGGTGCGAAACGCCGAGAGGAAAAAAATAACCTCTGGTCGCACAAATGCTGAACCTCATTTCCATGTATCAGATATCCAACCAAACCGGTTTTCATTGGCGGGGATACATGGTGTCTTGCTGTTATCATTTTTGACATTTCTGACATCATATCGTTGTGAACAATCGGTGCGTGTTGCAGCGAACCGTGAAAATTTATCGGTATGCTGCAAAATGTTGACGAAGGTTATTACGCCGGTTAAAATTGTCCGCTCATTCGTCGACGATTTTTGCAGGGTTTGTAACACGAGTTAGATAGTTTATGGCTACGGGAAATTAAATTCATTCCATGGCGAAAATGCGAAGAAGCTAAACGTGTCAGACCGTTGTGGCGCGATGATCAGATGTTTTGGGATTTCCTGTTTGTAACTTTGTAAACAAGATGATGCCTCTTCTCGGTTCTGCACGAAATGTAGACAAGAGTTGGAAAAAGTGAGGAAATTTGAATGGAGCCTTGAAAAATTTCAGAAATCAAGCACACCCTTGCTTTGTAGGAATTTTCGCCACCTTTCCTCCTGAATAATAAGCTCTGAACTTGTAAATATTATATTATGCTTTAACACGTGTACGTTGTCAACCAGAACGCTATAATAACCAAGAGAGCAGGCTACAATACCGCGATCGGCAAGCTCTTGAATGTGAGTCAATAAGGGCAGCTAGAGAGTAGAAAGATCACCAAAAGGACATGTAGATCATGTGGACAGGCGCAAATTGCTGGAACAATTTCAAAGATGAAGGATTTATCACAACTTGTCGGTAAAAACAGCCAAGGCAACCTTCCGGTTTAGGAACGCCAACAATGCTTCTTTTTGCACTGGAAATTTGGACTCCAATGAACAGCAGTTCGAAAAGCAGAAAAGAATCCAAGATCGTTGAGAGCAGCCGCCATAATTTTACGGATATATTTTGGTTTGTCCAAACCAGTTTGTTGGCTGGGAAGCCACGCTTTTCCTAAGCCAATCAGAGTTGTTGTTTATTTGAAGAACCAATCAGCAGACTGGGACAAATTCTGTCCCAAGGAAATGAGTTTCTCGGCTCGTGCGACCAGGGCCTGTCTCTTGCGTTCTATTTTGGCTTTTCAGGGATATTTATTTTTCTTTCAACGGGCCTCTGGAACCAGGGTACAGTTCCCAAGCCCCTGAGCACCCAACCTCCATTTGCGATTCAGACGTTAAGGAACAAATATTTGTTTTTGAATGTTTCTTAACCCATTGAAGTCCAATGTGCCCCAATGCACCCTTGCAGATTTACATCACTTCTGCAGCCTTTGACGTCATCAGTTTTAACAGTCAAGGGTAGTTTTGTCCAGTAACTTGTACAGAATAAAATGATCTTTCAAAACCATAATAGAATGAGCATGATTCAGTCGAGGGAGCCAGAGAAAAGGCAAAAAACCAAGCAACATGAATGCAAAAATTCCCATAAAAATATGCCTCCACTACCCACTTATCTTTCCTATCATCAAATCCTAGGATCCTAAACCCCTGAAACAAAGCCAATTCAATACCCAGCAAAAACAAAAAAAATGAAGCAAGAAAAATGAAAAAAGAGGGAAGAAGAGATAGCGAAAAGAAAAAGTTAAGACTGCTGTGCCACCTTTTAACCAAAAACTATCTTGAAATTTTGCTTTCTGCATATGCCTGAACTTTGCAAGCTAATGTTTTGCATCTGGATTGGAAGGTTGACTTATATAAGTACATGACCTATGAACAGTTTTGTGGTAAGTTTTAGTTCCTAATTGCTAGACAGTGACAAGAGAACAACTCGACTAGCTTGAAAACACAATTTTCGGTGAAATTTCCAGAAGCCAATGGGTTAAATGATTAAATGGTTTTGAGGATATTGTCATAAATAATTTATGGGAACGTCTCCTTTGACCTAGACTTCAGAACCATTTTAGTGTGAATAACCTGGGGAAACTTGTGGAATCTTTGCCTTGTTGTTAGGGAACTTTGACTACCACCTGTTTGGGTCAGGTAAACTACAAAATTTTTTGTTAATAAATTTTAAAAAATACATTAAAGTGAAATGCCGTGATAAACTCTCTGGTGTGACAAATCTACCTCATTTATGGAAGATTCAACAAATTTTCATAAGAAATCTTCTAACTATATATTTACATTTTGACAAATCAACAATCCTGCCTGGCCTGCAAGTAAAATAATAAAAGTAAATTATTACTACAGAAAATTGACCGCATTATTTTTAGGAACACGAGTTAGATAGTTTATGGCTACGGGAAATTAAATTCATTCCATGGCGAAAATGCGAAGAAGCTAAACGTGTCAGACCGTTGTGGCGCGATGATCAGATGTTTTGGGATTTCCTGTTTGTAACTTTGTAAACAAGATGATGCCTCTTCTCGGTTCTGCACGAAATGTAGACAAGAGTTGGAAAAAGTGAGGAAATTTGAATGGAGCCTTGAAAAATTTCAGAAATCAAGCACACCCTTGCTTTGTAGGAATTTTCGCCACCTTTCCTCCTGAATAATAAGCTCTGAACTTGTAAATATTATATTATGCTTTAACACGTGTACGTTGTCAACCAGAACGCTATAATAACCAAGAGAGCAGGCTACAATACCGCGATCGGCAAGCTCTTGAATGTGAGTCAATAAGGGCAGCTAGAGAGTAGAAAGATCACCAAAAGGACATGTAGATCATGTGGACAGGCGCAAATTGCTGGAACAATTTCAAAGATGAAGGATTTATCACAACTTGTCGGTAAAACAGCCAAGGCAACCTTCCGGTTTAGGAACGCCAACAATGCTTCTTTTTGCACTGGAAATTTGGACTCCAATGAACAGCAGTTCGAAAAGCAGAAAAGAATCCAAGATCGTTGAGAGCAGCCGCCATAATTTTACGGATATATTTTGGTTTGTCCAAACCAGTTTGTTGGCTGGGAAGCCACGCTTTTCCTAAGCCAATCAGAGTTGTTGTTTATTTGAAGAACCAATCAGCAGACTGGGACAAATTCTGTCCCAAGGAAATGAGTTTCTCGGCTCGTGCGACCAGGGCCTGTCTCTTGCGTTCTATTTTGGCTTTTCAGGGATATTTATTTTTCTTTCAACGGGCCTCTGGAACCAGGGTACAGTTCCCAAGCCCCTGAGCACCCAACCTCCATTTGCGATTCAGACGTTAAGGAACAAATATTTGTTTTTGAATGTTTCTTAACCCATTGAAGTCCAATGTGCCCCAATGCACCCTTGCAGATTTACATCACTTCTGCAGCCTTTGACGTCATCAGTTTTAACAGTCAAGGGTAGTTTTGTCCAGTAACTTGTACAGAATAAAATGATCTTTCAAAACCATAATAGAATGAGCATGATTCAGTCGAGGGAGCCAGAGAGAAAAGGCAAAAAACCAAGCAACATGAATGCAAAAATTCCCATAAAAATATGCCTCCACTACCCACTTATCTTTCCTATCATCAAATCCTAGGATCCTAAACCCCTGAAACAAAGCCAATTCAATACCCAGCAAAAACAAAAAAAATGAAGCAAGAAAAATGAAAAAAGAGGGAAGAAGAGATAGCGAAAAGAAAAAGTTAAGACTGCTGTGCCACCTTTTAACCAAAAAACTATCTTGAAATTTTGCTTTCTGCATATGCCTGAACTTTGCAAGCTAATGTTTTGCATCTGGATTGGAAGGTTGACTTATATAAGTACATGACCTATGAACAGTTTTGTGGTAAGTTTTAGTTCCTAATTGCTAGACAGTGACAAGAGAACAACTCGACTAGCTTGAAAACACAATTTTCGGTGAAATTTCCAGAAGCCAATGGGTTAATGATTAAATGGTTTTGAGGATATTGTCATAATAATTTATGGGAACGTCTCCTTTGACCTAGACTTGCAGACAGCCATTTTAGATTGTGTAATAACCTCGAGGGAAACAAATTATAGTGGAATCTTTGCCTCATTGTTGTTCAACTGGGAACTTTGACAAGTACCAAACAATGCTGTTTGTGAGGTCAGGTAAACTAAACAAGAAAATCATTCATTTGTTAATAACATTTTAAAAAATACATTAAATAGTGAAATGCCCGTGATAAACTCTACATGGCTGTGACAAACATCCTACCTCATTTAATGGAAAGAGTTCAACAATTTTTCCATAAGAAATCTTCCATAACTATAATATTTACAAAGGTCATTTAGGAGCAAATCAACATATTCCTGCCTGGACCTGCAAGTAAAATAATAAAAGATAAATATTATTTAACTACAGAAAAATCTGACCAGCATTATTCTTTAGGAATAAAAGTGGAAAAGGTGCTAGCCTGCAGTACACGTGTTTTTTAGGCAATTGCTTTCTAAAATAGTCGTTTGTGTTTTAGGCCACCATCTTGGATTTCCAAACTGTGGAGAGTTGGAAGATTTGCTTCTCACCCTCACTTGCTCTTGATCGCCCCAAATACAATTGCTCTGCAGGCTAAAAAAGTACCAGTGAGATCAGCTTGTTGTAGGTTCACTTCCCTATGTTTCAGCCTAATGACATTTGTGCTTGACAGAGCGTTTTGTCATTATTATAACTCCTTATCTCCCTGTCCTTGCCAGGCAAGGAAAAATAAGATTAATTTCAGTCAAAACAAACCCAGTCCCTCCTTACCATCCTAAATCACATACAGGTGACAGAGATCATAATGGCATGTAAAACATTGTTTTATGAAACAAAAATAATGAACATTTACATCAGTATTGTAAAATGCAGTTAATAGGGTGTGACACATTAGGCTTCTTGTTCCTTTGTCATGTTATTTTGTAACATTACCTAACCCAAACGGCAAATACATGGGAATTTTGTATCTATGTTGCAATAGTGTCTGTTACATTTACATCATTCCTTCAATATGGCTATAATGGACAACTATCGCTATTCACGTCACAGTGAGCCAGTGTTTTGTATTTGATGGTATGCTAATCACCACTGGTTTATTCCTAGACATCTGCCTAAGTGTGAAAGGTCTAGTGAAGACCAAAATGTCATTTCTTAACTGTTTTTGCTTTACACTGTAGGGAGTACCTTTGGTGTTACAAAACACTGTGATTCTGTTGACGTTCTGTTGCTATTTTTTCAAATGAAAGTAAAATGATTGTTTTTTAACACAGCATTTTATTACCTGCCAGTTTCACGAGCACTGGAAAAGTTGTTTAGTGCCTGGATATTGTCTCTGATTCTTTGATTAATCAAAGCTAAGTCTGTTTGTTCATTAGCTGTGGAACAGAAAAGAGTTGGTATTGACATTATAATATGAATTACAGTAAAATAATGAAGATCATTGCTTTTTGGTAAAAGCTCTTTATGTAGAACCATAATTCCTCACCCTAACTGGGAAACTATTGAAAATTTAAAGAGCAAAAAAAAGTGCAGGAAATAACACCTGCTAAAGATGAATTAATTGAGTGTGTTGTAATGTTGCAATAATGAATGTAAGAATTAAAAATATAAAATATGGTGTTAAGATGAAGTGGACAAAGCTCATTCAAACATTTCAAATGTCATGTGTGTTTATTGCCTTCGTGATTCTTTTAGTTGTTCTTCAATGCGGAGAAAATTCAGGTGTTCAGTGAGTTTCTGAGAAATTTATTTTTTTAATGGTTACAATGTGTAAATATTTAACAGAAGAAACATTCAAATTAAATAAACCCAAGTTAAACAGTTACACGTACATGATCATGTTATATAGTACTACAACTACCTTCTTTCTCAATTTGCTGACCACTTGGAAGCACAAACACTTCAGTCTCTGTCATATTAGTTTTTAACTCTTCTTCAGCCAAAACCCTGTAAGTGATAAAAAATCAAGGTTAACCAGTGAAAAGTAATTTATTAGATCACTGATCTGCTTTGGTATATTGTTTGGTCGGTATACCAAAAAGCAAACCACAATTTATTATACTTTTAGAAGTGCTACTGTAAGAGTGAACCATAATTATGTATGCCTTGATTCCTTGTATAATTATGTTGTTAAGTCAAAATGAAATTCCTTTGTCTCCTAACCCTAATTATCAATGGATCATGAATAAAGGTTAAAATCATTTTGACCTAAAACAAAAAAACCTAAAAAAGAGCAGAAAAGTGTGAAATTGTTACAAAAGAGTTCTGAACAGTCCTAAATAATAGCAGTCTCACTTGTCTCTGGCCTTCTTTTTGTCCAGCCTCTTGGATTTCTTCTCTATTGGCAACATCTGTAAATACCAAATTAAAGAGCAAACCAATCTTATTTCTGTAATCACTCCCATATCATAAAATTAAACAACAAACAAACAAAAAACAGTTGATATCAATAACCACAAGATCCAATAGTTGCCCCTACTAAGACTAATTTGGCATTGCCATGTGAGAAATGAACAGCTACATGTACATTTAATAATTTCATTTAACACTTGTCCTTTAGCCTAAAGTTTAAAAAGGAACACCTAAGGTGGACCATGGCAGCAATAGCAAGAAAAAATAAGCAGCCATATTAAGTTTCCACATACCTTATCCTCATCACCATTGCTCTCATCTTTATCATCATCATCACCTCCACTGCCGTCACTGTCTTCATCAGCATCATCATCCTCACTGGCAAATTCGTCAGGTGGCTGATGGGAAAACGGAAAATCATTCATTACAAATTTAAAAGGGTATGTACTACTCCAATCATAAAATATTACTGAGCAAAATGTTGAATATTCACAAGGAATGGTTGCAGAGAACAGTTGCAGGGACTAGCTCCCTTTGTGTCAAACGACAAAAATCTATTCGCAGGGACCAAAATTTGCTCCCTGCGAATGTTCCCATGAAATCAAACCTGTTAGAATTTGTGGGACTTTTCGCAGGAACATTCCCCTGAAAAATGCTTGTTCCCTTTGTGTAAACTGGCATGGAATACTCCCTGCAAACAATTTCACTTTAATTAGTTTTTCTTTGATTTTTATCCAGTTGTGCTGAATAAAACATCCTTCCTTCAACTCTAAAACAAAAACTTATCGAAACTGCAAAATTACAAACACTAATTAAAAGTAAGTTTATACAGTACCGGGTTAAAGGTAAGTTGACAGTCTTTTTTCAATACATCTACATATCTCAAGATATACAGGTGTATCACATTTTTTGCACGACACGTATCTGATGACATTTGTCACATTGTTGCTTGTTCAGGTATGATGCACTTACTGCAGTTAAAAATGCAACTTGTACTTCATGTAAATAACTTTTTGTGTGGCTGTTCCATTTTGGCGCCAAAATGGAGTCACAAAGGAACTGGAGACGAATTAGCTTTTTTTATATTTAAAAAGGCGTAATGAATTTAAATACTTGTCCAACAATCACCCGGGGAACACATGTATCCGCTAAAAGAACTTGTAGTGAGCCGTTTAAAGATGTAGAATTGTAAGTTAGATTTCACTGCGAATATTTCAGCCATTCACATGTAGTTTCATATTTATAACACAGTTCTTTCATTTGCTTTGCAGTTTGACTGTTGCCGATGATGTTACCGATGGTAACCAGTACAAAAATAAAACGGTTATCTGTACATCTGTTTAGTCTTCAAATTTAAGTAATGCTTCGCTACGTAAGCACAAATCAAGGTATATTCAGAATCGATCGCAATGTACTTAATTGTAATGTTTTGAACCCGGGAGTCATATCAAAACTTGGGAAAGAACTTTCATCCCCATGAGTTTAGTCCCATTTTTCCCCACTCTGATGATGGCTTCCATTCAGGTTGTTTAACATCAGTCAAGGTCATCTCAAATGGACATCCTCTCAGGACTATACTGATCTTAAGGTACTGTCTTGTGCTTGGTAAAAGGGAAATGTACCATGGTTTACATTCAACAGATACTAGTGTTGCTAGGATTTCTTATTACCATGGAGTCATGTAGGTTGTCTGAAAAATGTCTGTAGTGTCTGGTCATGATCACTTTGGTTGGTGGAGGTTCATATTCTTGATGGTTTTAACCCATTGACTACCGAGCATTTCGCCGAAAAACACCTTTTGAGCTGTTTTCTGGCCAGATTCTAGCCAAAAATAACCAAAACTGCCCAAACCTCTGTTTGCTGGTGGAGTTCATTGTGCCCTTCTGTTCCTGATGCTTGATATTAGCTTTCCAAGATCGGGCATGCGCAGAAAACAAAATTTTGAGATAGTTATGGTTGAAAAGTTTTGCTGCCCCCTCTCCGTCTACCTTTTGCTTTCTTTCCTCCCCCTTTTTTTCCCCTTTTCTTGTCTCACTTTCTTTTTCTCTTGCTGGGCATTTTCTGGGCTTCCTTTCAGTGGGAAAAGATTTGTGGAAAACGTTTAGGATCATAGGATTAGGTGGAAGGAAGTGCAGGTGGGTAGTGGAACAAGATTTTCATTCAAACTTTCAGCTCAACGTCACTTGGTTTTTTTCACATTTTCTCTGACCTGACCTTCTGTTTGATGATGCTCATTTGGGTATGGTTTGAAAGATCTCTTCCCCCTACACATGCTACATGCAAAAGTTGTCCATGAGCATTAAAACTGATGATGTCAAAAGCGGTGCATTGGACGTGGTTCTGCGTGGCGGGCCGGTCCGGTTCAGGTGCCAATGGGTTAACTAATGTCTTGATGACATGGTATGTTAAGAATAACTCTTACCAAGTCGTCTTCATCATCATCATCATCATCATCATCACCACTGTTGCCATCCTCACTGTCCCTCTGCACCAGCTTCAACCAACTTTCATTCTCATCACTAAATGGTCTGTAAAAATGAAACCATGCTTCATTAATTTACATTAAATTTATCAATTTGTTTTGCACATATTAGCATGACAAGATGATCGCATTCGCTTCACACAAAGTCATTCCAAATTTTTCATGGTTCACTTTTGGAAAGGAGGGGATAACAAACAAGGAAATTTAGAATTACCAATAAGAAACTTGCAGAAAGTAGTTGCCAAAAGAAAGCCGACAATTTTACAACTTTGTAAAGATACACTTATAAAAGTTAATAAGTAAACATAAAACTGTATAGTTACTGAGTATATAGTGTATATTATTATTAAAATACATGTACTTACTTTGACTTGAAATTCAATTTTACTTCTTCATCTGCAAGCCAATGATAAGAGCAGTCCACTGTTAGCAATGACCACATGCTTTGTAGGTTGCCCAGACCACAGGAGGCTCATACATTTATCGTAAAAGGCTTTCATTGTCAACACAGCCCCTCACTGGCCTTCTCAAATAAGTCATTAACCTTCATTCACTGGTCCACTAAGAACTGGTCAACATTTCTGATATGGATTTAGTTTCTTGTTTAGCAAGAGTGGAATGGTTGTTTTGACTTTGGTGCAGTCACAACCCTAATATTCAACCTCAAAATTACTTCTAAAATTATTTTGTGCTCAGTTGTATTACTCCTCTATCTCTTACACCAGAATAACTTCATTAACATTTAAAGATGACAATATTTTTAATTACCATTTAGCACCACATTGTTTGTCATGAAAATGCATATGCATATGTTGTGGTTCAATTGTTATTTTCCTTTGTTTTGTACTTATTATATACATTACCATACACAAGAACAAAAGACAGGGCTTGAAATAATGGCTGGTCAACAGACAATGTCTGGTCAGAATTGGATATATATTGACTGCACAAATCTTTGGCTTGCCAGATAAGTTGTCCGGTCATTTTATTTGAAAATCATAAGAGACATAATTTGTGTTCCTTAAGAAAATATACATGCAGACAGGGTTGTGGTACTTGTTGAGAAATTCTAGCTGGCATCACAGACAGCCTAAATCGCCCACCAAGTATCGTGTCATGTCTGTCTGCACTGCAGGCTAAGAAATTCCTGTTAGTCGCAAATTTACATGGCAATATGACATCAAATTGTGACTGCAAACTTATCTACTGCTATTTCGAAAAGTACATGTACCCATTTAAATAATTATCAAACATGCCACACCGCGATTAGCCCATGTAACAGTTGTTGTCTTGTTGCGAACCTTTGTGAGAAGGGAACAAAAACCTCATAGAGCCTAGAGAATCAGAATAAAATAGTGATATCTCCGGTTCTACGAGGCATACAGAGACGGTTAAAAGAGCAAAATACTGTGTATTAAACAAGGATTCTGATAGGTTGCAGAAAAAAAAAGTTTTAAATTTTGTGGGATTTTCAGGGGCAAATTCGCAGAAAAATTGGCCGATATCGCAGAATTTTTGCGGGAAAAAGTCAAAATTTGTGGTAAAATCAGCCAATTTCACAGGATTTTAGAGGAGAAAAGTCAAAATTTGCAGAAAAATCAGCCGATTTCGCGGGATTTTAGCGAAAAAAAAAATAAATTTCAAGGGATTTTCAGGGGCAAATTCGCAGAAAAATCGGCCAATTTCACGAGAAATTGCGGAGGCAAACTTCGCAGAGAAGCAATCAGTAATAACTAGCAGATTTCGTTGGAATTTTTTGGCAAATTTCGCTGAAATCGATCAATTTTGCATCGATATGACCAGCATTGTTTAACATTTTTTAACAGAGATAATCATTCGCTCTTTCAACAACAATGTGCTTGAGAAATGCACCAATGGCAAGGCATTTCATATCGTGGCCAGTGCCCAGTTTTTCACGGTAACATTAATCTAAGAACGCCTGGTAGTAAAATTGGGATGTTGTTTACTCATTGCAGTGACAAAGTTTCAAGATAAATTTGGACGTTTATGGTGAATAAAACAGGTCTAATAACTAAGATAAGTAGCAAATATGTTTTATCGACATGTATTTGGTAATACTTCTGGCAGATTTCATGGCATTTTGCGTCTTTTTGGGAATTTCGCAGGACTTTGCGGATTTACCTGAATTTCGTGGGCCTGCGACCATGCGAAAAATATCAGAAGCCCTGATTAAAAGCTGAAACTCCATATAGAACTTTTTATAGTGCGCTGTCTAAAAAAAGAGCTTTGCAAGCAAAGTTTATGACCATGCCTCATGATGTTATTTCAAGAACGTGCCAGCAAGTGTGAGTTTGCTTCATCACGGCAAACATACAGTATAATGGTGATATCTCTGGTTCTACAGGGTATGCAGAGATGAAAATGGCAAAATTCTATATAAAACTGTTTATGGTGTGCACCATCTAAAAAAGAGTAATTTCTTGGAAGCAAAGTTTGTGGTGTTCTTATTTTAAGCATGCACCTGCGAGTGTGAATTTGCAGCATCACACAGCAAACACAAAATTGTGTGTATCTCCAGTTCTACAAGGCGTGCAGAGATGATTAAAACGACCGCTGTGTCTAGATACCCGGCAGCTGGGAACTGATTTTTAAAAAACTAGATACCTGGCAGTCAGAAATTTTGACCAATTTTCTCGAAATAGCTCGTTTAATTCCCTAAGAACATGACATATTTGTTTAGAAATCTCAAGCGATTGCAAATATCGTCTGGGTTAAAAGTAGAAGTGACTGTCAAGCTTGGACATGAGGCGAAATCTCAATGTTTTCGACACTTAGAAAATATTCAAGTTCTGACACACCGAGTCAACTCCCGATGAATATCTGCAGAAATTATCAACAAAACCTCACCAGAGTATTTAGTGTTTGTTCAGAAATGCCAAGCGATTCTAAATAAAGGTTTAGTATTGCTGTGGACAAATTATCCAAGCTTGCATTAAGCATAATCTTTAGAATCTTGACTCACGGGTATGGTTTTCAAAATACTAGATGCCCGGCAGTCAGAAATTCACGTCCAATTTGCACGAAATATCTCATTAAATTTGTGTAAAAACATCAGGAAGTTGCTCGACAGTCGCTTCTACTTTTAACCCAAGGTAATATTTGCAATCGCTTGAGATTTTTAAACAAATATCTCATGTTCTTCGGGGAATTAAAAGAGCTATTTTGAGGAGATTGGTCAAAATTTCTGACTGCTGGGCATCTAGTATTTTGAAAACCATACCCGTGAGTCAAGATTTTAAAGAATATCCTTAAAGTGCAAGCTCGGAGAATTTGTCCACAACAGTACTAAACCTTTATTTAGAATCCTTTGGCATTTCTGAAGAAAAACTAAATACTCTGGTGAGGTTTCGCTGATAATTTCAGCAGATAATCATCAGGAGTTGACTCGGTGTACCAGAACTTGAATATTTTCTAAGTGTCGAAAACATTGAGATTTCACCTTATGCCCAAGCTCGACAGTCGCTTCTACTTTTAACCAAGGCGATTTGCAATCGCTTGAGATTTCTAAACAAATATCTCATGTTCTTCGGGAATTAAAAGAGCTATTTCGAGAAAATTGGTCAAAATCTCTGACTGCCAGGTATCTAGTTTTTTTTAATCAGTTCCCTGGCTGCCGGGTATCTAGACACAGCATAAAACGATAAAATACCCTCTTCATGGCTAAAATTTGATGTAAAACTGTTAATGATGTGCCATCTTAAAAAGATGTACCGGTAATTTCTTTTGAAAACCTTGATGCCTGAGTGTCTAAAGAGAATTGAAATGTTTGCGAAAAATGTTTCGAAAGTAGGAAGTTGGTCAAACAACGAGTCTGTTACTTCACAGTGGCTCAATTCTAAAAAGCTCCGGTTTCGATATTTGACATTCTAATGAAGTCTGGGAAAATTTCCTTCTTGCTGACCAATCAAAAATGGGTTGTGTCTGAGTAAAAACATGTTTGACCGGAAAATGTGACCAGCGCCTGCCTGTTAGTTATTTCAAGCCCTGAAAGGAAATAAAAATTGAACCAAGGATAAAATTGAACTACAACACATACACCCGTTGTATGCCAAGCCTTTTATTTACCTTTACCCCCACCCTAAAAAAAAGAAAAGAGAAAGAAAAGAAAAAAAAATTGAAACAGGAAACCTGTGTGCTTATTTACTGAAATACATTAAATCAAAACAAGGCTTTTACCACTTGATTCATCGGCAAATAAGTCTTTGGATTCCTTCATCTCCTCATCGGCACTATACTCCACAGTATTTCTGCATTATAGAAAAAAAGCAAGTTAATGTAAAAACTTTGCAAGAAAAAGTGAACACTAAAAATGTACATTATTATACATGTATGTAAAGAAATAAAGAAACAGAATACATGTATTTGCTAGGTTGTAGTTTATTATCAATGGTCAAATAGACAATTTAATTTGCTATTGTTACATTCTCCCACATGTAGGTTCTTGGCGTTGTCAGCAAGAACATCAAATGTCTGTTATTTTTAAGTTTGATTAAAAGGTGAAGACTATATCAATCACCTCAAAGAACATCAAATGTCTTTGAGATGATTGGTCAGGGACGTAGACCCGGTGGTGTGGTCAACCTTCATGGGTTGTGGGAATGGGTGGGTTGGGGGGGTGGGGGCACCTTGCATGGGACCTAGGAGTCCTGTTCATGCCTACCCCTACTGGGTAGGCCTGTACCAGTAAAAGCTATAGTAAAACAGAAACTTTCTCACTTACTCTGTTACTTTCTTTTGTCTTTTCATCTGAGACTGAAAGGAAAAAAGTAGAAATCCATTTTAATTAACACAAAATGTTTACCATGAAAGCTGGACAATATACCAAAACATCTAAAATAAATTAAACATTTCTTTGACTAGTTATCAAAATATAAACTACACTGTACCTCATCAACAAATGTTACAATTCCACAAGAATCCTGTACTTCTTTCAACTTCCTAAAGACAGATTGAAGCAACCATTGTAATAATTAATTTCAAAACAGAAAGCCTTTATGGGACTACACAAACTCTTAGAAAACAAGCCAACAAAATGTTGCACCAATGTAATGTAGTCTTTATTCAAATCTAGAATGAGTAATATGAGAAAACCCAACACATATGCATCACTTGATGGGAGGCAATAGCTACTGTACTATGGAAAAAAAAGTAACTTGGTGGCTTGTCCATAAAGAACACAGTAATATTTTAGTCATAAAGAGAAAATTCCATTCTTGAAACAACAGTGTGTGAAGAATGAGTTAAATGATGTACAGTTGTAGATCTGAGTGGCTCACTGGCTTGCAAGTTAGGGTACTGTACATTCATTGAATGATGAAGGTGACTGTGTTAAATGGCCCTGTATTATATATTAAAGCCCTTGATGCTGCTAACCACTGATCCTTACCTTTTCTTAGTCTTTTGAACATTATTTTTCTCTGTAACACTTTTCACTATGGAATAAAAGAAAGCTAATATTACAATCTTACGACAGTAGATACTGTAGCATGGTACCCACATATACTGAATGTAATGTAAAGTAATGTATTAATTTAAATGTCTTTAAAATTTGTCCAATAACATACATTGAAAGTTACACTGGCGGTGTTTACACCCAAGTTTCACTTTCTCGGCATACAGGCAGCATGTAAGTTAAATTTGGAGGAAAACAATGAATTTAAAAAGATGATTTACTTCCTCCTGGAAATAACCTTCCTTTCTCAGATAGTGTAAGATGTATAGGGAACTGTCACCTTCAATAAGGTATTTCTTTGACATGATAGCCTGGAATGTGACACCAAGTATAGATATTACGTGTCAACAAAGAAGCAATGTGAAGCAACAGTGATGCAAATGAAAGATACAGCTGTACCAGTAGTCAAAATGGTCGATGGTTGATGTCAGTAGAATCTTCTAATATTTTAGTGTTGTTTTTGTTTATCGGACACCCATTGACAACAGTTCTGTGACTGAAGGGATTACCCTGTTTAAATATTGACTATTCTTCTTCTTCTTCATCTTTGTTGTCGCCTTAGTCTTCTTATTATTATTGTTATTGAGCTCTCTTCCCTCTCCCTCCCCCCCCCCCCCCCCCCACCCCATGCTGCTGTTATCTCAGACTGTCTGGTTAAGAAATACAGTAAACGTGCCGATGATATAATATCTTATGCGAAAGCCCCTTGCAAACAAAACTCTGTGTTACATATACAACAATATTGTGGTGAGGTAGTTAACGTTTTTAACATGTGGAAGCAATGGATGTGCTTGACTCCCTTGGTAAAAGCATGAACAGCTTACAGGCAGGTGCAATAAAAAAATCAAATCAGTAAACACCAGTGTAAAATACATCTATCACTCAGCTTGTTTTTAGTCAACTTTTATTTGATCTTACTTTCTTATGGAGTAAGTAACTAGTATTTTAGTGTCCCCAATTAGCAGTCATACTAAAGTATTTGACACTTACAGTAAATAAAGTTTTTACATGTTCAGCTGTATCTTATCCTATCTTATCTTTTCTTATATTATCTTATCTTATAATCTTATCCACTGTAGGTACCAAATAAAGTAGTACTCCAAGTTAACTAACTTGCTCTGGCGAGTAGATTATGACAATGTAGCAATCAATATTATGTTTCAGTTTGTTTTTATTCAACTTTTATTTTATCTTATTTCCTTATGGAGTAAGTAACTAGTATTTTTAGTGTCCCCAGCAGTCATACTATATAATGTTAATGCTAAGTAATGAACAGCTTCAAATGCAGAAACTTGATTGTGAACCTGCTGTCCACTACTCTGTCATCTCCCTCGCTGGGCTCCCTTAATAGCTCACAGGTAAACAGTCGGGATACAACATTTTAGCAAATGGAAAATAACTGGAATTTCGAAGAACACAAACAAGCAATTGCATGCTAAATGCTTACATTTAAAACAGCCACAGATCACTTTATTAGAGGACACAGAAACAATGATCTGTTTGCTGGATGAATCAAGAGTTCACACCAAAAATTTCCATACCTCGAAACAAGATATTTAAGCTTAGGTATCTGCAAATATCCTAATGCAACACGCATTTTGTCAACCGAAGTTTGCGGTCAGAAATTGTTTTGCTCAATATGTAGCATCTAAGAACAAAGACAAAATAAGTGAGCTACAAATGTATATTTTTTGGAGGCTGTCAAAAAAGATCGAAGAAGATCCAAAATCTTTTGACCTTGAAAATCATTGCAGGCGTATTTCACGGGAGATGATTGTCATACTTCTCGCAACGTAATGTGGTTCATTGAAAGGTATCCCTGGCACCACGATAATTTGTTACCTACGCATCCAGATGAGTCAAAACATAAAGGTTAGAGAAAAAAAGCAAAACCTTTAACACAGCAACCACAAAGAGGCTTCAAGCATATAAGGATTCCTACAATGGCTGTCTGGATCTATTTATATCAGATAAAACACCGATTGTTGTCACTTTTTGGAAACTTTGCACTCAATAATTAACTGTAGTAATGTTGTAATAAAGATTGTCTTATAAAAGCAAACTAGCAAAACAAGTTTCAAATCATCACCTGATCATGGAAGAATGCAGATAAAAAGGAACATTTTATTTTAAGTTTCCTTGCCATTAAAAATGATCTACAGCTGTACCAATTGCTTTTTTATCACACCGACGTATCATTGAGGAAGAAGCTTATCATTTTGAACATTAAACAGCGAAAGCAAGAAAGATAAGACAAGAACTTGTTACTACAAAAATATGGAACGCCATACCTGCCTTATGATATTTATTTTCATTATTTTATGGCGGTGGTTAAATCATTATACGCGGTGACTTATTCATTATATTCGGTACCTAGTCCGTTATATGTGGCGGCTTTTTCATTATATGAGGTGCATGTTGTATTATAGAGGGTGCTTTTTTCTTTATATGCGGTGTTTACTGCATTCTACGCGGTAATATTTTCATTATACGCGGTGCTTTGCTTATTATGTCCGGTGGCTAATTCATTATACGCGGTGCTTTTTTCATTATGCACGGAACTTAAGTCGTTATACACGGTGCTATCTTCTTGCAGGGCCTTTTCCTCGTTATACGCGGTGCTTTTCTTATTATGTGCAGTGGCTAACTCATTATACGCGGTGCTTTTCTCGTTATATTCACGGGACCTCGTTCTCGTTCGATTTGAAACGAGGCCTACGCAAGGAGGACTGGGTATGAAGCACAGAATCATAGTTTACAGCCATTTTTGAAGCTCTTTGTGTAATCTTTCGTCTTTGGATTGCTTCTAACATGGAAGCAATATTAAATGAGTTAGGGCTAGGTATTCTGAAAGAAACATTCGAAGCAGAGCGAGTAGAACCAGAAGTTGTAGCTTGTTTATCAGATGGTAACTTGGCTTCCCTGGGAGTGTCGACGATCGGCGATCGCATAAGGCTCCGAGAACTTTGCACAAAATCCTTGGAGAAAAACAAAAATGAGAGCGATGACGAGAGGAAAAACTATCGAGAACGAGTAAGGGAGGAGAGAAATCATTTGTTTCAACCGAATCGCAGTAGTTCTAGTGGAAGAGGAAGGAAACGAAAGGCTGCTTGCCCACAGTCGCAGAGGCAATGGTCCTTCCAGTTTGTTTGTCTAGCGGACAAGTACTCTTTCAAGACACCTTCTTCTCTGGAGAAACAAATACTGTTCAAGGCAGGTCTTGGTTTGAAGAAGATCAAGCTTGATCCAATTGACGACGAAGACACTGTGAAAGAGAAGATTACATCTGATGTGAAAGACAGCGACAGAAACGCTGTTGGCTTTCCCGCCCTGCGTTCATGTGGAGGGTTCGAGTTAATGCAAAGTTCCCCAAACTGCAGAGATCTACGACGTATTGATTGCTGCTGGAGTGCCAGAGATCTGAAAGCTAATTTAGGTGGGGGTCAAGGTAAAATATACATTGTTCCCATTCAGAAGTCATTGTCAACTAAACCAAGTCAAATGAGTGGAAGTTCTTCTTTGAAAGAGGAGTGCCACATTTGTCACAAGCAAATTCTTATCCGAGAACTGCGAAAACATCTGTGGGACTGTCAGGATGGATCCCGAGAATCTGATGAAGATGAAAATGATTTAATGCAGTCTGCATTCAGTACCTCTAGAAGCCAAGAGGAAATCACTTCAGGGTCAGCAACATCAACCCTAACACAGCCTCTTATCACAACTACACAGTCCCAGTCACAAAGCAACAGCATTACCTCAGCACCTGATACTGCAGCTTCTTTTGCATCCAGTTCTGGAAATGCTTTGGTTGTCTCCATCACTGAAACTTCACTGCCCACCACACCATCAACAACGAACTCAGATGATGATAAAATGACAGTGGATGAAGTGGTTGAAAAGACTGTGCAGTACTGTCGTAAAAATGACATTAGTAACCCAGTTGAAATCTTGCGATGCTTGCAGTTAAACATGCTCACTGGCAGAGCACTTGAAGTTGAGTTTGCTCATGAAGAAAAGGCCGGGGAGACAAACTTCATCATGGTGGATCGCCAAAACCTTTTACAAACTGCCCTCGATGAGATAAGTTGCCTTCAAGACTTTCGAAAAACATTGGAGGTGCAGTTTTATAACGAGGTGATGTTTTTTCTTAGTTTCTGTTGTTTTATGTCTCAAGGTGACAGAGTCTTTGCTCAAAACTTTATGCAAGTTTGGGCATGTTTGGAATGGAAGAAATTGCCAGTAGCAGGGCTGAGAGTTTAATCATATATCAACTCAGCAGAAACAGAATTTTAAAACTTGTAGTGTATTTTTAGTAAAAAAAAAATCCTTTTAACTGCCAATAAATTACTTACATGTTGCAAAAGTCTCTTTAAGGTGTGAGGTTGCCAATATTTACACATATTTGTTTGCATGTATGGTTTCAAAAGAATTCTTGATTTGCACAAAATTACATTATTCCTTTTCTACCTACATGCAGACTGTCACTATTCTCTCACTAAATTTATATAAACTAATAGTGGTGGTTCCCATGTTTAGGAGGCTCAGGATTATGGTGGCCCACGAAAAGAGTTCTTCTCTTTGGCACTTAATGGCATAAAGAGCAACTACTTTGATAAGGGCCTTAGGGAGCTCATGCAGCATCATTACAAAACAATTGGAATAATTCTTGGTAAGTACATGTACTGTAACCATTTGTTTTGTTTTGTTTAGTATAAGTACATGTCATTTTAGTTCTTAAGATTAGTCAGTAGTTTTATTCTCAACTTATGAGTTGTAAGAATTTATTATGCTAACTCTAATGTGCTACTGATTGTTTCCCTGGAAAAAGTGCAATATAAGTAAAAAAAATTAATATTATTGTTACATGTACTTATGTATGCTGTAAATCCAGCTGATGAGCCAATTGAACTCTGTAAATAAAAAAGCTACATGATTTTTTCCTGTGATAATAATCATTTATTGCCTTTCCTTTGTTTAGGTCTTAGCATTATTCAGAATGGGAAACTGCCCACATTTTTGACTGAGGAGATGTTACAGGCTATCTTTAACAGAATTACACCATTGGAACCTTGTCTGAAAGCACTTCAGAATGGATTCAAGGAGGTTGGAATATACCAAGTAAGGGTCAATTATGTTCACCACTGAATGTTTTGACAAGAGTACCAGTATACATGTAGTTCTTACTAAGGAGGCCCTTGTCCCAAACTTTGCTTTTTGCCTGCTGTGTTGAGATGGGCGAACTTTGGCTTGTGCATCCTTAAAACTAATAGCCTGCATTTGTTGTTGTTATTTTTTTTTTTATAAACTCCCTTTTTTGATTGTGTAATGACATGAATGATTTAGAGCCATACTTTTACTAGAAGTAGAGATAATTATTTATCGGTACATTTCTCTTTCCTTTGTAGATTGGATGCAAGCTTCTAATGTTTCTCCACCAGTTACGACCTGGGCCTTCACAACCTTTGACTGTAAAGAACGTGACAAACCTACTGAAACCAGAATTCAGTGAGGAAGGGTCCAACAGCAGGACATTTGAAAATGCTGTCTACGCAAATTTTATGAAGTACCTGAGGGAAGCAGCAAGTAAGTCAATAGAGCAGTTTTCAACTGATGGTCTTCATTTAGCCAGCCCAAAGGACATAGTTGATGCAAAACCAATTGCACTTCAACCCCCAAATGAAAACTACTCTTAAACATACAATAGAAGAGGGTTTTCAGATTTGCAACCAATGCTGTCCTGGGTTCGATTCCAAGGCCCGGCATCAGAAGTGGGTTTTTCTCTGGGTACTCCAGTTTTCCCCTCTCCCCAAAAACCAACATTTTATTTGAATTGATTTGATTGTGGTTGATTTGATTTAGTGTCCCCAGTTATAGTGTCTGTGCTCAGCTGGTAGATTTGAGACTTTAATAAAGTGATTATTATTATTATTATTATTAACGTCTGCGTCGCAACTGGTGGTTGGGTGCTCAGGGGCCTGGGGGCTGGTACAGCCGACCCAAACCCAGGTCGGTAGAACACCCCATAAGCCTGCCGTACCCGCAACCCAGCCACGAGCCCCGCCCGCCACACCAGGCCCCAAACCAAGCACCCGTCACACTGAACTAGGAGTTCAGTGGAAGAAAAAACAAGTAAATAAATAAATAATAATAAGAGTAAGAAGAAGAAGAAGAAGAAAACTAAAGGGAGGGAAGGGAGGGGAAATACTCGAAAACACACGAGCTGTAACGCCCCGTACGCAGAGCAAGTAAAAACTGCCAGCGCATGGAAAAGGTGCACGCATAAAATAACAGGACCCCCGCTGACCACTGGACTGCCTGAAGACATCAGACATAAGCCAGAAAGGCTAACAGCAAACGCAAACGCCATGCCAATAAACTGAGCAAAGACTTGCTCCTAGACGTTAACTAGGTTAAATTGCATTTAACCCCATTTAACGTCTGCGTCGCAACTGGTGGTTGGGTGCTCAGGGGCCTGGGGGCTGGTACCGCCGACCCAAACCCAGGTCGGTAGAACACCCCATAAGCCTGCCGTACCCGCAACCCAGCCACGAGCCCCGCCCGCCATGCCGAAGGACCTCCGGGTAACAACCCGGAGAAATGGGGGCTCGTGGCCACTGAGCCACAGCCCCAAGGGGGCCCAAACCTGAGGCACCCAACTCCAAATAAAGTGAGATCAAAATACAACTTGCTAAACCAACTGATAAACACCCGAGTAAGAACATCTGAACTGTTGAGCGGACGTAACATTGTAGGCACCACTAAGCCACTGGCCTAAGGACTTGAAAGAAAATGATCTGGGACTCCCCGGAAAGCTGCAGTAGTGACAGCACCAATCTGTCAGCTGTGGCCCGGGTAAGAACCATGATAACGAGCGGAGTGTAAAAGAGATTGGACCAAACAAGACAACCGCTGAATAGTAAAAAGACACAAAATAGCCAGAAAGCTACCCAATTCAAGGCAATCACCAGGCAAATAACTTGTTCCCCCCGGTCCAAGTAGATGACACAGCCCACGGAAAATGCAATGTTCAGTCGCAGAGGACTTGATGTTAACACTGAAGCATGTAGGATCCACCAACGCATTAGCCTGCACGTCACTAACACCACTGAGGTGGACACCGGGGTCAAACATAAAATAGTGATGAACTAGCCTGCGTGTAAAAGCCAGAGAACTGGAGCAAGACACGGTCCTGGGATGTGAGGACTGACATGTACTGAATGACCTGCAAGAGATAATCGTAATAGGAGAGGAACCCTGTACATGCCTATAGCCCTCAGTACAAACTCCAGTGGCAGACATTTGACCAAGTGATCAGGTAAACCACTGTAATGTGAAGGGACCACACTACACTGATGTACCTCATGATGGATAAGTGGTGGACGTTGTCGGCCAAAAGTGATGCAAAACGGAAGAGTGACTGTTCAACAGCTGGCAAAAGAGCACCCTCTGGACTCAAACGGCCATCCTAACAGCGGAAACAGACCTAGCGATGTTGGGCTGATATGTAAAAATGATGACAGTGTAGATGTGGGTAGGCCCTGGGCAAGCACAAAGGAATCTCGCTGTAAACAAGAACTCGCAAATACCGCTAACCTCCAATGGCTGAAGTCACGCAAACTACGTCTAGGACAAAACACTCCCTACAGTCTCACAAAACACAGAAGGGAGACCAAACACCCTAGGCAGGACACACAGAGCAACAAAAAAACAAAAAAAAAACAAACAAAAACAAAAACAAAAACAAAAAAAAAAAAACAAAAACAAAAATAAACAAAACAAAACAAAACAAAACAAACAAAAACAATGTTTATATATATATATGTAAATAAATAGAATAATATAATAAATAAATAATAATAAAATAACCCACTCACCGTAAATATACGCTAATAAACGATAACGCGATAAACTGAGTAGAGTGAAATTCTGAGCATGTGCAAAGGAGCATGCCTGAACTGCAAGAGGATACCGCTGGCCATGCAATTGCCCGCAGACCTGAACCAGGCCCAAAACAGTAATGTAACAACAAACGCCCAAATGTTAATGAGCCACCCGTGCTCAAACTATACGCCAATAAACGCTAACGCCATGCTACGCCACGCCACCAAGGAGCAAACTTGCTCCAGGTTGTTAACTAAGTTAAATTACATTTAACCCTATTAAATACCACTAGACGCATATGGCTACAGTCCTGGTAACTGCATAAGGAATACAAAAACCCTTGACAGGACGCAAATCCTCTAACAAAAAACCCCTAACAGACCAAGTGACAATGCTCGTAGTAGTAACTAAAGTTAAATAGCATTAAGTAAATCAATAATAACACGCAACAAAAACTATACGCACACACAAAACTGAGTAGAGTGAAATTCTGAGCACGTGCAAAGGAGCATGCCTAAACTGCAAGAGGATACCGCTGGCCATGCAATTGCCCGCAGACCTGAACCAGGCCCAAAACAGTAATGTAACAACAAACGCCCAAATGTTAATGAGCCACCCGTGCTCAAACTATACGCCAATAAACGCTAACGCCATGCTACGCCACGCCACCAAGGAGCAAACTTGCTCCAGGTTGTTAACTAAGTTAAATTACATTTAACCCTATTAAATACCACTAGACGCATATGGCTACAGTCCTGGTAACTGCATAAGGAATACAAAAACCCTTGACAGGACGCAAATCCTCTAACAAAAAACCCCTAACAGACCAAGTGACAATGCTCGTAGTAGTAACTAAAGTTAAATAGCATTAAGTAAATCAATAATAACACGCAACAAAAACTATACGCACACACAAAACTGAGTAGAGTGAAATTCTGAGCACGTGCAAAGGAGCATGCCTAAACTGCAAGAGGATACCGCTGGCCATGCAATTGCCCGCAGACCTGAACCAGGCCCAAAACAGTAATGTAACAACAAACGCCCAAATGTTAATGAGCCACCCATGCTCAAACTATACGCCAATAAACGCTAACGCCATGCTACGCCACGCCACGCCACCAAGGAGCAAACTTGCTCCAGGTTGTTAACTAAGTTAAATTACATTTAACCCTATTAAGTACCACTAGCCGCATATTGCTACAGTCCTGGTAACTGCATAAGGAATACAAAAACCCTTGACAGGACGCAAATCCTCTAACAAAAAAACCCCTAACAGACCAAGTGACAATGCTCGTAGTAGTAACTAAAGTTAAATAGCATTAAGTAAATCAGTAATAACACGCAACAAAAAACTATACGCACACACAAAACTGAGTAGAGTGAAATTCTGAGCACGTGCAAAGGAGCATGCCTAAACTGCAAGAGGATCCCGCTGGCCATGCAATTGCCCGCAGACCTGAACCAGGCCCAAAACAGTAATGTAACAACAAACGCCCAAATGTTAATGAGCCACCCATGCTCAAACTATACGCCAATAAACGCTAACGCCATGCTATGCCACGCTACGCCACCAAGGAGCAAACTTACTCCAGGTTGCTAACTAAGTTAAATTACATTTGACCCTATTAAATACCACTAGCCGCATATGGCTACAGTCCTGGTAACCGCAGAAGGAATACAAAAACCCTTGACAGGACGCAAATCCTCTAACAAAAAACCCCTAACAGACCAAGTGACAATGCTCGTAGTAGTAACTAAAGTTAAATAGCATTAAGTAAATCAATAATAACACGCAACAAAAACTATACGCACACCACCACAGGCCTGCAAAAATGCATTGGGGATACAAACACCCTAGACAGGACATGCAAAAACGCAAATAAAACCGCCAACTGCTCACCACAAACAATACGCAATAAAACACTGCCAACCACACACCACTACCATCCTGCATAGCGCATAAGGGATACAAACACCCTAGACAGGACACACAAATCCACTACAAAACGCTAACCGCTCACCGCAAAAAACGATGCAACAAAACACCGCCAACCGCACACACCACAGTCCTGCAGAACACATTGGGGATACAAACACCCCAGACAGGACACGCAAACAACGCTAACAAAGTGCTCACCACAAAAAAAAAAAAACAAAAACAAAAAAAAAAAAACAAAAAAAAACAAACAAACAAACAAACAAACACGCAACAAAACACCGACAACTGCATATAGCTACAGTCCTGCAAAAACGCATAGGGGATACAAACACCCCAGACAGGACACGCAAATCCTCTAACAAAAAACTGCTAACCGACCAACTGAAAATGCTACTAGTAGTAACGAAAGTAAATTGCATTAACTAAATTAATAATAAATAACTTTAATAAATAAAAAATAACCGCACCGCAAAAAACATGAAAATAAAACCAGCTACCGTTGAAGCATAGAATGCTAAACGTGGTGGTGACACTGGTTACCCTCTGCCCAAGGGTTCCCAAGGGTTAATCAGCTAGGGTTATGACAGGTCACGCAAATTCGCAGAAAAACCGCCAAACGCTAGTCGCACAGAAGTATGGTAATAACTACCACGAATCGTAAAAGACAGGACACGCAAACCGCCAGCCGCTAGTCGTACAAAATGTGCGCTAAGAATACCACTGACATAAAGGTTTATAAATAAAATGTATAGAAATATTAACCGCTTACGACAGGACACGCAAATCCACTAAGCTAATCACACAAAAAGTACGCTAACAAATACCGCTAACCGCTACAGACAGGACATGCAAACCCGCTAGAAACCGTAAACCGCTAAATGCACAATGTACGCTAATAAATTTCGCTAAGAACACGCAAATCCGCCAAATACTTACCACTAACCGCAAGAGGTTCACGAAAAAACCCCAGCAGCGGGCCGAGATAGTCGCACAACTGTGTACTGAAAATACCACTAACCGCTTAAGACAGGACACGCAAATCCACTGGGCTAGTCGCACAAAGTGTACGCTAATAAATACCCCTAACTGCTAAAGACAGGGCACCGTAAACCGCTAAAAAGCACAAATGTACGCGAATAAATACCGCTAAGGTAAAAACCGCTAATCGCTCACCGGGAAAAATACTCTACCAAATACTTACCACTAACCGCCAGAGGTTCACGAAAAATCCCCGAAGCGGACCGAGTTGAAGCCAGTAATGAATGCAACCTCAACATACCTGCAAAAACCGTACAAGAGCCAGCCACGACCCTCGCAGCACTAAAACCAACACTCATCATAACCGGTGGAGCGCATGACACCGGAGCGGTGGGATCCCCGATCGACGCGAACAGTGGCCGAGAACTGTACTTGTGCCACGGCCATCGCTATCTCAACCGAAAGAGAGGAAGAAGCTCCCGTGGAAAAGGCGTCCTGACTACAACCGCGACCTAGACGATGAGGGGGAATGAAGTGGAAGCTGTAGGGTCGAGCTGTTGTAGATTGAGCGTGAAGATTTACCATGTCGGACTGGAGCACACCAGAAAAAAGGCGCCAACACGCGACAATGAGATGCGAAAGATAACGCTGCAAAAACCCTCAATAAAACGGCGGAAAAAAGCTACTAAGGAAGGACAACACAACACCAATGGAAGCGAAGTCCGTCGACTGCGAACAACTTAAGGTCAATAAGCCCCGAAAAAGTAGAACAGAAATACTCGAAAACACACGAGCTGTAACGCCCCGTACGCAGAGCAAGTAAAAACTGCCAGCGCATGGAAAAGGTGCACGCATAAAATAACAGGACCCCCGCTGACCACTGGACTGCCTGAAGACATCAGACATAAGCCAGAAAGGCTAACAGCAAACGCAAACGCCATGCCAATAAACTGAGCAAAGACTTGCTCCTAGACGTTAACTAGGTTAAATTGCATTTAACCCCATTTATCATTATTTTTCGCATTTAGTCTTATTCTTATTATTATTGTTTTTGTTATTGTTAATGTTATTATTATTATTATTATCATTATTATTATCATTTAATATTATTATTATTATATCAGAGTGTACATATATATCTATAGGTCTGTAGTGTTTACATGTCAGTCCCCATGTAATGATTTTAGTATGTATTCATTTACACATTCGTATTTAAATTGAATTGAAATGTTATACACATCATCTGTGATGCAAAGCTTCTGATAGCTCCTTCCTTTTTAATTTGTAGGTGGAAGAAGAGGTGCAGTATCTCTGTCACATATTATGCAATTTGTAACTGGTGCTGAAGAGGAACCTGTGTTGGGGTTTGTGCTGCACCCTAGTTTGCAATTTGTAGAAGTTACAAGCACATTTATCCCCACAGCAAATACCTGCGTTAACTGCCTGAATCTGCCTCGTCCATCCTTGGATATTCCTTTGCTTGCCGAAGACAAATTGTTTAACTTGTATGATTTTGCATTTTCTAATGCTTTTTTTGGTCACGTGTAACACAATGAAAAGTATTGAGGGAGATCATTTTTGCTGAAGATAAAGTATATCATTGTGGTATTTTTCATGGGCCATTATAGAGTTAAGCATTTCTTGCATCATGCACTAGATTTCCGTTTCTGCCAATAGTTGGGTAATTCAATTGGATAAACTAAGATTTTTAAATTGTTTAAAGTTTAACAGAAAAATGTCTCTACTGTGAGATGTTACAACTTGTTTATTGAATATTTTAATAAAAGCATTTTTTACTTGTTCCTGTAGACATTGTTTATTTTTGCAAAATTCTTGCATCATGCACTAGATTTTAGTTTCTGCCAATAGTTGGGTAATTCAATTACATAAATTAAGGTTTTTAAATTGTTTAAAGTTTAACAGAAAAATGTCTCTACTGTGAGATGTTACAACTTGTTTATTATATATTTTAATAAAAACATTTTTCACTTGTTCCAGTAGACATTGTTTATAATTGCACTTACTGGTACTCAATTTACGTGAACAAGCACTTGGTGCAGTTTTTGAATTTAAACAGCTTCACCACCTTGGAGTGAGCTTCAGTTGCTGCCTAAACAGGAAACATAATAAAATTCCAAAAAATTTACCGTGAACTACAACATTACACCAAAAAATCATTTTATCAAATGATGTAGATTAAAATATGAACAGGAAGATAAGCATAAAGCAAATCTTTGGCCACAGCATTTTAGCAAAGAAGCATACGATGCTCCTTCAAACATGACAAGCATCAATTTTCTGAATTTAAGAATCCAATGAATATTGCTCGACAATATCAAGGCCTTTCAGGTACATATCAATGCCAAAGTTTGAAGAAGTCCACGTTGATGGAACTTCATGTTGCAGCTGTTGCATGCAGCTGTCACTCAACTGAACTGAAAGGGGTTGAAACATGGGCCTCCTTTGACTGCCATCCTCTGCTTCATCATTTATGAAACCTTCAACACCATAACTGCTGATGGCCTCACTTTCCAATTCAATCCCCACAGGAGTTTGCAGTTGGCCTGCCACCCACATTCGGATAGGTGATGATCTAGCTGTGCGCAATCTATGCTGTGACCAGGCCCTATTCCATATGTCAAGCTTTTCTTGGATTTTCTGTAGAAAAACATGGTGAAGTACAACCAAATGGAGGTCATTAAGCGGATCAAGGATTCCTTCATCTTCCATAAAATAAAACAATTGATAATACACAGCTAGCACTCCTTGATAGACATCCTTCCAGAGGCGTTCAATTCGTTGATTATGAGTGCTGTTTCCTGTGATGGCACTCCCTCTGTTTACTCCCCTCCTTGAAATCATGTAATCTGCAATTTTCACGTTCTCGAGTCCCTGGTCAGTTCGCACTCTGCTTGGAAGGCCATACGTATTTACTGCTTCCAAGAAGCACATCAAAAGAGTGTCTGCGTTGTTGGTATCTGTGCATTTCAACATCACTGGTAGTCTACTGAAACCATCAATCCCACCCACAATAATGAAGTTCCATCTTACAAGTTTATGATTTGTGTCAACATGCCACAAATGGTTCGGTCCTTGAACGTTATATACCCTCCGTTTCAAGCGTCCTTTCTTTCTCTCTTTCACTCCTTCCTGGTCCACACGGTGTATACTATCCCTTAGTCTCATTCTCTGCACTTTGATGCCTCTTTCTTTGAGAAGAAACTTCAACATTTGTTCTCCACAAAAAGGAAAATCTTTCGCCGCTTCCGTCACGTGCTGGTCAAGCTCATCATCAGATATGTTGCTAAAATTTAGAGCCCTGAGTCCGTATCTTTCCATTCTACGATAAATTGTTCTTTCACTGACCGAAAGCATACAGGAAATCTCCTCGATTGTGAAGCCCTCTTCCAAATGATCTTCCAGTACTGATTTAGGAATGTCAAATTCCGGTGCACCGCATCCTACACGGTTTTTTTCTGGTTTCTGCCTACCGTATGTGCAACATTGTAATCGCAAATTCATCATATCCGCCCTGCTGGTTATCCCTAATTGATTCATGTCATGAGTAGATAGCATGGAAATTATATCTGGAGTAATTTTTTCCCTATGGAACAGCTCGGTCAAATGACCTAAATTGTTTTTTTTAAGAATACGAGCCATACTATCCAACTTGTCCATGGAGGCCGCCATTTTGACTTCCTTGCGTAGGTGGCCTCGTTTCAAATCGAGTGAGAACGAGGTCCCGTGAATATAACGAGAAAAGCACCGCGTATAATGAGTTAGCCACCGCACATAATAAGAAAAGCACCGCGTATAACGAGGAAAAGGCCCTGCAAGAAGATAGCACCGCGTATAACGACTTAAGTTCCGTACATAATGAAAAAAGCACCGCGTATAATGAATTAGCCACCGGACATAATAAGCAAAGCACCGGGTATAATGAAAATATTACCGCGTAGAATGCAGTAAACACCGCATATAAAGAAAAAAGCACCCTCTATAATACAACATGCACCTCATATAATGAAAAAGCCGCCGCATATAACGGACTAGGTACCGAATATAATGAATAAGTCACCGCGTATAATGATTTAACCACCGCATATAATGAAAAACCACCATAAATAATGAAAATAAATATCATAAGGCAGGTATGGCGTTCCATACAAAAACCTTTGAAAATTAGTGTGACTCAAACTAAGAGATTTTTTTTTAATCAGACACTTTTTCAAATTTACACGTAATTTCTCCTGTCGTTTGGCTTCCTGCAAAGTAAAAGACTATGATCCATTTGTTTTCATAGTGTTTTGTCCGCTGAATCCTTGGGGGAGAAATGTACAACAAAATTTTAACAAAACATTCACAATAGTAATTAGTTACTGTTGTCTTTTACCAAGGCATTACCACAGCAAATTCACTGCAGCTTGCGATAATTAAGAACGGTACTGTACCTTACCACGGAAAATTTGCTGCGGCTTGCGATAGTTTAGAGCAGTCCTGTACCTCGCCTTCCCTCACCTCACTTTAGGGGAGCAGGGATAGTGAAGTGGTGAGAGCACTTGCCTTCCACCAATGTGGCTTGGGTTCGATTCCCGGACTCGACGTCATACATGGCTTGAGTTTGTTGTTGGTTCTCTTCTCTGCTATGAGAGGTTTTCTCCGGGTACTCCGGTTTTCCCCTATCCTCAGAAACTAACACTTCTAAATTCCAATTCTATCCGGGATGCTCGGACGTTTAATACATGAACCCCTAGCTAATTGGGCAACCACTCCCCACGCTATCGAGCTTAAATAAATTGATTTGATTTTGATTTCATCGTATCTTATAATCTTATCCACTGTACGTAGGTACTAAATATAAAGTAGTACTCCAAGTTAACTAACTTGCTTTGGTGAGTAGATTATGACACAATGTAGCAATGAATATTATGTTTAAGTTTCGTTTTGCTTTAACTTAATTTCACCCAATTTAATTCCTGACTGGCAAGCTTTAGTTTGCATTTCGACTGTTACACAAGCCAAGGAAAAACTTAAGCCAGGCTGCCACTGTCAGCCCGTACATAAACAAGCTATTATTTACCCAAGTGTTTTGGTAACTCCGGCGCTGGCTGCTTTCTTGCTTTTCTCCCTGGGCCTTTTAGTGTTGCTTCAGCTGACGATCTGTTCCTTCCCATATTTAAATATACAAAGAAGACGCTTAAAAAGTGTGGCCAAGTGTTATAAACTACACGAGAAGATAACAGAACTTCTGCACGTGTTACTGAAGAACCTACCTACTGAAAAGTCTGGAAACGAGTTTGATTAAGCCTGCGGTAACTTAAGCGGTAACTACTCAAGCATGCGCAGCGTGATCTTCTAATTTTCCAACGCGCGATTTTTGTTTTGGGACTGATTTCATTTCCCATACATTTTAAAATATTTTAAAGAGTGAAACAGTCCTCTTGTCTCTTAATACGGTTTTTGGATGAATATTACCGGCAGCTAGCATTAGATGGCAAGACCATCCTGTAAATTAATGAGTAGATTCGACATAACGTGACTTCTTTGGAGAACATGCTTCGAGCAAGGTGCAACATTTGCACAGAAACCATCCGAAATGGGGCAGCTTGCTGTCCATGTATCTTTTGTAATCAAGTATTGTGGATTATTAAGCTTACTTCAACCACTTAATCTTACAAAAATGTTCACGGGTCAATTTTGGATCTTAGAAAGCTTGAAATATGTAGTGCTCTTTCACAGTTTCCTTCAAAGCATAATTTAATTTGTTGTATGGATCGTGATTAATCATTTATCTATTTGACAGAAGCCTTCAGAGTGCTTAAATTCCTTAATACTGTTGTGTAGGTGGCCATGTTTATCACCTGGAATGGTAAGCATGATTTTTTTGTCAGTTTCGATCGCTTGTGAGCATTCTTAATGCCAGCCATACCCACAAAACAATTTGGATCAGCTTTTGGAAACAATCAGAATGCCTTTAATTTTTTTAGCATGGCCCTATTTAGATTTATGTTATAAAAGTCTCCCTAAGACTGAGACAACATTTATAGCCAGTCATTCCACATATCCTGCCTGAGGTGTAAGTTACATTACTTCACTGGTTGACTAAACTGTTGCAAAAGATACTGAGCCAAAGAATTCAACATACCAAACAGCCAGCACTCAATACATGACGGAATAGAACAAGTTAACTGCTGAGAACATCAGACTCTGGGTTAAATCATTTACTCTGCAGAATCACGCTGACAGACAAAACCAAAGGGCCATGTATGATATATGAATGGTATATACTGAAAGATTTAGGTTTAGGTTTCTTGCTACAGTGTAATAAAAAAATCACACCAAGCAAGTGATTTGGTGATTTGGAATGAAGTCACAGATTAGACAGGAAAGTTTCCAAATTAAATGAAAATGAGAAGAACAAACTCACAATTTTCATGTTCCCCGTACATAAAAATTATTGTGTGTACCCACAAACTATAAGGTGACTTGCAACTCTTGTTGCATAGAATATTTTCATGTAAGAGTGTGGCCATACAGATTACCGGTAACCGTAGACTGAAAAGTAAAGGTATAATTTATTGTGCCACATTACTCTCTTAACATGGAGATGGTCTATAAATAATGCAAGTAACTGGAGCTTCATCTTTATTTATTCATAATTTTATGTGGGAAACTGCATTTATACTTTTTGGTTACAGCCTGAATAGATGGCTTAACCAAAGTCACACCTGTCCAACATGTCGAAAGAGCACCTCAAAACCAACAGTACTGTTCTTTGATGTGTCAGACTTGGACAGCACAAACACTGCAGATGATGTAGAAAGTCTCAAGGTACCTTTTTAAAATTGTGTATGATAATTTTTAATTGCTACTGTAAGATAAGTTAAATTGAAATGTATTAATTTTTGCAACCTATACATGAATGTTTTGGAATGAGAACCGGCAACCTGTTAGCTCAGTTGGTAGAGCATCGGGATACCATGCGGGAGGTCGTGGGTTCAAACCCCAGTCAGACCAACAGTCAGGGTCTTTAAATAATTGAGGAGAAAGTGCTGCCTTTGTAATGACATCTACAAATGGTTAGACTTTCTATTCTTTTCGGGTAAGGATGATAACCCATAGGTCCCACCTCACAGTACGATACTTCCACTTAATCTGACTCTGTGGGAAGTAAAAGAACCACTAGGGATGTAACAAAACTCTGGCAGTGACCACCCTTAGTGTCTGTCCTAAGGGGGGAAGATGTCAATTGGGACGTGTGTCCTGTTTCACTCTGCCATCATTGCGGTTGATTCCACAGTGACAAAATCATTAGATTCAGAGAAGAAATTAAATCTGTTTGAGCATTCATTTGACTAGACATGTACCTATGTCAAATACATTTTGTTGTTGCCTTAATAACTTAAATTATGCCAAGACTGGAATTTGAACAAAATTAAAAAAAAATGGTGTTCTTATTTCAGACAAACAAATGTCTTTCTCACACATGTTAAACACTGGTTCTGGCACACTTTTTCTTGCATTGTTTTCCACGAAACTTGGCTCACAAAGTCGCCAAGTTTTGTGGAAAACGATGCAAGAAAAAATGTCCAGAACCAGTGTTTTACATGTGTGTGAGAAAAATCAAGTCGCGCATCTTCGAGGCCAGAAATATTTTTCCAATTGAAGAAATATCTGCACCAGAATATACGCTAAAATGGCAGCCGCAAGATTTTCATCAAAAGTTCTGCGAATGTTTTACAGGCCAATCATGTAGGAGGTAAATAGAAACCTCCCTCAACCATTGTGGCCTGGTTTGGTTGTAAATTATGACATGTTTCTGATTTCCCAAACCAATCTTTTGGAGAATGGATGTATCGGAAGGAAATGAAAACAATGATCATCTTGCATTTGCAACAGAAATGAAACCAAAGGTTACTGACTTGGTTGCAAGTGAAATTAGAAAGTTAAAAAGAGTAAAAGTGTTTTTTGGGTTACAAGTAAAATTTTCAATGGAAAGAAATGATGAAACACAATACATGGATCATTATTTTCAAGAAAAAGAATTGCACATTTTCGAGAGAGATGATGAGGAAGAAATTGAACAAAAATTTGATGAATTCATTGAAAAACAAAAGGTGAAATAGAGGCCTAGTCAGTGAAAGGATCAGGATGGGTTCTAGAATAAATAATAGTTGCTTACGTGAATGTCGCACAATATCAGCCACTCTGGGGAGGAACTTATTTACCTCTCCAAGCCAATCTGGCAAAAAAGGCCATTATAAAAAAAATACAAAACAGAGACAGTGAATGCCTGAAGTGGGCACTCAGAGCCGCTTTATTCCCCCCAAAAGATGGAATGAGAATCCGCAAAGACCAAGCAAATATCCGGTCAACGATGGCATTAAGTATGAAGGCATCGAATTTCCAACCCCAGTGAAACAGATTGATAAACTCGAGAAACAAAATAGAGACTTCGCAATAAATGTCTTTGGCTGGGAAAATGAACATGTGATAGTACACAGAATAAGCAGGAAAGAAACAAATGAGGATAAACCTGATGTTGATTGAGTCGGGTGAGAGGCAACACTATTGTTATGTAAAAAGAGAAAGCATACTGCTGTTTGATAAGACAAAGAATAATAAAACATACTTTTGCATGATGTGCCTAACTGGTTTCACAAGAGCAGCCCTTCTCGAGAACAACAAAAACTATTGCAATGGAGTGAACAGCAGGCCAACAAGGATCGAGATGCCAGAAGAGGGGAAAAACACCCTTTTTCCAAATCATCACAAACAAATGAAGGTGCCGTATGTGATATACTGGTATGCAGACTTTGAAGCTTTGGTCAGAAAGATTCCTGGCTGTGAGCGTGGGGAAGGGATAAAGACAAGATACACCGAGAAGACAGAATGTCATGAGGCTTGTGGCTTTTCGTACACAGTTGTAAGAAGCAACGGCTTTGCCACACAACCAGTGGTTTACAGAGGTGAGAATGCCGTCAAAGTGTTTCAGAACTCACTTGTGAAGGTTGAGACAAAGTTAAGAGAGGGTCTGGCAATTTCAAAGCCACTTGTGATGACGGCAAAAGATTGGGAAAACACAAAAATGCGACAGAATGTCATATTTGTAATAAAAGTTTGATAAAAGATTTCTTCTTGGACTCAATACCAGTTCACGACCATGACACAGGCAAGTATTGTGACCAAAGCCACAAAAGCTGTTATTATGTTGCACTCAAAGAAATGCAATTAATTGGGTCAAAAAGAGAAAGAAAAGAAAGAGACAAAATCGACCAATGGATTGCAAACAAGAAGAAAACATGTTTGTTCCATGCAGAACCTCTGCTGAAGCAAAACTGCAAAGACTCTGTAAAGGACCATTGCCACATGACAGGCAAGTACCACGGAGCTGCGCACAATGCATGCAATCTGAAATTGCAAATAAAACCCAAAACAGAGAAGATACCAGTTGTATTTCACAACTTGAGGGGCTACGACACACACCACCTGATGCAAGCAATGTCACGGCTGCAGAAAGAGGTGAAATGCATTGCCAACAACATGGAAAAATACATCACATTTTCAGTCGGAGGTCTGCATTTCATTGACAGCTTGAACTTTCTACAATTAAACTTTGATTCACTTGTAAGCGCAACACCAAAGGAGGCATTAAAAATAACATCAACCATTTCAAAAGAAAGCGAACTGCTTTACAAAAAGGGCATCTACCCTTACGAGTACATGGACTCATGGGAAAGATTCAGCAAGACAACCCTGCCGGACAAAGAGAAATTTTACAGCAAACTCAATGATGAGCACATAACTGATGAAGAGTATGCACTCGCTGAGAAGGTCTGGAGACTTTCGAATGCAAAGCATTGGGCAACTATCACGATCTTTATGTGAAAACGGATGTCGCAATTCTGGCGGATGATTTTGAGAACTTTGATAACCTCTGCCGAAAGCAGTATGGGTTGGATCCGGTGCATTATTACAGGTCGCCAGGACTGCTTTGGTTACAAGAAAAATGAAGTTGTCAATCAAGCTCTCAGTTGTTTTTGAGCCCATGTAAGTCTCGTACCTTTTGAAATATTTCTCAACATCTTTATTGGAGAGGCATTTCACCTCCTCATGTGTCAACCGCACTCCGATGGCCTCTTTGGCTTTGCCTGTCAACACCAGCATGGCCACCTGCTCATGAAGAGCAGGAATGTCAGGCCCTGGAGCGACCCAAGTCCAGAACCCCACCAGCTGGCCTACTTGACGGCTCGGCTTCCAGCATGTTCATAACGTCTGCAAGTGCATGCTCTTTTTCAGCCATTGTGCATTGCTTCACAACAAATGTATCCAACTTTCATTTTTTAATTCAAAACAACTCATGTCCAAAGGGGAAGCAATGCGAGAACACGATATGAGCAAAATTTTGTGCTTTCATCTTTGAAATCAAATCTTTGTACTCATCCTGGGAGAGTTCGTCGGCAAAATCATCAAAGATGGCCTTCCTTGTCTTGGCTGAGGGGATATAAAACATAACGACTGCCTTTATATTATCCCGGAAGGAAGCCGTGATGCTGGTGTATTTCTGGGTTAGCACCCAAATGCTGATGCCAAAATGTTGAGCAGAAAAGGCGAGATCCACCAGCTGGCCTGTGCGCCCTTTTACATCTTTCTAGGCTGCACAGTCATCGAGGATTATAAGCATGTTGGTGCCTACAGAAATCATTGTCATGAGCTTCAACCAAATTTCCAACTCGTGCTGCTTGCATATTATCACATCCACCCATGGATCATTTTCACCAAATCAGTGGTAGGTCTCGTTGTACGCAAATGTCTGGCAGATAAGCACAATGTAGTTGAACTTGCCATGGAAAGGGCCCATGAGCTGGTTCACCACAAACCTTTTTTTTCCTGAATTAGTTGGACCAACAATGAGAGCATTTAATGGGATGTTGCTCGGGTTCATTTCTGTATCAGTATTCCACAAATACTAATTACCAATTTAATATGTTGAACTGCAAGTCACTAATTACAAAGATGTGGCAGTTTGCATTGCCTGAGCCACTGGCATCCCGCTTGAGTTCAAGCGGGACCCCGTCTGTGCTGTTCATGAGACGCTTGCCACTGCTGTGCATCACCTTGCAAATTGATAAAAAACCCCAACTTGTCGGTGTAGAACTTCATCATATTCATATACTGCGTTTTATTTTTTGTCTTGACAAAGGAGGGGCTGACTTCCCCCCAATTGTCCTTGCCTTCGATGCTGCTGTTGTACGCCATGTTGGGTGCACCATTCACCGTGATGCTGACTTTCAACAGCTGAGGGTTTTTGTCCCCCGCGCCAAAGAGGATCTTGTTGAGATCCTCGATCTGAATACCCTCGAGAATCATGTTGTCCCGCTCCACTTGTGAGAGGAAAAGGTCTTCCCAGGTGTTGAAGATGTCATACGCCACTGTTTCCTGCAGAATTCTGTCATCATACATCACAACCATCTTGTCGATCAGAGCATGTGTGATATTTTGAACGAGGAAGTTGTTGGCATCACCTCCAGCTAAGTCAATGTTGGAAAGAAGTGAGAACCTCATTCTCATTTAGTTTGGGCACTGAAACGTATAGCATCTCTCTGGGGCTTGCTTCGCTATGATGAAAGGTGATGCGTTTTACCGCGCGCTCTGCTTTCATTGAGCGGGGATTTTTCTCATTGTGTGTTGGCCAAAAGTTTGCTTGCACAGCCATGATTATAACGCAGCAGAATTAAAAAGTTTAATTGAAAATAAATTCAAAGATATCTATACACAATGGCGGAAGGTGGTTATGAAAACCCTGCTTATAATTCTGAGGTGTGGCATGACGACGATGACGACAACGATGAGTAAGAAGTCAATAGAACACAGCCCTTTCAACCAGGCTCTGCATCCACACCATATCATGGTGGTGAAGAAATTAAGATGCAAACAAGGTTGCGTGAAACGAGTGGGCTTCCAGACACTTCTTTGATGAAAACCTTCCTCTGCCATTCAGGGGGCATACAAGGTTTGAGTGAGAGAGTTTTCGGCATTACAGGAGAAAAAAAACAACCACCGTTACAGAGACAAGGAGATTCATAAAAGTTAAGTACCCCAATGTCGACTTTAATAAGATAGAAGTGGGTGGTTGGGAAATAAATTTTGAAGATAAAGAATCAGAAACCGGGGACATAGTCCTGCATGGCCCAAGAGGTGGCAGGAGAAAATTATTGTTAAAAAGGCCATTCCTTTGGGCTTTCCGATACTTTCATAAGAAAGAACTCTCTGGCTTTTGGGGAAAAAGCTGAAATGCTTAAAACAGCAGCTGAGGCTGCTGTCATGGAAGAATGCCAGAGATTAAAAAAGCCAGTTCCACAACTACAATAGGTGGAAAGTATAAATGCCAAAAAGAAAAACACAAGCAAGAAGTGCGAGATCTGAAAGTCAGACTCAATCAAACTCAAGCTAAAATTGATGCAATCCAAGGTGGACATGGTTCATATCTTGAAAATGAATCAGAAGTGCACAGGCTAAAGCAACTGAAAAAGAATTTACAAACTGATTTTGAAAACGTGAAATAAGAGGTGGCTGCCCTTGACAAGCAAGCGAAGCAGAAGGCAAAAGAACAAGCAAAGGTAGACCAACTCAGGGCAAGCCTTGCGGCAAAAGAGAGTGAAAGAAACACTCAACAAGGCAAGAACACTGAAAGAGCAAGAGGCTGAGCTGCTTCAGAAGCAAATCCAGCAAGACAGGGAAATTATCAGAAATGGGGACACTTCACCTTCTGACAAAGAAGCCACGGAAGAAAGAGTGGTGGAAAGAACTGAGGAGCTTACGCCATTACCAACTCCTTGGAAGCCACCGGCAAAGCGCTGGGAAACAAGATGAAAGAGATCGGCAAAAAAACAGCTTTGCTTATGCCCGGTCTGCTCCGATCGATTGTTTCTTTTCTCTTCAAAACTGCTGGCCAGGCCATCAGTTTTCTGGCTGGGCACACCTGGTTGCTGATTTTGGCTGTTGTGGCCTTTCTGATGGAGACCTATATCAAAAAGCGGCGTTAACGGAATGACAAGAACATCAAACCCGCAACTGCAACCACGCCAACACCTATGGAGCCTGGCATTGGCATTGGTTCTTCTTGCTCCGTTGGTGTTAACTCTTGTTTGAGGAGCAGGATGTTTTGTTGGGGCTGCAGGTGTTGTCTTTTTTTTGCCGCTTTATGGAAAGGATTGGAAGGGTGGCTGTTTGGCGGGTCAATCTTAAAGGCCCCCCTCTGTCACACGAAGGGCCGCTTTTTTTGTGCTCTGATTCACGTTGTTTATTCCGAGCTTCATTCCTGCTCCAGCTTGTTTGAGCTGGTTGTTGTAACCAACCATGCTTTCTGTGTTAATAACCATGCGCAAGGACATTATCCAAGTCCCGGGGGCAACCGCAAAATTCAGGCGCACCTTTGCCTTATCAACAGTGAGCTGATAGCACTGAACACTCTTTAAAATATCAGGCATTCTAATCGCATCCTCGAGGAGAGTGAGGAAGTTTCTCTGTGCCTCCTTTTCTCTTCTGCCGTTGCCAAGGATGCTGCTGCGGGCGTTCAGCTGTGCACCCAAGATGCAGTACACGAACACTTCAATCAACTGATTCATGCACACCAGCCTGCTTTGGGTGAGCCCCTGCCCGGTGTTGGGGACGAAGTGCTCAAACTGTCTGTCTGCCCCTTGGTCATTTCTTATGTAGTCCAGCTTGTTTCCATCCGAGTCTGTGCCACCCTCATCAGCAAATCTTTAGTTGGATGGATTGGAAAGGGGCATTGGGTACTGCCATAACTTTTGCACAAAGTCGCCATCATCATAGTGGATGAACACGTAGCCGAGGCCGTGATTTTGCCCGAATGTGAAGTGAAAGTCAGAGCTTGGATCAACACCAAATTCTGCACAAATACGTCTGTAGGAAACTTCATCATATTTATTGTTTTTGTTGTCAACATTGGGGTCATCTGCCAGAGAGGAAAATCCTTGCATTCCACCCATCTCATACAATATGCGTCTTGTTGTGAAATAAACGTGGAAGAGGAAGAAAGAACGAAGCTGCGGACTAAGGTTCAGACTTGAGTCGCTTAATAACTCACATGAGACTCCACCGTCGGTTGTTACACACCACAGCGCAATGTTCAGCTGCTGAGTCCAAAAGCTCATGTGCGAACCGCCAAGCCATTGTCTTGCATATTTTGATGTTGTGAATTTAATCTGCGTGTCCTTGAAAATCTGCCTGAACTGTGTGGCGAAAAAATCTGTCGGTGTGACATAAATATTTTGCTCCTTGTTCAGGGTTTCGCCAATGTTTGTTTGTATATTTTTTGACAAATCAACTGCTGGGATTGGTCTTGGTGATTGATTGCTTATTGAAAGTTGATATGGAAACCCGCCATCTTGATGCAATCCAAGGGCGCTTTTCATAGCTCAAGACCAATATTTGCTGTCTGAACCCGAAAATGCTTTTCAGATAGTCTGGCCCAGCTTTGAAATAAATTTCTGCTGTTGCCTTGCGGTTTGGTGCAAAATCAACCTGCACAACTTGCTCTTGTCAGCATTTGGGTATTTTGCAAGAAAAAGCGCCCATGCCTTGTTTTGAGCGGCTTCTGCGATTTTTTGAGCTTCAGGGGTTTGCATCCATTGCAACAGAGCAGCCATCTTTATGAAGACAATGTAATATTTTCAATTGAATGTAAATGTGCACCTTTAAATAAGATGATTGTGCTTACAATTGTCACGACTTCAAAACGGGGAAACTGTTCACTTCAAAGAACCCATTCTGAACCCAAGGTTTGTCAGACTTCTCTCTTGCTCACTTTTCAACAATGTGGAGCAATTTAAAACAAAATGGCAGTTTATTTGCAAAGTCGGTGATCAGACTTTTGAAGAGGTTATTTGGTCTGGGCACTGTAATGTGGATAATCTTGCGGAGCGTTTGAAAAAAGCCTTTTCCGAAATAAACAAAACCGTTTCAACCCACATGCTGGCACATGCATTAATAATTGAAAAAATAAGGAAACAGACAGTTTTGGGGTTGACGAGAATCTTTCAGAAGTGCTTGGCACTACCCCCAACAAATGATTCAAAACATTTATCTGTTGGCTTAACACCCCAAAAAGCTATTACACCCATTGTGATCTTGTCCCCAAAGAATACAACTTGCATAACCAACCGCAAACCAAGTGATATTCTGGTTTGCATTCCAATTTCTGGAAAGCCGCAAGAGTTTCATATCCTCATGTTAGGGAACACAAACACACAGGATGGATGCCACGTTTATTCTACACAAGACCCCAAAGCATTCTGGGGCATAACACGTGATTGGGGGTTATGACGTAAATGATGTAACATCCACCATTTTGTCGAAAAAAAAATACAAATAACCAATCTTTATGCGTAGTGCTGTTCTGGCAGTTACTCTTGTAATGTTCAACTACAAGGAAACGTTCAAATAAAGGGTTCATCAATGCATTGGTGTTCATTAAGTCTCACTCCAAGCCTACAGATTGAAGCGGGTTGGCACTTTGATGAGTGTTCCTGAGTGGGTCCTTACTTCGTTGGCTGGTCTCAGGTTCCTCTCTGCTTCAATGTTGATTGGCCTATTGGTGGGCTTAGGTAAATCCAGTGTTTGTAGTGTCCTCTGTTGCTGCTGATTTGGTGTGCACAACTGGAATTCTGGATCAGGGAGGTGGACATCTGAATTGTGATGCTGGACTTCTGGTTCTGGATTTTGGTTCTGATCACAGTCTGGATAACTAGCTTGTTGTGGAGATTGCAGCTGCTTTGGGGGAATAGGCCCTGGTGTACCTGTGGCAAGCTCAGGTTGTGTAAGCAGTTGATCTTCCTCATATGAAAATGGTGCTGTGTCACTGGCTTGCAGAGACATGTAATTCTAGGACCCAGGTAGTGGAGCTGCAGCCCACCTTATCTGTGCTCTATTTCTGCAAATCTTTTCATACAAAGTAGTTACGGTGTACGATCTGGGTGAGGAGACTTTCTCTACAATACCATGAGGCCAAGCAGAGTGCTTGTGCTGAGGATTGGGTTTGGCATAAACCCACTGGCCAGGCTGAATTACACCACGTGGAAGTACTCCCGTCTTCCTGTCATAGTACTGTTTTGCTCTAGACCAGCGTGCACTAATCTCGGTCTTAACGGTAGCAGGGTATGCAACTTCTGGCTGTAGAAGCGCTGGGGTCATAGGGAGGAATCCCCTTGTGCGACGGGAGATAAGTCTTTGAGTTGGAGAGTGTTCCTGTCCTTGCTGTGGAGTATTTTGGTCGTCCAGAAGAGCAAGATGAATATCCTTGTTCTTCTCTCTTGATAATCTTCACGGCTGCCTCTGCTTTGCCATTTCCTTGCGACCAATACGGGGAGGAGGTCACATGTTCAAAACCATAGTCAGAGGCAAATTGCTTGTATTCAGTACTGATGAATTGCAGACCATTGTCCGTGAACAAATGATCTGTTACCCCGAACCTTGCAAAGTGTGCTTTGGTGAACTTCGTTACTGTTGCTGTGAGTGTATTGGGTAATATGTCGATTTCTACCCAATCACTATAATGGCATGTAGTGACCAAATGCCACTTTCCTTCCCACATGAGAATGTCTTGACTGACTAATGACCATGGGTGGTCTGGAATGTCATGACTGAGCATGGGTTCTTTTGGGACTTGACTAGCGTACTGAGCACACACCAAACATGACCTGCATTTATTCTTGATATCTGAGGTCATACCAGGCCAGAAGAGGGACACCTTAGCTCTTCGAATACACGAACCTGCACCAAAGTGTGTTTTGTGGATTTTCTCCAGCATAGCTGATCTCATTGAGCGTGGAATGACTGCTTGCTGTCCTTTGTACACAATACCATCTGACACAGATAGTTCATCTTTGAAGGTGAAGTAAGGTCACACTAAAGGATCCACCCGTGCTTTGCTAGTTGGCCAGCCAGTCATTACCAGAAGTGATAACTTTTGTAGAATGGGGTCCATTGCTGTTTGCTCTCGCAAGGCGTACAGGGTAGCATCGGAGATGCCAGGGTTGTCCAATGACATAATTTCCAATTCCACTCTAAAGATGTGCTCTCCCGAGAGATTGGCTGTGAAAAGCTGGGGCAGAGGTGGTCTGGATAAGGTGTCAGTAATAAATTGCTGTGCCCCTTTCTTGTACTTCACCACAAATGATCAGCGTTGTAGCCTCATACGCATGGCCTGTAATCGGTGGGGTGCTTTGTGGAGAGGTTTTTTAAAGATACTCTCTAGTGGTTGATGATCTGTTTGGACGGTGATATCTGGCTTTCCATAAAGCAGACTGTCCCATTTGTCAAAAGCCAAGCATATTGCTAGACATTTCATCTTGATAACCGCATATCTTTGCTCGGTCTCTGTTAGAGTGTTTGAGAAAAAAGCCACTGTTTGATCATTTTGGAGGAGTGCCCCACCAACGTCAACACCAGAGGCATCTACCTGAAGTGTTACTGGCAACTGAGGATTGAAGTAACGTAAGACAGGAGCATGAGCAATTAGATTCTTGGACCCGGCAAAAGCTATGTCATGTGCAGCAGTCCAATGGAAGGTGACGTCTTTGCAGGTTAAGTCTCTCAGAGGCTTGACCACATCACTCAACTGTGGGCAGAACCTGGCCAGGAAGTTAAGCATTCCTCTTTGATTTTTGCATGTCTGGCTACTGGTTGTCCATGAATTGCATCATGGACTGGGGTTACTGTTGGGTCCAAATCAAAAGAAACAGGCCTGCCAAACTGTCCCAATCCTTTATCTACATCAGGAAATGCTTCCAGCACCCACTCCAGAGTTATGTTGTCAGGTCTAGTTGGGGGCAGAGGAGTGACATCGGACATATGCGGCGAAAAGACTGGTTCTGGAATCCTAGGCACGGTTTTGACAGGCGAGTTGTCAGCTGTTGGAGGTGGTGTTTGGATTGCACTGTAAGGTTTCTGGGCTGGTGCATTAACCCGTGATCCAACTGAGTGGACTTCATCTGCACGAATCTTCACCAGATCCAGCTTCACACAATCTGAGCCAGACAAAAGTGGGGGCTTTCCTTGTATTTGCGAGTCTCTCAACACATGAAATATGAGAATGTGGTACCCTGTGGTGGTTTCGACCAGCAGCTCTAATTTGCCCATGGGTGTAAGTTTAGAGTTGTTGTAGATAAATAAAGTGCTTTGCTAGGGGTTAGGTAATCTTTAAGCTTCTGCCCCAGAGGGATCAAAGAGAGGGCAAGTTTTTCTGGCAGCGTGTTACATGTGGAGGCAGTATCCAACTGCACTCTGACTGACTTGGTCATGGTCTTTTCAAGTGGCTGAAAAATTTATGGCCCACCCCAGGGTTGGACAGGCCTTGTGCATTGCTGGTTTTGTATCCACCTCATCCTCCATTGCCTGGGGTGTTGATAACTTGGCATCAAGTTGGTGTGCCTGGGGTTTAGGGCTCATAGGTTCCGAGGCTTTGGCAACAGGAGGTGCCCCCATTCGACACTACTGGGCAAAGTGTCCAATTCTCCCACAGCCCTTCTTAGAGCATCGTTTGTTTGAAGCTGGGCATATCAAACAAGGGTGTACTAGACCTGCCCAGTACTGGCAGGCATCAACTTTACCCTGCAGGTTAGTCAGATTTTGACCCCAATTTTGCTCTGATTTTAGTGGTTTCTTTGTGCTTGCATAGTTTACTTGTTCCATAGGCCCTTTTGCCTGCTGCATTATTGCTTTGGCCTTCTCACACTGTTCAAAGTTCTTAGCTATTTGCAACATAGTCTTGAATGGGACTATTTCTTTACTGATCCTATCTCTGTGTCCTTTATCCAGTAGTTTAGACATCAGTTTCTCATTGTTGATCCTAGATATGAATTTATCCCTGAGTAACTGGTCCTCACATTTGTCACAGTACTTGAGTCTCCTACTTCGTTGTTTGACTCATCCTTCCCAGGCTGTGACAGATTCTTGATTAATTTTTCCTACTTCATTTGGGCGAACTTTGTCCTCTCAGTTAGAACTCCTTCACTTGCCATGGAGTGCTCCTGCAAGTGCTTGAGAATTATGCCTGGTTCCTTTCTATCATCATCTGACATTTGAAAACCCTGCACTAGGTTTTGAAGTTCTTCATTACCAGCGATGGCAGAACGAAAAGCTGCCATAGCTTTGCCTTTTGCCAGCCATAGTGGCACAGTGGGTGCTGGTTCTGCCCCTTCTTCAGCTGGAGCAGGAAGTGGCTCGCTATCGTACCATCCATTGAGCTTGCACCAATCTTTGAACATCTGAATGAACTTCTCACAATTTCGTCGTAGGTCTCCTGTAGTCGAAAAGGTCGGCAGCATTATTGCTGCGTTTCCCTGTCCTGACCACACTGCCATTGTCACTTTGTCTTGATTTTCTGAGTACAGGGATGAGTGTTCGAGAAGCAAACTCTAAGACACCATGTTAGGGAACACAAACACACAAGATGGACGCCACGTTTATTCTACACAAGATCCCAAAGCATGCTGGGGCATAACACGTGATGATGGGGTTATGATGTAACACTCAGAATTTTCAAAACAACACACGTCACGCAGAACTTCATCAATTTGTAAATAACATCACATTAACTGTCAAAGACGAAAGTGGCAACACATTTGACTTTGTTGGAGTACAACTTCATTTCGAATTGGAGAGTATTAAATTAATTGTAATAAAACATGTCTTCCGCAAATGTGTTGTCGAGTGCACCGCCCAAGGGTATTGAGGAGCAACAATACACACCACGCTATCCAAACCTCCCCGCAACAAATGATGCTGAGACTTTCCAGCTGACTGAAATAAGGAAAATTGAAAAACAGATTTCCAATGACAGGGTTTTCATTAATTTTTCAATTAAAAGGGAACCTGGTGTGGAGTAGCCAGGTACCCTGAGTGAATTTGATGGACAGAGCTTTCAATTTTGCACCTAAAAAAGCTGGGTATGCCCTTCACAGTATACAGGTGCCGGTACCTGGGTCCCGGCTTCTAATACAATCACTGCAACGAGGTCAAGCACTACAGGCTTGCGTTGAAGAAATACAAAAAAGTTTGGAAAGTGATTAACTATCCCGTGGCTGGTCTCAGCTTTGCGACAACAGTTGTCTTTATGAGCTGTTGCAACATCACTCACTAGTGTCAAGATTGTTGTGGGTGCTCTTCTTGTTGCAATTGGGGCTTTATGCAGTGTGGTTTCCGCAACCATGACGATCATCAATAATGAGATTGAAAGGAAAGTGAATAAACACTCAAGAATCCATGCTATGGCTGTCTCAAAACATGACTTTATAAACAGCTCTGTCTCCAGAGCTCTCGATGACAACACAGTTTCTGGCATTGAGTTCAAAATCATCAGACGTGAAATGCAGAAATATCTTTATGCTCAAACTTTGCGAAAAAACAAACCAATACACCCCCGCCAGATCTTGAAAAGACCAAGAACGAGATTCAAGAAGATTTTCTAAAAAAATCATGGCGACCAGCGCAGCTTTGAGCTAAAATTTGAGGGAAAAACACAAAATTCTATCTCAACATTTTTAAAACATAAATTGAATATTGCTTGAATATAACAAAATGACTGTGCTGTTACACTTGGTTTTCTATGTTTTCACAGAGTTTTCAACACCTGTATGGCAAAAAGAGGCCAGATGTATAACATGTCAAGTTGTTGAAGCCATGTGTGAAGCAGAAAAAGATTGAATTCATGTTTTCCCTGCATTGGTTTGACTACAACAGAAGTATTTAAATTTGAACCACAGTCATGACCTTGTGTCAAAATATGGTGTCATTTGGTTTTCTTTCAAATTAGCTGACATTATTTTTTAAGCTGCTTGAAACAAAAGCTTTTCAAAAAATCTGTCTGATGCATCAGACAACCCTGCATTAATTAATTAAAAAAACTACTTACGCACAAGCCGACATCTTAAAAAATCAGTTGATTAAGAACTGCTTGGATGTAAGCCGACGTCTTCAAAAGTCAGTTTATTAAAAGCCTGCTTATGCGAAAGCCAACATCTTCAAAAATCAGTTTTTTAAAAAACCTGCTTACGCATAAGCCAAAATGTGAAGCATTTTCATCACCCCCAAAAACGTGGTAAATATGACTAACAATAGCAATTTGATGACTCATTTGAAAGGGAAACCCCCAAACAAAGTTCCTGTCTAATATGCTAATTATTCATGACAAAAGAAAAGGTCACACAACAGTTTCCGCTTCACCAGAATTTCAAAAAGTCTTCTTCATAGTCTTCAGGGTCAAACCAAGGTAGTTCAATATAGTGTTTTTTGTCTCCCTTTCTCAGACATAAGTCACAAAGTCCATTTTGGCTGCAAGTGCTGTATCTTTTTGAAACCAATATCCTCGTAATTCGTTCTCGTTTTTTGCAGAAAGGGGCTTCAAAAAGAACCTTATTAACCACATCCCATCTCAGATCTGCTCACTGGCTCATTTTTTATTTTGAGATACTCCTTGTAAATCCTTTCCCGAAGATCTGGAGGAAGGTTTTGAATTGCTTCGGAAAGATGATAGCTGTTTGATCCACTGGCTGCCATCTTGGTGTATATACCGTTGCAGATATTTCTTCAACTGGAAAAATATTTCTGGCACACCTCCAGACATACAGACATTTCTTCGTGTGACGTGTGCGACGGGAGATAAGTCTTTGAGTTGGAGAGTGTTCCTGTCCTTGCTGTGGAGTATTTTGGTCGTCCAGAAGAGCAAGATGAATATCCTTGTTCTTCTCTCTTGATAATCTTCACGGCTGCCTCTGCTTTGCCATTTCCTTGCGACCAATACGGGGAGGAGGTCACATGTTCAAAACCATAGTCAGAGGCAAATTGCTTGTATTCAGTACTGATGAATTGCAGACCATTGTCCGTGAACAAATGATCTGTTACCCCGAACCTTGCAAAGTGTGCTTTGGTGAACTTCGTTACTGTTGCTGTGAGTGTATTGGGTAATATGTCGATTTCTACCCAATCACTATAATGGCATGTAGTGACCAAATGCCACTTTCCTTCCCACATGAGAATGTCTTGACTGACTAATGACCATGGGTGGTCTGGAATGTCATGACTGAGCATGGGTTCTTTTGGGACTTGACTAGCGTACTGAGCACACACCAAACATGACCTGCATTTATTCTTGATATCTGAGGTCATACCAGGCCAGAAGAGGGACACCTTAGCTCTTCGAATACACGAACCTGCACCAAAGTGTGTTTTGTGGATTTTCTCCAGCATAGCTGATCTCATTGAGCGTGGAATGACTGCTTGCTGTCCTTTGTACACAATACCATCTGACACAGATAGTTCATCTTTGAAGGTGAAGTAAGGTCACACTAAAGGATCCACCCGTGCTTTGCTAGTTGGCCAGCCAGTCATTACCAGAAGTGATAACTTTTGTAGAATGGGGTCCATTGCTGTTTGCTCTCGCAAGGCGTACAGGGTAGCATCGGAGATGCCAGGGTTGTCCAATGACATAGTTTCCAATTCCACTCTAAAGATGTGCTCTCCCGAGAGATTGGCTGTGAAAAGCTGGGGCAGAGGTGGTCTGGATAAGGTGTCAGTAATAAATTGCTGTGCCCCTTTCTTGTACTTCACCACAAATGATCAGCGTTGTAGCCTCATACGCATGGCCTGTAATCGGTGGGGTGCTTTGTGGAGAGGTTTTTTAAAGATACTCTCTAGTGGTTGATGATCTGTTTGGACGGTGATATCTGGCTTTCCATAAAGCAGACTGTCCCATTTGTCAAAAGCCAAGCATATTGCTAGACATTTCATCTTGATAACCGCATATCTTTGCTCGGTCTCTGTTAGAGTGTTTGAGAAAAAAGCCACTGTTTGATCATTTTGGAGGAGTGCCCCACCAACGTCAACACCAGAGGCATCTACCTGAAGTGTTACTGGCAACTGAGGATTGAAGTAACGTAAGACAGGAGCATGAGCAATTAGATTCTTGGACCCGGCAAAAGCTATGTCATGTGCAGCAGTCCAATGGAAGGTGACGTCTTTGCAGGTTAAGTCTCTCAGAGGCTTGACCACATCACTCAACTGTGGGCAGAACCTGGCCAGGAAGTTAAGCATTCCTCTTTGATTTTTGCATGTCTGGCTACTGGTTGTCCATGAATTGCATCATGGACTGGGGTTACTGTTGGGTCCAAATCAAAAGAAACAGGCCTGCCAAACTGTCCCAATCCTTTATCTACATCAGGAAATGCTTCCAGCACCCACTCCAGAGTTATGTTGTCAGGTCTAGTTGGGGGCAGAGGAGTGACATCGGACATATGCGGCGAAAAGACTGGTTCTGGAATCCTAGGCACGGTTTTGACAGGCGAGTTGTCAGCTGTTGGAGGTGGTGTTTGGATTGCACTGTAAGGTTTCTGGGCTGGTGCATTAACCCGTGATCCAACTGAGTGGACTTCATCTGCACGAATCTTCACCAGATCCAGCTTCACACAATCTGAGCCAGACAAAAGTGGGGGCTTTCCTTGTATTTGCGAGTCTCTCAACACATGAAATATGAGAATGTGGTACCCTGTGGTGGTTTCGACCAGCAGCTCTAATTTGCCCATGGGTGTAAGTTTAGAGTTGTTGTAGATAAATAAAGTGCTTTGCTAGGGGTTAGGTAATCTTTAAGCTTCTGCCCCAGAGGGATCAAAGAGAGGGCAAGTTTTTCTGGCAGCGTGTTACATGTGGAGGCAGTATCCAACTGCACTCTGACTGACTTGGTCATGGTCTTTTCAAGTGGCTGAAAAATTTATGGCCCACCCCAGGGTTGGACAGGCCTTGTGCATTGCTGGTTTTGTATCCACCTCATCCTCCATTGCCTGGGGTGTTGATAACTTGGCATCAAGTTGGTGTGCCTGGGGTTTAGGGCTCATAGGTTCCGAGGCTTTGGCAACAGGAGGTGCCCCCATTCGACACTACTGGGCAAAGTGTCCAATTCTCCCACAGCCCTTCTTAGAGCATCGTTTGTTTGAAGCTGGGCATATCAAACAAGGGTGTACTAGACCTGCCCAGTACTGGCAGGCATCAACTTTACCCTGCAGGTTAGTCAGATTTTGACCCCAATTTTGCTCTGATTTTAGTGGTTTCTTTGTGCTTGCATAGTTTACTTGTTCCATAGGCCCTTTTGCCTGCTGCATTATTGCTTTGGCCTTCTCACACTGTTCAAAGTTCTTAGCTATTTGCAACATAGTCTTGAATGGGACTATTTCTTTACTGATCCTATCTCTGTGTCCTTTATCCAGTAGTTTAGACATCAGTTTCTCATTGTTGATCCTAGATATGAATTTATCCCTGAGTAACTGGTCCTCACATTTGTCACAGTACTTGAGTCTCCTACTTCGTTGTTTGACTCATCCTTCCCAGGCTGTGACAGATTCTTGATTAATTTTTCCTACTTCATTTGGGCGAACTTTGTCCTCTCAGTTAGAACTCCTTCACTTGCCATGGAGTGCTCCTGCAAGTGCTTGAGAATTATGCCTGGTTCCTTTCTATCATCATCTGACATTTGAAAACCCTGCACTAGGTTTTGAAGTTCTTCATTACCAGCGATGGCGGAACGAAAAGCTGCCATAGCTTTGCCTTTTGCCAGCCATAGTGGCACAGTGGGTGCTGGTTCTGCCCCTTCTTCAGCTGGAGCAGGAAGTGGCTCGCTATCGTACCATCCATTGAGCTTGCACCAATCTTTGAACATCTGAATGAACTTCTCACAATTTCGTCGTAGGTCTCCTGTAGTCGAAAAGGTCGGCAGCATTATTGCTGCGACTCCCTGTCCTGACCACACTGCCATTGTCACTTTGTCTTGATTTTCTGAGTACAGGGATGAGTGTTCGAGAAGCAAACTCTAAGACACCATGTTAGGGAACACAAACACACAAGATGGACGCCACGTTTATTCTACACAAGATCCCAAAGCATGCTGGGGCATAACACGTGATGATGGGGTTATGATGTAACACTCAGAATTTTCAAAACAACACACGTCACGCAGAACTTCATCAATTTGTAAATAACATCACATTAACTGTCAAAGACGAAAGTGGCAACACATTTGACTTTGTTGGAGTACAACTTCATTTCGAATTGGAGAGTATTAAATTAATTGTAATAAAACATGTCTTCCGCAAATGTGTTGTCGAGTGCACCGCCCAAGGGTATTGAGGAGCAACAATACACACCACGCTATCCAAACCTCCCCGCAACAAATGATGCTGAGACTTTCCAGCTGACTGAAATAAGGAAAATTGAAAAACAGATTTCCAATGACAGGGTTTTCATTAATTTTTCAATTAAAAGGGAACCTGGTGTGGAGTAGCCAGGTACCCTGAGTGAATTTGATGGACAGAGCTTTCAATTTTGCACCTAAAAAAGCTGGGTATGCCCTTCACAGTATACAGGTGCCGGTACCTGGGTCCCGGCTTCTAATACAATCACTGCAACGAGGTCAAGCACTACAGGCTTGCGTTGAAGAAATACAAAAAAGTTTGGAAAGTGATTAACTATCCCGTGGCTGGTCTCAGCTTTGCGACAACAGTTGTCTTTATGAGCTGTTGCAACATCACTCACTAGTGTCAAGATTGTTGTGGGTGCTCTTCTTGTTGCAATTGGGGCTTTATGCAGTGTGGTTTCCGCAACCATGACGATCATCAATAATGAGATTGAAAGGAAAGTGAATAAACACTCAAGAATCCATGCTATGGCTGTCTCAAAACATGACTTTATAAACAGCTCTGTCTCCAGAGCTCTTGATGACAACACAGTTTCTGGCATTGAGTTCAAAATCATCAGACGTGAAATGCAGAAATATCTTTATGCTCAAACTTTGCGAAAAAACAAACCAATACACCCCCGCCAGATCTTGAAAAGACCAAGAACGAGATTCAAGAAGATTTTCTAAAAAAATCATGGCGACCAGCGCAGCTTTGAGCTAAAATTTGAGGGAAAAACACAAAATTCTATCTCAACATTTTTAAAACATAAATTGAATATTGCTTGAATATAACAAAATGACTGTGCTGTTACACTTGGTTTTCTATGTTTTCACAGAGTTTTCAACACCTGTATGGCAAAAAGAGGCCAGATGTATAACATGTCAAGTTGTTGAAGCCATGTGTGAAGCAGAAAAAGATTGAATTCATGTTTTCCCTGCATTGGTTTGACTACAACAGAAGTATTTAAATTTGAACCACAGTCATGACCTTGTGTCAAAATATGGTGTCATTTGGTTTTCTTTCAAATTAGCTGACATTATTTTTTAAGCTGCTTGAAACAAAAGCTTTTCAAAAAATCTGTCTGATGCATCAGACAACCCTGCATTAATTAATTAAAAAAACTACTTACGCACAAGCCGACATCTTAAAAAATCAGTTGATTAAGAACTGCTTGGATGTAAGCCGACGTCTTCAAAAGTCAGTTTATTAAAAGCCTGCTTATGCGAAAGCCAACATCTTCAAAAATCAGTTTTTTAAAAAACCTGCTTACGCATAAGCCAAAATGTGAAGCATTTTCATCACCCCCAAAAACGTGGTAAATATGACTAACAATAGCAATTTGATGACTCATTTGAAAGGGAAACCCCCAAACAAAGTTCCTGTCTAATATGCTAATTATTCATGACAAAAGAAAAGGTCACACAACAGTTTCCGCTTCACCAGAATTTCAAAAAGTCTTCTTCATAGTCTTCAGGGTCAAACCAAGGTAGTTCAATATAGTGTTTTTTGTCTCCCTTTCTCAGACATAAGTCACAAAGTCCATTTTGGCTGCAAGTGCTGTATCTTTTTGAAACCAATATCCTCGTAATTCGTTCTCGTTTTTTGCAGAAAGGGGCTTCAAAAAGAACCTTATTAACCACATCCCATCTCAGATCTGCTCACTGGCTCATTTTTTATTTTGAGATACTCCTTGTAAATCCTTTCCCGAAGATCTGGAGGAAGGTTTTGAATTGCTTCGGAAAGATGATAGCTGTTTGATCCACTGGCTGCCATCTTGGTGTATATACCGTTGCAGATATTTCTTCAACTGGAAAAATATTTCTGGCACACCTCCAGACATACAGACATTTCTTCGTGTGACGTGTGCGACGGGAGATAAGTCTTTGAGTTGGAGAGTGTTCCTGTCCTTGCTGTGGAGTATTTTGGTCGTCCAGAAGAGCAAGATGAATATCCTTGTTCTTCTCTCTTGATAATCTTCACGGCTGCCTCTGCTTTGCCATTTCCTTGCGACCAATACGGGGAGGAGGTCACATGTTCAAAACCATAGTCAGAGGCAAATTGCTTGTATTCAGTACTGATGAATTGCAGACCATTGTCCGTGAACAAATGATCTGTTACCCCGAACCTTGCAAAGTGTGCTTTGGTGAACTTCGTTACTGTTGCTGTGAGTGTATTGGGTAATATGTCGATTTCTACCCAATCACTATAATGGCATGTAGTGACCAAATGCCACTTTCCTTCCCACATGAGAATGTCTTGACTGACTAATGACCATGGGTGGTCTGGAATGTCATGACTGAGCATGGGTTCTTTTGGGACTTGACTAGCGTACTGAGCACACACCAAACATGACCTGCATTTATTCTTGATATCTGAGGTCATACCAGGCCAGAAGAGGGACACCTTAGCTCTTCGAATACACGAACCTGCACCAAAGTGTGTTTTGTGGATTTTCTCCAGCATAGCTGATCTCATTGAGCGTGGAATGACTGCTTGCTGTCCTTTGTACACAATACCATCTGACACAGATAGTTCATCTTTGAAGGTGAAGTAAGGTCACACTAAAGGATCCACCCGTGCTTTGCTAGTTGGCCAGCCAGTCATTACCAGAAGTGATAACTTTTGTAGAATGGGGTCCATTGCTGTTTGCTCTCGCAAGGCGTACAGGGTAGCATCGGAGATGCCAGGGTTGTCCAATGACATAGTTTCCAATTCCACTCTAAAGATGTGCTCTCCCGAGAGATTGGCTGTGAAAAGCTGGGGCAGAGGTGGTCTGGATAAGGTGTCAGTAATAAATTGCTGTGCCCCTTTCTTGTACTTCACCACAAATGATCAGCGTTGTAGCCTCATACGCATGGCCTGTAATCGGTGGGGTGCTTTGTGGAGAGGTTTTTTAAAGATACTCTCTAGTGGTTGATGATCTGTTTGGACGGTGATATCTGGCTTTCCATAAAGCAGACTGTCCCATTTGTCAAAAGCCAAGCATATTGCTAGACATTTCATCTTGATAACCGCATATCTTTGCTCGGTCTCTGTTAGAGTGTTTGAGAAAAAAGCCACTGTTTGATCATTTTGGAGGAGTGCCCCACCAACGTCAACACCAGAGGCATCTACCTGAAGTGTTACTGGCAACTGAGGATTGAAGTAACGTAAGACAGGAGCATGAGCAATTAGATTCTTGGACCCGGCAAAAGCTATGTCATGTGCAGCAGTCCAATGGAAGGTGACGTCTTTGCAGGTTAAGTCTCTCAGAGGCTTGACCACATCACTCAACTGTGGGCAGAACCTGGCCAGGAAGTTAAGCATTCCTCTTTGATTTTTGCATGTCTGGCTACTGGTTGTCCATGAATTGCATCATGGACTGGGGTTACTGTTGGGTCCAAATCAAAAGAAACAGGCCTGCCAAACTGTCCCAATCCTTTATCTACATCAGGAAATGCTTCCAGCACCCACTCCAGAGTTATGTTGTCAGGTCTAGTTGGGGGCAGAGGAGTGACATCGGACATATGCGGCGAAAAGACTGGTTCTGGAATCCTAGGCACGGTTTTGACAGGCGAGTTGTCAGCTGTTGGAGGTGGTGTTTGGATTGCACTGTAAGGTTTCTGGGCTGGTGCATTAACCCGTGATCCAACTGAGTGGACTTCATCTGCACGAATCTTCACCAGATCCAGCTTCACACAATCTGAGCCAGACAAAAGTGGGGGCTTTCCTTGTATTTGCGAGTCTCTCAACACATGAAATATGAGAATGTGGTACCCTGTGGTGGTTTCGACCAGCAGCTCTAATTTGCCCATGGGTGTAAGTTTAGAGTTGTTGTAGATAAATAAAGTGCTTTGCTAGGGGTTAGGTAATCTTTAAGCTTCTGCCCCAGAGGGATCAAAGAGAGGGCAAGTTTTTCTGGCAGCGTGTTACATGTGGAGGCAGTATCCAACTGCACTCTGACTGACTTGGTCATGGTCTTTTCAAGTGGCTGAAAAATTTATGGCCCACCCCAGGGTTGGACAGGCCTTGTGCATTGCTGGTTTTGTATCCACCTCATCCTCCATTGCCTGGGGTGTTGATAACTTGGCATCAAGTTGGTGTGCCTGGGGTTTAGGGCTCATAGGTTCCGAGGCTTTGGCAACAGGAGGTGCCCCCATTCGACACTACTGGGCAAAGTGTCCAATTCTCCCACAGCCCTTCTTAGAGCATCGTTTGTTTGAAGCTGGGCATATCAAACAAGGGTGTACTAGACCTGCCCAGTACTGGCAGGCATCAACTTTACCCTGCAGGTTAGTCAGATTTTGACCCCAATTTTGCTCTGATTTTAGTGGTTTCTTTGTGCTTGCATAGTTTACTTGTTCCATAGGCCCTTTTGCCTGCTGCATTATTGCTTTGGCCTTCTCACACTGTTCAAAGTTCTTAGCTATTTGCAACATAGTCTTGAATGGGACTATTTCTTTACTGATCCTATCTCTGTGTCCTTTATCCAGTAGTTTAGACATCAGTTTCTCATTGTTGATCCTAGATATGAATTTATCCCTGAGTAACTGGTCCTCACATTTGTCACAGTACTTGAGTCTCCTACTTCGTTGTTTGACTCATCCTTCCCAGGCTGTGACAGATTCTTGATTAATTTTTCCTACTTCATTTGGGCGAACTTTGTCCTCTCAGTTAGAACTCCTTCACTTGCCATGGAGTGCTCCTGCAAGTGCTTGAGAATTATGCCTGGTTCCTTTCGATCATCATCTGACATTTGAAAACCCTGCACTAGGTTTTGAAGTTCTTCATTACCAGCGATGGCGGAACGAAAAGCTGCCATAGCTTTGCCTTTTGCCAGCCATAGTGGCACAGTGGGTGCTGGTTCTGCCCCTTCTTCAGCTGGAGCAGGAAGTGGCTCGCTATCGTACCATCCATTGAGCTTGCACCAATCTTTGAACATCTGAATGAACTTCTCACAATTTCGTCGTAGGTCTCCTGTAGTCGAAAAGGTCGGCAGCATTATTGCTGCGACTCCCTGTCCTGACCACACTGCCATTGTCACTTTGTCTTGATTTTCTGAGTACAGGGATGAGTGTTCGAGAAGCAAACTCTAAGACACCATGTTAGGGAACACAAACACACAAGATGGACGCCACGTTTATTCTACACAAGATCCCAAAGCATGCTGGGGCATAACACGTGATGATGGGGTTATGATGTAACACTCAGAATTTTCAAAACAACACACGTCACGCAGAACTTCATCAATTTGTAAATAACATCACATTAACTGTCAAAGACGAAAGTGGCAACACATTTGACTTTGTTGGAGTACAACTTCATTTCGAATTGGAGAGTATTAAATTAATTGTAATAAAACATGTCTTCCGCAAATGTGTTGTCGAGTGCACCGCCCAAGGGTATTGAGGAGCAACAATACACACCACGCTATCCAAACCTCCCCGCAACAAATGATGCTGAGACTTTCCAGCTGACTGAAATAAGGAAAATTGAAAAACAGATTTCCAATGACAGGGTTTTCATTAATTTTTCAATTAAAAGGGAACCTGGTGTGGAGTAGCCAGGTACCCTGAGTGAATTTGATGGACAGAGCTTTCAATTTTGCACCTAAAAAAGCTGGGTATGCCCTTCACAGTATACAGGTGCCGGTACCTGGGTCCCGGCTTCTAATACAATCACTGCAACGAGGTCAAGCACTACAGGCTTGCGTTGAAGAAATACAAAAAAGTTTGGAAAGTGATTAACTATCCCGTGGCTGGTCTCAGCTTTGCGACAACAGTTGTCTTTATGAGCTGTTGCAACATCACTCACTAGTGTCAAGATTGTTGTGGGTGCTCTTCTTGTTGCAATTGGGGCTTTATGCAGTGTGGTTTCCGCAACCATGACGATCATCAATAATGAGATTGAAAGGAAAGTGAATAAACACTCAAGAATCCATGCTATGGCTGTCTCAAAACATGACTTTATAAACAGCTCTGTCTCCAGAGCTCTTGATGACAACACAGTTTCTGGCATTGAGTTCAAAATCATCAGACGTGAAATGCAGAAATATCTTTATGCTCAAACTTTGCGAAAAAACAAACCAATACACCCCCGCCAGATCTTGAAAAGACCAAGAACGAGATTCAAGAAGATTTTCTAAAAAAATCATGGCGACCAGCGCAGCTTTGAGCTAAAATTTGAGGGAAAAACACAAAATTCTATCTCAACATTTTTAAAACATAAATTGAATATTGCTTGAATATAACAAAATGACTGTGCTGTTACACTTGGTTTTCTATGTTTTCACAGAGTTTTCAACACCTGTATGGCAAAAAGAGGCCAGATGTATAACATGTCAAGTTGTTGAAGCCATGTGTGAAGCAGAAAAAGATTGAATTCATGTTTTCCCTGCATTGGTTTGACTACAACAGAAGTATTTAAATTTGAACCACAGTCATGACCTTGTGTCAAAATATGGTGTCATTTGGTTTTCTTTCAAATTAGCTGACATTATTTTTTAAGCTGCTTGAAACAAAAGCTTTTCAAAAAATCTGTCTGATGCATCAGACAACCCTGCATTAATTAATTAAAAAAACTACTTACGCACAAGCCGACATCTTAAAAAATCAGTTGATTAAGAACTGCTTGGATGTAAGCCGACGTCTTCAAAAGTCAGTTTATTAAAAGCCTGCTTATGCGAAAGCCAACATCTTCAAAAATCAGTTTTTTAAAAAACCTGCTTACGCATAAGCCAAAATGTGAAGCATTTTCATCACCCCAAAAACGTGGTAAATATGACTAACAATAGCAATTTGATGACTCATTTGAAAGGGAAACCCCCAAACAAAGTTCCTGTCTAATATGCTAATTATTCATGACAAAAGAAAAGGTCACACAACAGTTTCCGCTTCACCAGAATTTCAAAAAGTCTTCTTCATAGTCTTCAGGGTCAAACCAAGGTAGTTCAATATAGTGTTTTTTGTCTCCCTTTCTCAGACATAAGTCACAAAGTCCATTTTGGCTGCAAGTGCTGTATCTTTTTGAAACCAATATCCTCGTAATTCGTTCTCGTTTTTTGCAGAAAGGGGCTTCAAAAAGAACCTTATTAACCACATCCCATCTCAGATCTGCTCACTGGCTCATTTTTTATTTTGAGATACTCCTTGTAAATCCTTTCCCGAAGATCTGGAGGAAGGTTTTGAATTGCTTCGGAAAGATGATAGCTGTTTGATCCACTGGCTGCCATCTTGGTGTATATACCGTTGCAGATATTTCTTCAACTGGAAAAATATTTCTGGCACACCTCCAGACATACAGACATTTCTTCAATAGGACATTTTCTGGCACTTCATGCAATATAAAATTCTGGCCTTGAGGACGTGTGATTTGATTTTTTTTCACACACATGTAAAACACTGGCTCTGGGCACACTTTTTCTTGCATCGTTTTCCACGAAACTCGGCAACATTGGGAGCCGAGTTTCATGGAAAACGGTGCAAGAAAAAGTGTGCCAGAAACAGTGTTTTACACTTTCCTTCTTGACCAATGGCAAGAAATGAGCTACCGGTATTTTTTATCCGAACAAAGAAATAAAAGAAACATTGTACAGCAGGGAGAGGGAGAAAAAGAATAGCACATGACCAATATACCACCGCCATTAGTAGAACACTGAATCCTTCGTCATTTATAATCATTGGGTTTCAGAAACCCAGTTTATTCTGATGATTTCCCAAAGGCCAAGTAGATAGTTATCTTAGTTTTTGCTCTGATTATAATTTCATTTATAATAAGAAATGTTGAAAAACCATACTCTTGGTGTTATTACTCTGCAGTGTAGCATTGAAGAATTGAAATCTCTTTTGAATCAGAAAGGTGAGAGTAGTTGTGTTCCATAAGTTGACTTTTCTTTTTGTAAAGAATAAAGGTTTATCCCCAGTAAAGAAAACAATGAATTGAAGTACAAAAACAGCACGTGAAGATTTGGCCTTGGAATCCAGCACACGCTCATCAACATCTGAGCATTTTTTTACTAAACAATCCGCACTTAATGTTCAAATTAAGGCCTTTTCACGTGTTGGTGTTAAAATCTGGAATGGGATACCAACTAGACTAAAAAACTTATCCAAAAACCTTTTTAAAAAAACTATAAGAACAAAACTAATTGAAATACTAGAATCTGAAAACTCATATGTCGAGATAGATACCTTAATTAACATGATGAAAAATTAAATTTCCGACTGGAGTCAAGTTTTAGTCTCTAGCTTTCCCCTTTAGATTTTACCTAGACAGTAATATTTACATGTTGTTAAGCGATTTTTGATTCTGTTTAATGTAATCGTAAGACGAATCAGTAATAATATTAATAATAATATTAATATTTATAATAGTAATAATTAAGGACTGGTCCGCCTCGATTAGCTGTAAAGCTATTTGCGGCCCAGTCCACCAAGAATTATCCACTTGTAAAAGAGTTGAAATAAACTTGAACTTGAACTTGAATCCAAATTTCTCTAACTTCACTCTTCTTTGACCTACAGACTGTTTAATGCTTTGGAAATGAACAGTGTATTTCTGTTTGTTTAGGTTAAAATGAATTCCTTTGTCCCCAAACCTTAATTATTCATGAGAAGACAAAGGAATTTAATTTTGACCTGGTTTAAATAAAAAATATCCTGAGATCAAAATAAACTGTAACATAGTTATGACTTATCAAAACTCAAGAAATAGACACTAAAGAGGATCTTATCAGACGCAACAGACTAAAGCTGTCCAGCAATCAGAAATGCAAACTACTGTAAATCAAGAGTAGAAAAATGTGTGTTAGGACGTTGCCTTTCATTTTGGTTTTGCTTCTCATTGGTAGAAGTTTAAGCTAAGGGATGGCAATGCAAAAGCAAACCAAACATGAATTACTTGTGACACTCTATACCATCAATGAACATCAATCTGTTATCTGCCTGGTTGTAGGTGAACAAACTACAACCATTGTCTCATTTTTCTTAATCAAAATGTAAGTACTGCAGCATGTACCATACTTCTTTGGTGTGTTGTCTACATTTAAGGTAATAGCACACCTGGAAAATCGTTAATAAAAGTTGTTTACCAGTTTTACCAGCAGTTTAAGCTCTTGGATGCCTTCAACGTAATGACTGTTGCATGGTCATGATTATTCTTATGTGGTCTCATAGATCAATAGTCCATTTATTTTGGTTTGTTATATTTTTACTCTTAGATGTAGAAATCAGTTGTTTGAAACAAGAACACAAGGTAGGAAATATGCACTTTGTAATCTATGATTTTTTATTTTTAATTTCCACTCACTCTCCACATCATATTTAATGTAACAAAAAATTATGCAAAAAAGAGATGTTAGTTGAACCACTGGCACTTTCCTTCTACTGATGGAGTGATGCAGTTGAGTGAGTGTCATGGTAACTACATGTACATGTACTTTTTATCTCAACCTGTTAGAAATAAGAATCAATAAAATTTGAGAAATACAAAATACTTGTTTGGAGTTTCCCATGGATGGTGAGGTTAATTAAGGCTTCCAATCAAGTTAAACCTGCTTTTTCAAATACCCTTGGTTGTATGGCCTCTGGAGTTTTTTTTTTTTTTTTTTTTTTTTTTGCAAGGTGGTTTGATGTAAAATTTGTATCAAAGACAAAGCTTTTTATGACTTGATGGAATATCCAAGGACTGGCTATTGGTATACAAACTGTTAGATGGGCTCCTTCACAGGGTGCCACTCTACCCTTTGTAGACTCCATTCCAGCTTGCTTGAAAAAATTAAAACAGTTTACAGAGGTCTAGAGTGGATACCTTAGCCGAATAATCTGTTTGCTTGATCTGTTTTACAGAAAGACCTTGCTGAGCATACTGCCATGTTAAAAAAGCAAAATGGTAGGTTGTACACTGTACCATGAAAAAAGTGACGAATGACTTGGGAAACTTCTTACACTGTAGTTAGCAAATGAGAACTGTCGCTTGAAACAGTCTAGTCCCTCACCTGATTGCTTTACTTTTTAGAAAGTAATACATTCAATCTCCTATACTACTATATGACGTGACTTATATTTCTCATGAAGTTGCAAAAAGTGACCCTTGGTTAAACTTTCAGGACAAAATTTTTTTGTTGCAAGGAATGGCTGCTCAATGGCTAAGGCACTAGCAAGCAGCTAAGCAAAAAATGAGAAGTAAAGCAATACAACTGATGACAAAAACAAAATTGCAAAAATTGTGTGCATAACCTAAGTTGAATTTGGCAGAAATGGCCCTAAATAGAAGGAAATGCTTTCATTTCACAATGTAAAAATTGTGTGTTTTTGATCATGTAATCACAATTATACCTATAATATATGAGAAAACGACAGGTAGAATCCCGCTTATTGTGCTACGAACCAGTCTTTAATGCATCTAAAAAGAAAAAAGTAGATTATATCCCCCAGGGTAGGAAGAAAAGCCAGGCATGACATATATATTGTACCACAACTCCCTGCAGCCCTACATAGCGCTGCTGACATGTGACACTCCATTCTTTCAATGGACGATTGGACGATTAACACCATCGTTCTTATATTGGCACCCTAGTAGGGCATGGCACCTGCTGACAGGGACGGGTGGGTGGGCCCTCATATATTTCTCACTTCGTTTGTTAATATAATTTAAATTATACAGGCAGGCTGCTTCGCAGCCTTAGTATAATTGTGATTGTATTACACAAACTCCGTTCGAAATGTATGAGAAAACAACAGGTAGAGTTCCACACAAAAAACAGTGGTGCCAATAGAAGGCCAACGATCAAATATAACTGGTAATATTTTAATGGAACTCAGAAAAAAAGAAACACCGAAATGACAATGATTATAAGGAAGCAAGGCAAATCTCAACAATAGCAGGTTGCAAATCTAAAGTTCCGCAACACACTGTTCAACAAATGTTGAGCAAACAGCTACAAACAGTGTCAGTGAAGAACTGCATGAGCAAATGTTGAGCTGTGAACAGGTTTGTAATAAAATCTCTGGAAAGTCGAAGGAGTAGACCAATCAGCCACCCTTAAAATCTCTGATAAGGGAATGTTGGAATTTGCTGCTGCCGTAGTTGACGCTCTGTGCACGGAATGTGCTTTGAAAATATTGTTGTCGACACCAGAGACCATCAGTAGTGAATGTAGCCACCTCCCAATGGATGGACTGTAATCAGTTTGTGAGGCTTCACATAAGAGATAAATAACAGATCCACCTTGGAGGAGGGAATAACTGGGCAGATTGCATGTGTAGCCCTTAAGTATGAGTGAAATGTCTCAACTGGGCATAGTTTGGAGTTGGAAGGGAATCGTGCAAAGAAAGCCTTCGGAAGATGATCTGTGGAGCCTCTTTTACGAGGAGCCGAAAGTGTAAACTCTACACCCTCTGGAAGTACGCAGCAGTGACGGAGATCCAGTTTGGTTAGCACCGAGACCCTTTCTGGACAGGTTAAAGAGAATAACATTGCAAGCTTTAATGACAATTGCTTGAGAGACAATAACCTATTACTTCCAAGCAATGCCAGGTATTGAGTGACAAAATTTATGTCCCAAGTATGGGAGTACCTAGGTTTAGGGGGACGATCATTGAACATTCCCCTTAGCAGCTGGATAACTAAGGGGTGTTGACCCACAGGTAGGCCATCCAGCTTGGCATGAGTGGTGGAGATAGCTGAGCATGCAACATTAACTTAGCAGTAAGCTGCTCCGCTATTGAAGTACTCAGGTAGAGTAGGATGTCGGTTAAAGGTGCCAAAAAAGGATCAACCTTTCTTTTATCACACCAGCGACTCCAACGCACGCAAGCTGATTGATACGTTTTCCTTGTAGAGGGGCGAGATGCTGAAAGGAGTATCTTGGTAATGTCTTCAGAAATTCCCATTGTTTGATACTGTCTCCGCAGATGGGAAACACTGCTAAATGTAGTCTGGGAAACATCGGTTGTATCCTTTGGGGGACTGCTCGGGAGGAGGACTGGATGGTTGACAAGAAGACTCAGGAGGAGTGGCCACCATGGCTGTGCCTGCCAGATGGGTGCGACTAATATGATGTCTGCTTTGTCCTGAGTTACTTTGTTCAGTACAGCTGGTATCAGATTGAAGGGTGGGAAGGCATAGCCCTTGAAGGGTGCCCAGTTCATCATCAGAGCATTGTGTGCAATGCGCCGGGGTCCAGTTGCCAGCTCACATACTTGGGGAGCTGGTCGGATAGGCGAGAAGCAAACAGATTGATTTCGCACTCTTCCAGAAAGGGAGAGATTATCTGAGAGCTGATTTTCCATTTGCTGTTGTCATTGAACATCCTCGATTCTGTGTCTGCAATGGTGTTTAATTTGCCAGGTACATGTTGGCTGACTTCACAATGTCCCTCTCCAGACACCATCTCCAGAGTTCCAGAGCCAGGGCTGTGAGGCAAGTCAACCTGGTACCACCCTTGTTGTTGACATGGGCTATTGCCATAGTGTTGTCCATTCTCAGACAGACCGCTTGTGAGTCTGGTTCTTTAGAAAAGACTTTGGGGCCAAGAAGGCAGCCTTGAGCTCTAATACGGTTATGTGAAGGGTGCTTCCGTCTACTGACCAATGCCCATTTGTGCGATGCCCTTGGTAGACCACACCCCATCCTGTCTTGGATGCATCGGTCATTATGAACAAGGTCGGATCTGGGGGTGTGATTGGGCTGCCATTCACAGAATCGATGTTCAACAGCCACTATTGGAGTTCTTCCAAGGGGTTGTGGTCCAGCGTGTATTGTCACATCGAAGTTCTGCTCGGACCTGTGCAAAGCACGGATCAGTTGGATCTGTAAGTATTGGAAATGAAGGGGTGCTTGCCAAACAGTCAGGCGACAGGACTCTAGTGTGCCCAGAAGGCTGGCTAGCTGATGTGCACGCATAGTTGGAGTTGAGATTGCCCTCTTTCAAATACTCTTGACATTTACAACTTTCTCCTCCAGGAGGCTCACTGTTTCTACAGTGGAGTTGACTACAAAACCCAGGAACAATATTATTTGGGTTGGGATTAAACATGACTTTTCCCGATTTACTATAAAGCCTAGGTTTTCCTAGACTGCGAGTAGTCTCTAATTTCGGTGATGGATTGTGGGGCAGGCGAAAGAAATGCGCGTGCGAAGTTGCGAGGAGACACGACGCGAGGGGAGTGCCGAAAATTAGAGACTACAGACAAAGCCAGGGAGTTTGACCTATCACGGCTGAGTGATTTCAAAGTGTAAATTTCATGTCATCTTTCAAGCCAATTAAGCGCAACCAGTGAGATTCCTTCTCTTCGCTTCCTGTCACTTGCTCCTGTCATCGATAAACTGTGGGAGACGTTTAGCCAAAGAAATGAAAAGCCTTGTTCACATTGTCTTGAGGGAAGCAATGTATAAATGGCAGAAACAACAAAGAAAGTGGTAGGAAGGCCTCCTAAAAGCCTATCTGTAACAATTTCTGCTGTGTTTGTGGTTCCAATTTCTTGTTACTGCAATTACGGGGATTTCAAGCGAAGAGTTTCGATTCTACAGAAAATCTCTACGAGATCACAAAATGCCGGAGTGGAGAAATGTCGCCTCGTGGAACTTCTAAGCGAACTCAGTCTTGAGTGTGAGCAATCTTCTTCACTCTCGTCCCAAGTGTGTGAGAAATGCGCCAGGAAAATCCGTACTGCAACTGCACTGTTCTGTTTTTTTCTAGGAAATCTTAGTGCACAAACCAGGCCGCAAAGTTGTCCGTATTCTGCCAGTGAGTCTTCGCCGATTGTGAGCGAGAGGTTTAAAGATCTAAACGCATGGCACATTCCCCTCCTACAAATTCTGCCGGAAAAGAAACCCAAAGCGCGAAAAACAAGGAGGTCCATAAATTATGGCCCTGATCGCTCAGAGATTGAAGAGTTTGTGATCTTGAATGAAACTGAAAAACCTCTGTAATCTGTACTGAGTTGATGTTATAATGACTGTTGACAGTGGCTTGTGTACTGTGTTGACAGGTTCTAAGAAAGAGCCAATCATAGTTTTGCGCTTGGAATGTATGCGCTTAATTCAAACTCCCTGGCTTTGTCTGTAGTCTCTAATTTTCGGCGCTCCCCTCGCATCACGTCTCCTCGCAACTTGGCGCGCACCGCATGTCTTTCGTTCGCCCCACAATCCATTGCCGAAATTAGAGACTACTTGCAGTCTACGGTTTTCCAAGAGAGTAACAGCCATAGCTGTTCCCTGTGCTTCCTGGTAAGAAGAACCCAGAATAAGGAAGTCGTCAAGATACAGAATCGTACGAACTCCCCGTTTGCGTAGGTATGCTGCTACCAGCTTGTACCCTTGGAGCGGTACTTAAGCCAAAACAGAGGCCTTGAAAGGCATAGCATTTGTTTCTCCAGAGGAACTGTAGGAACTTCTGAGAGTCCTTGTGGACTGGAACCGACAAGTATGCGTCTTTCAAATCTATGGTTGTCATGTAGTCGCCTCTTCGAAGAAGAGACTTCAGGCAAGAGATGTTCTCCATCTGAAAATGTGAGTTTTCTATGAACTTGTTCAGGAACCTTAAGTCTATTACTGGCTGGAAGGTTCCACCCTTTTCCACCCTCTCTTATTGGGGAGATCTGTGTTATGGCTCCTTTGGCTAGGAGGCTCTCTGCTTCGCGCTCTCCACTTCGTAGGTGGGCATTTACGTGAGTGGGGCTGGTGATCGGCAGAGAAAACTGAACAGGTTTGCAAGGCAACGGAATCTTGTAATCCAAAACAATGCTGAGAATTTCTGGATCGGAGGTTATGTCCCTCCACTTGACTATGAATGCGTCGATTCTTTTGCCTTGGGCTTGCCGTTTTTTGTGCGTTTACTTTGATATTTATTGTGAGAACCTGAGGAGGGCTTGTCCCTGTTGGTGGCACAGGTTGTCCCAAGGCAAGGGTACTTAGATGGTCCTGAAGCAGATGCCAAGTTCTTAGCAAGGCCTCCAGATAGGTCTGCTTGCTTTGAAGCAATAGAAGGGAAGTCGTCCCCAAAAAGCATGCGCTTAGCATTGGGAAGAGACTGCTCGGCTAGGCCGACTTTATCTTTATTTATGGCCACGAGAATTTTCTTTTGTCTCAAGGTTGAGAATTGGTAATTTGCAGAGCCTAGCAAACAAAGCGATTGTTCCAAAATAGTTTTGATGTCTTCTTTGGGGACATCCTTGTTAGATGTTAATGCATCATGCAAACAACATAGGGGGCCAGTTATGTTCAGCATAGCCCTCTGCACAGAGGCTAGTTCTTTGTCTCACTCTTGTATATATTTTTGAGACTTCTGTGGGAAAATCTGATTAAGGATAGCATTGTCCAAGGTTGGTGAGAACAAACAATCCACCAAAGGAATGGAATTTTTGTAAGATAACTTCCGACGGAAGTTTTTTTGTTAAAGAGCGGCAAAACCCGCTTTCGGTTCCCAAGAAGGGTGTTGCAAATCTGGATCATAGAGATCACCACCATTTGGGGGAACATTTGTCCCATTACTCTGATTTCCAGTGTTGTTGGAAGGCTCATTAGCCTCACTGTGGGGTTCAAAAACCCTGGTTGGTAGCTTAAAAGCCGTAATAGAGCCCTTGCGGTTGGACATCAGGTCCTCATCTGAGTAAGCCAGCACAGAAAGTGTGTCTGATTCCGTGCTCATCTTTGGCAGGAAAGCCATGAGGCTTTGTTGCCAGCAATTTTCAATCGATGAGACGTGTGCATTTGTGGACTTAAAGTCCGCTTGAACCTGTTGTAAGGTCTTCAAAATACTGAAAAGATATGCCTGGTCTTCACCAGAAGTCCTTGGGCGTTTAGGAGGGCTCGGTGAATGTAAACGCTCTTAATCATGCTTGACCTCGAACGAGACCTCGATCATAAACGATGTCATTTTGACTTTTTCGTGGCGAAAATCGAACGTACACCCCTGAAAGAAAAGGAACTACTTACCTGATAGAAAGCCGACTCAAAAACGAGTCGAAATTGATCGTGGAAGGGCCTAAAAAGTGCAAAATAAGCAATCACAAATCTCACTTACCTTTCGTGTGTTCGTAGCACAGCAGGAAAGATGGAGTGTCATGTGTCAGCAGCGCTATGTAGGGCCGCAGGGAGTTGTGGTACTATGTCATGCCTGGCTTTTTTCCTACCCTGGGGGGTATAGTCTCTTCATTTTTCTCTTTAGATGCGTTAAAGAGTGGTTCTACCTGTTGTTTTCTCATATATTTCAAATGGAGTTTGTGTAATATAACTGCAATTTGATGACAAGATTTTCTCAACAATGTCCAGGAGTCAATGGGTTAACAGTTGTTTTTTTTTGTTTTATTCAAGACAGTGAAATTAAGGAAGTCAAAAAGCAATTTGAGAGAAAACTTCAACTTGAAAAAACAGCAACTGCTGGGCTGAAGGTAAGGAATTGAGTATGATTATGAGCTGGGTGATACATGGAACACAGGATCATATACCGGTACATCAGTTTCTTTCACACTTTATTTCTTCAGAGTATTTCCAAGGAAGCTCGCGTGTGAACCTCAAGTGATCATAAAAAACAAGATTATGAAAATCAAGGTTCAATGAAGGAGGGCTTTACTTTTTAACAAACATTATTTAGAGTTTAGTAACCTTTCACACTTTGAGGCTGTTGTGAGTAAGAGTTATTATAATTGAAGGGCTCGGAGCATAACCATCCTATGTCGAATTTTGAGTCGTTTTTCGATTTTGCTTGGATTTGTCTGAATTTCTGCATGTGAACTGCAATTCGATGGAAACACGTTGTATGGTATTTTTTTGACTGATTCATCCAGAATCCAGAAATGCATTTTTTCTTACGTACACCAAGAAACCAACCTTCCATGGGAGTGGTTTGCAAGTTGCATTACATCTTCTTAGTAAGAAAAAATGCATTTCTGGATTCTGGATGAATCAGTCAAAAAAATACCATACAATGTGTTTCCATCGAATTGTAGTTCACATGCAGAAATTCAGACAAATCCAAGCAAAATCGAAAAACAACCCAAAATTCGACATAGGATGGTTATGCACCGAGGCCTTCAATTATTATTTTTTTTTTTTTTGCTTTTTTAGTTTTTGAATTGTCCATTCAGGCTTATTTTGTTATTGCATAATTATTTGTTTTTGTTACTGATTATAATAATAATAAATAATAATAATAATTTATTGATTTCTATAGCGCATTACCATGACGCAATGATCTAATGTGCTTTGCAATCTTATACTATCAAAAAGAATTACATATAATTATAATGATATTTACAATAGTATTTACAAAAACACTTATAATAATATTAATATAAATAATAGCCTAATATCCTAGAAATGTAGAAAGAATTATTCTAAGAATGCTTGTTTAAAGAGATGGGTCTTGAGATCTGATTTAAAACTATAGATACTAGTACAGTTCCTAATAGTAGCCAGTAGATCGTTCCAAAGTTTTGATTTGATTTCAATTACTAACAGAAGCAGCTGTGTTACTTGAAAGACAAAGAAACAGAACTTGCCATTGCACAGAGTGAGGCTTCTGAACTAAGGACAGGACTTTCACAATTAAAACGGTGAGTATTGTAGTAAACACATTTGAAATAAGCATCTTTCTATTTACCAAACTCCCCTGTTCCAATATTCTTAAGGTGGCTCACACCAGTTTCCAGAACTTTTCAGCACTTTTATTTTGATGGATCACTATGACAGTACCAATCTTTATAAGTTATTACCTTTATAGTGGTGTCAAAGAAATGCCCATTCATTGGTGAAGTTAGGAAAATCTTTTCAACATAATAGGTCACCATGGCAACACTTTAACCTGTTGAAAACACCCCTAATTTTAGCTTTCAGGGATGGTAACTAAAAAAGAATACAGTGACTCCCATTTTTTATTGTTGGGAAATATTTAGCATAATAAAATACAACTTCTCGGAAAGTTACAAAAAAATGTTGGAGTGGATTCAGAGCTACCTCAAATTTTTGAAAATTTAAGGTGGCTCTGGATCCACTCCTACAATTTTTTTAAAGTTTGCAAAATGTTGGATCTTGACATGGCCACAAAGCAGCTGAGCGAGTGATGAAATCACGAGAGGTCGATGAAATCACGAGATGTCTCGCTTTAGAAGAGTTTTCATTTGTGTTTTGCGCTACAAAAATGGGGAGTGGCATGACTCGTATTTCAAAGAAGAGCATCAGTTATCACTTTTGCAATCAACCCCATGTTGGAATTTCAACCGCAAGTCATGTTTCGTTGCTCATAACTACTTTTGATTGAGATCTACTCTAAGCACAGCAACCCATTTTTGGGTCACTAAAATTGGCACCAATCAAGTATGAAAAGTCCTTCGTCCCGCGTCAAATTAAATAGGATGAAGGACTTTTTCGAAAGTCTAGGTAAGAACTAGTAAAGATTGGTAGTGAATCTGATGATCCATCAAAGTACAAGAGCTGGAAAGTGCTAGAAACTGGTGTTAGCCACCTCAAGGGAAGATGCCTCCCTGTTAGAAATACAGTCGAACCTGTATTAAGCGGTCACCCTCGGGGTATGGCTAAGTGACCACTTAATGCAGGGTGACTGCTTAACATAGGTTGCAAAGAATGCATGTCAAATACAAAAAATGCCGTTTTCTAACAGTTTATGCTAAAATGCCCTAAAAATCACTCACTTGATTAAGGTCTGCACTGAATAGAATGGCATGACAAAGTAGAACATAGTGTTAAAACAAAACAACAATGCCAAGTTCCTACATTCAGTATTGGCATTATGTTTGAGTGATTGCCTTTTAGAAAGTGACTGTTTAATACAGATCAGGACAGTAGAAACAATGCGTTTTACTTAGTAAAGAGTGACTATGCCACTTCATAGAGGTGACCACTTAATAGAGGTCAAAATTACAGTAATTAACTGAAAAAAATAAAGGGAAGTGATTTTTGGGACTTTCACAAGTGTCTGCTTAATATGGTATTGCTTGTAACAGTCATTTTGAATTCAGAAGATTGGAAGAACTACCAAGTTAAACTTAGTATGTAAATTACCTAATTGTATTTACAAGACATTTGAATCGGTATTGCTGTTTTTGCAGGATGAAGGTGTTGATAGATGAACACACAAGTGATGCGGAAGCTATGTTACGGAATTTAGACTCCAAGTCCTTTCCTGAAGTCATCATTCAGCTTATCACATTGAAAAAGTACTCATTTTGTTATGAAAATTATTTAACTAAAAAAAGGCTTGAAAGTTTTGATAGCTAAGCCTAGGACAGTATGAACAAATTAACCAAGCATTTCAATTAGAGTGTTGTTGATGCCTAGTTGGGGGCTAACAAAGTTAAAGCTTTTTATTTACACCAGAAACACTGATTGATTTCTATTTTACATCCTGAAATGTCTGTTATTATGCTGTTCGGTTATTATTTGTGGGCCACAATGGAAACTACTGGGCTACCAGTAATTGTGTCACCCCCATAAAGATGATTATTAATTTTATTTTATTTATTTATTATTGTCATGCTTTGCATCACTACCCAACAAAACACACAAGAACCTTAGACACTTCCAACTGCTCTTAAGTCTTTTTTTTTTTTTCATTTGCTAGATATTTTAGGCTATGCTAGATATTTTAGGCTATCATAAAAAATTAATAGTCTCAAGTATTTAATATATGCTCAGGCATACGGTAAGCAAAGACATAGTTACAGACTTTTTGCAATTTCCGTAGGGTAGGAGGTCAAATCGACCTTGCTATTCCATATAAGGGGTAACCATGGAGGTTTAGCTGGTCCACAACACCAAAGACTCTATCTTTGTTGTCTCGCTTGTCACTCTAGCTGTCGTTTATTTGTAAGTGATCACTGTAGCTACAATTTGTTACATATTTGATTTAGAAGTGTGGTTTTTTTTTTCATTTACTAGATATTTTAGGCTATCACAAAAAATTAATAGTCTCAAGTATTTAATATATGCTCAGGCATACGGTAACCAAAGACATAGTTTCAAGCCATTCAAGCAGTGATCTGAAACAGAACTAATGATTAGCTTGGGTAAAAAGTTATAGTCTCTAGGATCATAAAGGGATTAACTCTTTTTCTACTGACTTTTTGCACGTCTTTTTTGCAATTTCCGTAGGGTAGGAGGTCAAATCAACCTTGCTATTCCATAATATATAGATTTAGCCAAGCCTAAAAGCGGAGCTCCACAATTATGATTTTTTTTGTACTGGTATTGAACAACTACACATGGCTTTCCTTGCGCCAATATTTTATGTTTAAAGCAATCAACAGGAATTGACCGCGTTGCAAAAACCTCTAAACATTGAATACAAATTTAAACAAACAAAAAATGATCATCTCTCAACACATCTCACAACATTGCTTTTAAATGGCTTTCCATGTTTGATCTAGATCGCTGAAATATTTCCATCCAACATTTTGTGTTACAAACAACTGTTTGATCATTTAGCCACCCCAACCAACAAAGCATGCAACCAAGTGAACCAAATAACGTTTAAATTTCAATGCTAATACGCAAAAAATCGTTCTGTGTACTCACTCTGCCTAGTGTTTGATCAAACATTGTTTGTGCGTTTAGCCACACAACGTTATGTTTGACAAACACGATGTTGGATGAAAACGTTTGATCATTTAGCCGGGGCATTAATCCTTTTTTTACGAGGACTCATTACAATGACGTGTAAATAAGATAGAGGCAAAAATGTCTTAACGCTGTTGAGGAACAGACATCAAAAAACAGTCAGCCAAGCAGAGTAAAAACACTTGTTTGCGATCGCTTGGAAGCAAAACAAACAATTCAACAACTTCTTTGCATCCAAAACAAGTAGAGATGATGGTTATTTATGTCCAGTTGAAAGAAAAATACAAGTTTCATTCCTGATCCAAGAAAAGTAAACGACTAAACCAAATTTTAAGCTTCAATTTATTTAATTTAGCTGTGATATAGAGGTTCTTGAAAATACGTATCCACTTTAGTAAAAACACGAATCTCCATCCAAAAATAGCAAGCAGTTTGTCCAAAGGAAGAACTTCTTCCTCTAAGTTTGAGCTACTCGTTCCTCCCATTAATGAAATGTGAACTGTTAAGTGACCTTTCTTGGTGAGCTGCAAGATGCCGCAGTAAAGTGAAATGCCCTTGAAGCGTTGAATCATTTTGTTTTTCAACCACACAATCCAAGCGCCATTCAAGTGGATCCAAGTTTTAAGCTTTTCGTAAGAAAAATATTTTCCTCTTCCATTTTAGCACTTGGAAATTCATCTTCCGAAGTATCTTTAAACTAGTTCCCGATTTTTATGCCCTTTACACGAAGAAATTCGAAATAAGATGAAGTTGTTTTGCCCAAAATGAAGAAACCAACTGAATGTGAAATTTCGAGTCGCAGAAAGCGCCCAAAAAATTAGGCCTTGTTTTGGTTTCCAATCAAAAACCAGTACCTGGTCAGCGGTCAACTTCAAAAAAAACAGCCGACCTCAATGAGCTTCAAACTTGAGCCTGCGATGTGGTCATGTGATACTGGTAGCAGATGCCTTGTTTTGACAGGTGTCAATTGACCATAACGTGGATGTCCAAGGGTGTCTAATATCAAAGGTGTATGCTGTAAACTAGCTGGTCAACTGGAGTATTATAGGACATTTCACAGCGCATACATGAACCGCCGGATGTACGTATTGACGTACGTAGGCACATACTTACAGTGACCAAAACCAAATTTTCTCGAATATATGGGTTACCATATTTTCTTACCAATGGTGCTCCACTTCACAGCCCTTCGGGCCACCGGAGCTCCGCTATAAGGGGTAACCACGGAGATTTTACTGGTCCACAACACCAAAGGCTCTATCTTTCTTGCCTCACTCATCACTCTAGCTGTCGTTTATTTGTAAATGATCGCTGCAGCTACAATTTGTTACGTATTTGATTTAGAAGTGTTTTTTGAGCGATTTTCCACCTCAGAAGCCCCCTGCCTGGCATCATAAAGCTAGGTTGATGCGTAGAGGCAATCCTTTGAAAGAAAACAGAGGTGAGAAGCAATTTCACATGAAGTGGGCCGTGGAAAGTATTCGAGGGAGTCGTGGCGATTCATGGATTGAAGTTGTGTCTAGCTGTTTTTTGAGGGGATTCTGGGACCTGGCATAGCAATTTTTGGCAAGTTTTGACTTGTAAATAATGCAATCAATGCAATATTTTGTCAGAAGGACCGGGTGGCTTGACACAAAATATCTGAAATGGAAATTGGTTCCATGTCATCGTTACTCAAAAATTACCCAGAATTCCAATGGGTTGCAGATGCGAAAATTACAGACAGTGAGAGCAATTGAAATCAAATATCATTATCCATGATGTGCTAAAGAAGTGAGCAGGTAAATGTGGAGTAGATTGTAAGAAGTGGAGTCGAAGTTTGTTGCATATGTAGACATTTACCTTCAAGAGGAATTTTTGTATTGAAAGCTTCAAGACAAAGTTATGTATTTTTTGTGCTGTCCAAGGTTGTTTTGGGTTTGTAAGAGAATAAGCGCTCAGTCAATGAAAATTGGTACTTTTGGTCAGTTTACAGTGTGCTTAAGTCTAAACAAATGATCACCTGGCAAAAATAAATAAATTAATAATAAAAATGGTTGATTTTAACCATGGCCCGAGATTTGGGAAAGTTGTAGGTTTTCAAAGCATGCGATGTTTACGTTGCAAATTTTGCTGTCCCCTAAAAAAATGAGTTAATTAAGCATTAATCTTTCTTGAATTCAATCAATTACTTAAATGTATAACATAACCTAATTTTGTGCAGGAAACTGGAAGAAAAGAGATTGAAATGCAAAGAGGCCACCAATACAGCTGACATTATCAAGAAAGAAAGTAACAGAATTAAAATGGAGGTAAATGGGTGAAATTCTGTAGATGTCTTGAGAATTGTTGTAAAAAAATAGACTGAATTAATTTTGCTCCATACAATTTTTTAATGTGACCTTGTTATCTTAGTTGACTCAAAGTGAAATGGAGTTGAAGAAAAGTAGAGATCACCTCAAAATGGCAGAGGAAGACATCCGAAGACTGGAACAGGAAAATAGTGTAAGGCAAATTTGAGTGTATATGTAAGGCTGGAATTAGCTTGGTATGGTGACTGATGTAGTGGAATTATTGGAAATGGATAACTTTCCTGGTTACGTTGTGGGACCAGTACAGCAAGCAATATACAGTGTACAGTCATACCTTGATTATCCGGACTTGTTGGGACTGGAGTAATAGTCTCAATAATCGAGATTCTGAATAATAAAAAATATGAATGCATTAATGAGAAAACAAAACCAAAATAATTTGTAAATTGGAAATTCGTGCAATTGAACTTCATGTAAAAACTATGTTGCAGGTAAAAATTAAATTCAGTTAAACATTTTTAACCTAGGTTGCATCTCAATTCCCTTTGTCTATTTGTCTCTAATTATTCATAATTAGGGCTATGTTTTGGAATGATACTTACACAAACAAAAAGATTATCGGAGAGCAACATTAACATTCAGTCGACTATAATTACAATAATTCTTCAAAATAGATAACTCCTTGATTGTTGACCAATGACATTAGCATCAGATAGAATTCAAATCAAACATCAATTTAGGTCTTACTACATGTAAGTTAGTTTCAATTGTTGAAATTATTTCTTTCTTGCACTTTTAAAATCCCCTATCAGAGTTACAAAAAGAAGTTAACAGCAATGGAGAGAGCGTTTGCATCTCCAAGTCCTCGCAGCAGTGCTATTGGTCGTCTAATAAGAGAAAGGTATGTTATATTCTCCATCCTTATTGGACATTCCCGTGGAATTGTCCTCTTGGGAAGTCACAAGTCAAACACTGTTGCTGTTTAAAGGGGCAGTGTCACGCTATTGTACCATCACTTTAAAAAGCTTAAAACTGCCAATGCATCAGTGGAAACCTTAAAATAATGGTCTAGTTTTGTTGCCAAAGACTGTAGTACTGCATTGACACTATAAACTCCTGTATTCCATCAAAGATGACAAGGATGGAAATGGATTGCAATTTGAAAAAACTTGCCAGGTTTTTCAAAATTTCAAGCTATGCATTGAAAATCACCAAAAAAATTATTATGGTTAGCTTTTCCTGCTAAAATTTCATTGGAATTCATCTTGCTGATTCTGTAGGAGCATTTCTTGCATGATAACAGGTAAAAGGCAATAATTTTGGCAGAATTGAACCAAAAACAGCAAAAATCCCGGTGACAGTGCTGATCCTTTAAAGGCTGTGCTTTCAGTAGCTTCCCGTTGGGCAGTAATGCACTTCTCCAGACCATGCTACACTATCACATATATTTTTTTAAGACATCATTTTTTAGTTTTTGTCTTAAAAATATATCTATGACTTTGTATACAGCTATTGATGTCTAATAGTTGTATAAAGGGGACTTTTATTTAGCTCAGTTTTAGAGCTACATGTATCATTGTATTAGATTGGAAATAGAATTGTTTTCTGGCTTACCTCTCCATACTGTCTTTATTTTTGTTTCTGTTCTTGAATAACCTCACTGTTTTCTCTGTATCATGTAGGCTTGCTTTTGTTCCTAGTGCCCCTGTTAGTGTCTAGTCTTGAATCTGCAGTTTTTGCCGACCACAGGGCTTGATTCTTTTTTCACAGCCCAGCACCAATGGATATCAAAAGACCCAGGCTCAGCTGCCCTGAAGAAGATTCAGAAAATATTATTGTAGCAGAGACACCATCACCAAAGCCAAGACATCCAGAAAGCAAAAATGAGCTAAAGAGTATTGCAGAAGAGTAAGACATTCCATAATAAGTTCTGACAATATTTTAAAGTCAACAACATGATATTCCCCCTCTTTTATAAATCTTGTCGCCATTGTCACAGGCTTATTAATGGTTCACTGATACATTTTGTGTCACACCCTAATTTTAAAGCTTGTGGCATAGATTTGCATTCCACACGTTTTCACAGCAAAGGTGGTTAGTTTTGTTTAAGTAGCAAGTATTGATGGTTTCAGGGCTCAAATAATACTTAAGGGGGCCGTGTATGATCAGGGCTGTCATTTGACTTTGATGTAGGCAGGGTGTACAAAAACTAGTTATTAGTTACAACTGTTGTGTTACTGGTATAGTCAATATGTGTTAAAGACAGTTGGCTAGTTTGTTGAGGTGTTTTGTAATTACCTTGCTTCTCTCGCCTGTTGTGTGTGCTTATAATTTTTCATTACCATCCTTTACAGAATGGGATTGTCACTAGTGAAGACTACAAGTGTGGCTTCCCCTTTTCAGAGAGCACCATTAAAGCCAACACAACAACAGTTCCGCAAGCCAGTAGAACCAGTTGGGGCATCAGTGTTCAGGCGGGGCTATGATGGGCTGGGAGGGCACACCAAGTTTCTTGCTCCATCCAGACCAACAAAGGCAGCATCTCGTAAAGTAGCCAAACCCACTGGGATATCCAAGTTTATCAAGAAGACTAAGTACAACCATGTAGAACCTCCTTTACCTGTCATGGATTTGGACTCAAATTGACAGCGTTAGGAACCATAGTTAATAATTTATTACTATTGCTTACAGTTGGTACATCTGTAAGTCAGTGGAGTTGTCATTCCCAATGAACTGTTCAGAAATAGTCTGTTGATTTTTCATCAAGGATAGAAAAGCAAGTGCGATGTAAGTTTGGTGCAATGTAAAGCACTTGGAGGCTTTACTGGAAGAAGCAAGTAGATATGCCATACTTGTAACTGGAGAAAATAAACACTACTCTCAAAGAACTTTTGGCTCTTGCTAAAAGCTATTACAAATTTTTGCAATTAGTGTGTATGTACTATCACATGAAGTTCAACTTTCTCTTTATTGGAATATTTCAAATGTAAAGCTTGAATCTCACACAGGGGGATCAGTGGTAATGCAACAATGAAATGGTTCTGGTTTCATTTAATTTATCCCATACATGCAGTGTGTTCAATTATAAAAAAGGAGTGGATCCTAGAAAAATAATGTTAGCAATGTTATGATAGCAATTGAATGGATTTTCATTGCCAGTTAAACGTAACTACAAATTCTCTTGTTCAGGAGGCTCACATCAGTTTTTTGGGCCTTGCGGTGTACCTATTGAAATGAAAATTTCCTAAAGAAGACAAGCTTCGATTCCCTTGATGCTACAGTAAGTTTTCAACTTATGATAGAAGTTTATTTTCTCATTGCTTTCCAAGCAACAGCTCTTACCATAGTGAGAGTAATGCATGGCTGCCCATTTTGAAAAAAAGGTCAATTATCTCTTAATCCAGTCAGACACTTCATAATGAAACTTAAAGAGCGTAGACTACTCAAGTCCCACACTTGCAAGCCAGTTTTGTTCATTCCTCATTTTTCTTCAAGCTTTAAAAGGAAACATTAAACTTTAACACTCGTTTTTCTCTGTTCAAGGAATCATGGTGGCAAAACATTTTTACTTCACATTAAGCCTCCTAGATAGCTGTGATTGTAAAACATTTAAGTTGAGTAACTTGAAGAGTGTAAACTTCTCAAGTCCCACAACTTGTACGCCAAATTAGAAAAAAATCTGTTAAAGCGTTTTCAAGTAAATTGCAAATAAAGTTTAGAAGGCTGATTTTGCTCATTCCTGCATTTTTCTTCAAACTCAATAAGGAAATGTGTACTGTTACACTTCTCTGTTAACCCTTTAACCCTTAAAGGGGCAGTGTCATGCTATTGTACCATCACTTTAAACAGCTTAAAACTGCCAATGCATCAGTGGATACCTTAAAATAATGGTCTAGTTTTGCTGCCAAAGACTGTAGTACTGCATTGACACTATAAACTCCTTATTCCATCAAAGATGGCAAGGATGGAAATGGATTGAAATTTGAAAAAACGTGCCAGTTTTTTCAAAATTTCAAGCTATGCATTGAAAAATCACCAAAAAAATTATTATCGTTAGCTTTCCCTGTTAAAATTTCATTGGAATTCATCTTGCTGATTCTGTAGGAGCATTTATTGCACACTAACAGGTAAAAGGCAGTAATTTTGGCAGAACTGAACCAAAAACAGCAAAAATCCCGGTGACAGTGCTCCTTTAAGGGGCCTGCCTTTGAGTAAAATTGTCTTGCGATAGACAGAGTAAAATCTGTAAGTCACTCTTAGGGAGGAAAGGGTTAAAGGAATTATCATGGTAGAAAAGCATTTCCAATCTACATTGAGCTTCCTAGGTGACTGTGATTGTAGATATTTAAGTACGAAAACGTCTAAAGTTGTGCAAATTGTGAGCTTTGTGAGCAATGTCCAAACTTAAATGTTTTACAATCACAGCTACCTAGGAGTAAAGTAAAAATGTTTTGCCACCTTGATTCCTTGAACAGAGAAAAACAAGTGTCAAAGTTTGTTTCCTTGTAAAGCTTGAAGAAAAATGAGGAATGAACAAAACCGGCCTACAAGTGTGGAACTTGAGTAGTTTACACTCTTTAAGTTTCATTATGAATTGTCTGAATGATTTAGAGATAATTGACCTTTTTCAAAATAAGTGGCTATGCTGTACCATTGCTATGGTAATAGCTGTTGCTTGGAAACCAATGAAAAAATAAACTTTGATCATGCATCAAAAAGATATTGTTGTGTCAAGGAAATTGAAGCTTGTGTTCTTTAGGAAATTTTAATTCCAACAGGCGCACCCAAAGCCAAAAAAACTGGTGTGAGCCTCCTAGAAAGGTCTGTCACATGTTTTGCAAGATAAATGGCATAATTGAGTCAATAACAAAATGCTTGAATGTGATTGGTTCTAAACAGCTTTATTTGTGTCTTAATTGGCTGCTTCAGGTCCAAACTGTCTGATTTGAGCTGTCCGATTACAAACACCTGTAATTGGACAGGCCAAATTGGACAGTTACCTTATTTGGGTATGCTGAGCAGTAGCTGCCATGTCATGTCAGTTGTTAATCTTCACGCTTTGTAAAATAGCAACCATTTCCGTTGGTTATTTTGTACAACGTGTTTTACAATTTAGAAAGTTGACCTCTAGAGTTTCTCGCATTTTGTTATTGACACAATTAATTGGTAATCGGACTTCGTGTCATACAATTCAGGGGTAATCGTGCTCGTAATTTCAAATCAGCCTTGCGCTACGCGCTCAGCCAATTTGAAATCACTCGCCCGATTACTCCCTGAATTGTACTCCACTCAGTCCTATTACCATTACTAATTATGATATAATGAATCATGATTGTTCAGTCTGATAGGGTCAAATTACTTGCTCTAGCTTATCATACTTCTGTGGGGAGATGTTAGGTACAGGTATTTCTTTATTCTGAGGTTAAGATTTTCAATGGAATTAAATGCATTGGTAATGTCAATGCTGCAGCTTTGCCCATCATCTTTTCAGTTTAATTCTTGAGCATTAGCAGGGCTGCCATGGTCAGGAGAAAATCAGGGAAAACAGATTTTTTTCAAGGTCAGGGAAAAGTCAGGGAAATTCTGAAAAGTCAGGGAATTTTACTTTCAAAAAACAACAACCAAGAACCATTTTATTTTGCTATATATAGAAGATATATTACAGCAAAAGAAAGATAAACTTAAATAAGCAAAAAACTACTCAGGTTTCCGTGGCTGCATTGCTTGCTTTATTGCCCGCTAGGTCAGTGAAAATTGGTTTGTGGTCAGGGAAAACTGGCAGCCTGGAACTTACATTAAAAAGACGCAGCATCAACAGACGCTTGTCGTTTGCCTTAAAATGGCACATCACCTAACCACACATCACCCTTGGGGATCAAAGGAAATAACTACTACTTTTTCCTTTCAACTTAATGAATAGCCCCACCTCCTAAAAAAATTTTTTTACCAATGTTTCTGACCAACAGTTCATTCAAATTCAAGGAATATGGCGTTTGTTGGGAGACCTTTGACTTATTTAATTATAGGCTGAACTCAAAGCTCTTGCTGATATCCAAATTACGACCAATTGTATTTGAACAACTCATTTACTTACAGGACATGGATATATCTATTTTTAAAATTCAACTTTACCAAGTTTTGCGTTCACAACTACGAGGATCATTCTTCATTTGATTTCAATTCCGCAGTTCATATATGATTCATTTCATATATCATTCACACTCATTTCTTTCACGGGATCATATGAACCCACAATTGACCTGCTCCCAACGTCAGTGGCTTCATAGCTCAGTTGGTTAGAGCATCGCACCGGTAATCGCGAGGTCACGGGTTCAAACCCCGTTGAAGTCCTGAAATTTTTTCAGGCTTCTTTTCGCAATTGCATAAATTGCGTTCACAACTGCGAGGATCATTCTTCATTTGATTTCATTTGCGCAGTTCATATATGATTCATTTCATATATCATTCACACTCATTTCTTTCACGGGATCATATGAACCCACAATTGACCTGCTCCCAACGTCAGTGGCTTCATAGCTCAGTTGGTTAGAGCATCGCACCGGTAATCGCGAGGTCACGGGTTCAAACCCCGTTGAAGTCCTGAAATTTTTTCAGGCTTCTTTTCGCAATTGCATAAATTGCGTTCACAACTGCGAGGATCATTCTTCATTTGATTTCATTTGCGCAGTTCATATATGATTCATTTCATATAGCATTCACACTCATTTCTTTCACGGGATCATATGAACCCAATATTGACCTGCTCCCAACGTCAGTGGCTTCATAGCTCAGTTGGTTAGAGCATCGCACCGGTAATCGCGAGGGGGGTATGTGATATATTCACCCGGTAACGCCCCGAGGGGCGGTGCCAGGTGAATATATCACATACCCCCGAGGGACAGGTAAATAACATGCTTATTTGTCAGTTGGTGCGGTTTTCTAAAAGAAATAGAAGGCCATTAAATAACGAAAAACGTAGTTTCTACTTTTAATGGTAGATTGTAGGAGTTGAGGTTTCGACTGTAAACATGTTTTTGTTGATTTTCGGTTTTGTTTTTACAACAATGCGTAGACAACGTGTTTTTTTTTATACTGGTACACAGTGGGATTGAATTTAGTTCTGTATTATTTACACAACAATATGTATAGACGTTTTCTTTTGTCTGCTGGTATGGGTGGTAAACATGTTACTTTTGCACAAACAGTGCATTCAGAACACAACAGTCACGTAGTTGAACGACTGCCGTTCAATTTTGAGAAAAGTGAGCTCTCGCCTAGCACTGTAAACAACGATGAGCGATGGTGAAGATGGATTTGCTTTGTGAATGGGACAAGTCAGACTCACAGCCAGGATGCTCAGACTTAGACGTTGAAAATGCTGTTTCGGATTTTAACACTCCTGGAGAAAATGATTTATTACTCGGGATACTGTAAGTATACCGAGTTATAAAATGTGTTAGACTTCAGTCTTTTTTTTTCCTGTGCAGCAAAATACACAATACAATTAGGTGGCGGTGTTTTGATTGGGCAATGCACAATAGAAGGCACGTGGTGGTGTTTTTATTGGCCAATACACAATAGAAGGCACGTGGAGGTGTTTCATCGTAGCCCAAAGTGCAAAATATTGCATCATTATTGTACCATCAAGAGCCTTGAGGCACGTGACTCATAAATCTCTTTCTGTTCAGCCTTTGTGGTGGACTGTCTTGCTTGGATTACTGAGGATGTTGCGATATCTTTGTAAAGTTGTGAAGATTTTAATCCAGTAGACTTTCTCCTCGTGAAAAGGTTTGCCGAATTTGAGACAAGGTTGGAAGCCTCGCACGTGCTGTGAGTATCGACTCGAATTAGAACGTTGACAGTTCTATATTTAGAAAATCGCAAAGTTGTTTGTGATGTAACTTGATCCGCATGATATCACAACTCGATCGCTGTGACAGTTCTATATTAAGAGACAAGTTTGCGAATTTTTGGTTTTCAGTGACATCAGGAAACACTACAATTAAACATTTAGATTTTTTACCTTGATCAGGTAAATGACATTTTAAGGATATATCTGCTGGCCTGTTTTCAGCTAAGTAACACGCTTCGTTTTGAAAATAGAGCAGTTTGAATTTTGAGGCTTTTTTTATAATGCGTGACATCTGGATTGCTTCTGAGAAACATGTCATACACGGAAACGATTAGCCTTGTGTTTTCGAGTTTTGAATAACCAATATGTTAAGAGAAGTTTCTATGCGAATGTTTCCAAGCTTAGTAGAGAGAAAAATGTTTTAAGAGAGCCAATCGTTATGCATTTCTATAGGTCTACAGGTACCCATCTTTTCTATCTAGTTTATTAGCTAGCTTAGTCTACAGCTCCTCTGTCTCTGGCCAAAAGCCATTTAAGCCCCTGGCTTTGGCCCAACTTATGATTACTTTGTATAGAATTTTGTGTGGAATAAACAATAAACAAAGTTAACTCCAGATGTTGCCACTTAATTTAGAAGTAAACAACGACAGCTGACAACGAATATGAATGGCAACTCTGAAAACAGTTAAACGATCTTTGCTTGTACGTGAACAAAAAGGCCTTATGTGAACCCAAAAGCAAACCACTAGCCGGATAGTTTTCGAGAATCAGAAAGTGTTCGTCCGGCTTCTGCAGCGCAAAAGTATCCCGAGTAAACGCTCATAGAGCGTCTTGTTGATTGAAGGTCCACCCGCTACCAATGTCCTTGCAGCGAGTAAGCCCCACGAAGAAGAGGTTGGTAAACGAAGCAGTGACTAGATACCAGGGTTGTTTACCGTTTAGAAAAAAATTCCGGAAATTTCGGTTGGGAATTTCGTTCGGAAGGAATGGTACGTTTTGTTTACCATTTGCCTAAAATTTCTGGATTGTCACGTCGCGCTCGCTGATTGGATAGATTACGCTCGGCCAAAAGCCAAGAGGACTGAAACTAGTACGAAACACAAAAACTTCTAAATGGTAAACGAATTTCCATCGTGAACGTCCCAACCGGGAAAACAGGACTGCCTTTTCAGAAAACTCCCGTTTGTTCCGGGAATTTTCCAGTGGGACGAACCAAAAAAACGTTTACCATTTACATTCCAACCGGAATTTCCGGGAATCTGTGGTAAATGGTAAACAACCCAGCTAACACACCAAAGACCACGGCGTGGTCGGTAACTGTTTGACATTTCCCATGTGTTTGTTTGTTTTTCTTTAGAGTTTACAAGTGATGGGAGACTAAGTCGAGGGGAATATGAGTAGGGGAATATGAGCAGGGGAAATATATATTGCATTGTTTTGCTATTGTTATCAGCTTTTTTTTCAGCCCCGCACTCCCCTGTTATAGTCACAGCCGCCACCAACTTTTCAGACAGTGAATAATAATGAGGGGTTATGCAATATATTCCCCTGAAAAGAACAAAGGAAACCGAGCCAACTGACAAATAAAATGTGATAGGCATTTCTTTGGAGCTCTCCACGTGCACCAGGCTTGCTTTGATATAAATATTTTACAAATGAACCTTTGAGTGATTAAATTTCTCTTGAATTTGCTTTTATAGGACTGATCAGTTTGGGAATTATATTTTCCTCGTTATTGAGGCGACAACACGAGCACTGAGTTCAACAAGAGCCATAATGGCTTTTAGCTCGGGGAAAATGCAGGATGTAGCTTGCAGAGGACGTGCAATGTTGTCATTGCCACTTGTCGTTTGACATAAGAACCAAGATCAAAGAGTCGTGAACGCAAATATGATATTTCAAAATTAATGGCCGAAGGGTAAAGCGGCAATGATTTATCCTATGATTTTGAGTCTTGTAAACACCGATGTTAAAGTACGGTTCCATTTTGCACTTCAATTTTTCCTTCGTTCGCCTCAGTTCATGCTTTGACCACAAACGCCCTATCATACGCGTGCTGTTATTCCTATCGATAAAACTATGGCAAGCAAAGGCACTTTTAACATACAAATGAATTCTTGAAGATCTTGGAACATTTTTACTTTTTTTTTTTTTTTTGCAGATTCGCCTTAGTTTTCTTGGTTTGTTCACAAAATTGCCTCTTTGACACAAATCCTACTGGGTTCACGTGCTCGTCTTCGAGATACAGGACTTCTGTTACTCGTGTTTTCGTAGTAAATAAACTTGTCAAATCGTGACGTGCACGTTTTGAGAGAAACAGATTCTGCTACAACAGAATAAGCTGTTTTACAAGGTGATGTACCTTCCTTCCTCAAAGGTTCGTTCAAAGAATAGCACAAATCAGAAACAAAAGTATCCCGTTTATCAGCTTTAGTTTGAGTGTTTTGTGGCGATGTTTTGCTGTCACATCACTAAGTAGTCGGCTCCAGTGGAGGTTTCGCTAGAGATTGACTTGGTTCTGATGCTATATTCTTTGTTCTGGGTTTAGTTAATTTCAATGTACGTAAATTTCTAAATTTAGAAGGCTTTGATGTTGTACTCTTTTTTGATACACGTTTGTTTCTTAGTTTCAGTGGCTCAAATGATGGCTTGTTTTAAGCTGTTAGTTTTAACACTGGTTTGTTTACTCGTGTAAAATTTTCATATCTCAAGTATTTGCTCGTAAATACCCCATATTTACCCGTGTATAATGCGCACCCGTATATAATGTGCACCCTGTTTTTCTAGACAATTTTCCAAAAATAAAATAAATAGCAGTATACCTATCTGTTAAAATAACCACCATTTGGTCAGAGAAAATTCTCACCCGATCGAACAGCTGGAGTTACCTACTCGCGAAAAACAAATACAAATTTTCTGCCGGTTCGGGTTGTCATTGATTAAAAAAAACTTGTTCCAGTTAAAATTTCTCTGATATTCAAAAGCTTTTGGTCACTATTAGCTAGGTTGTTCTGACTTTTGTTAAGCTTGTGTATCGTGTACCGCGATCACTAAAATTTGTTAATTACAAAAGGCAACCAAAAACTGTTTTATCTGATAAGACTCTGATAGGAATAGTGTATTTGAGACGGCATGAGAGAATGATTTAGACACCCGTTACAGAAATTCTCATATGCTCAGACTCTTCGTTGTTGCTGTGTAAAAATTCTCGCTTTCTGTCATTCACGCAAGTGATGGCGTCACTTCGAGGTAGACAGCACGAGTTGTGAGGCAAGTAAACAGACAACCCCATCTTTTCGCGGTTCCGCGGCCCCACTTAACTGTTAGTGGCCCAAATAGGTCGACACCAGTAAAGGTGAATGGAGGGTGGTACGCCTCCAGCCTTGCTCCCGGTAGAGACCCCATAAACTGCTCCATGGCTTTAGCATTCATTCTTCGGAACCTAATGCAGCTCCTAATAGTCTTCTTCACTAGGCTTCTTCCACCAACTATCCAGAACATTCTTCGCAGCTCACACAGTGTTTGTTCCCTTCCACTATGGGCAGCAAACTCATGGTAGTGCCGAACAATTAACTGACTCACATGATGGTGCTTTGGTAGGATCATTGGCTGTTTCTCATCCCATGAGAGTACTACAGCTTTCTGCAATCGTCCTCCTACCCGTAGGACTCTGTCTTCTAATACTGGTCTTAGGCTTACTAGCCTGCTAGACATTTTCACTTCCTTATTCTGCCTCACTTCCTTGACATCTTCAGGAAAACATTCATTCTGAACACTGCGAACAATGACTCGAGTTGACTCACTCAGCTCTTCTAACGTCAATGGTCCAGTAGAACGGGAAACCCTCCAATCCGTGATCCACTGACAAAATCGTACTATCCACGCGACACGGCGTTGTAGGACTGGCCATGAACCAGAGCTCTCTATAAACTTCTTCAGGCCACCATGCCTATCTTCTTGTGCATTGCTGGTTTTGTCACAGTCATCAGTGTAATTGTCACTACGATGTGTTCTTACACTGACAGGGTGAACACTTGCTGAGACCCGCACTTCCGGGTCGCTGTCTGGAACTTCTTCATATTCTGCACTTGGCCAACAATCTTCTGTTTCCCAAAGGAAACCGGGTCCTCTCCACCACCGATGTTGATTAGAGAGTTTCTGAGGATTCAAGCCCCGTGAAGCATCATCAGCAGGAGTAACCTTTCCAGGGCAATGCCTCCATTGATCTGGCGAAGTAACTTCACGTATTTCAGGTACACGATTGGCAACGTACGTCTGAAATCGCTTGGTCTCATTCTTGATATATTGCAGTGTCGTCTGTGAATCTGACCAAAATGTAACCTTTCTTATCGCGTACGTCAACTCATCCATAAGCACTCGATATATCTTCACAGATAATGTGGCTGCTTGCAACTCAAGCCTGGAAATGGAGATCGGCCTCACTGGTGAACTTCTCGACCTTCCAACCAAAAACGAACATCTAACGTTTCCAGTGGCATAAACAAATCTAAGATAGGCACACATCCCAAAGCCATCTTCGGGAGCATCTGAGAATAGGTGACGATATACATTACGCACTTCGCCATCAACCAGGTGGCATCTCGATACTTGAACTTGTGATAATGCAGGCAGCTCGTACTTCCACTTATTCCAACGGCTCTGCAAATCTCCAGGTATTTCATCGTCCCATCCCAGATTAAGTTTCCACAACTTCTGCAAAATCTTCTTAGCTTCTAGGACGACTGAGCAAACAAATCCCATAAGATCATACAGCGAACTTACTGCTGACAGAATTCCACGCTTTGTAGGTGGCTGGTGAGGCACGCGAACCTTAAACAGGAACGCATCTTTCTCTACATCCCACTGAACCCCCAACGTTCTTTCTAGTGGAAGGTTCTCGAGATCCAAATCCAGCGTTGGTCTTGCTCTCTCTCCATCAGGTATCTCAGACAGCACCTCTCGGCTGTTGCTCATCCATTTCGTCAGCCTAAATCCGGCTTCATTGAGTAAACACATTACTTCATTTGATAACGAACTTGCTTCGTTTACTGTCCCAACCGACTTGACAAGGTCATCAACGTAAAAGTCCTTGGTGACGGCATTCACAGCCTCATCACTGAATCTTCCTTTACTATCTTCTGCAGCTCGCTTCAGGCAAAAGTGAGTCTTTGGCGCCTCTTGGTCTTCAACTGACATAGCTTTCTTGGAGATCCTGTTCACGTCAATATCATCAAGCCTCAGGAATTGTCTCATCTGCTGATCTGACAGCTCATCACCGTACTTCACAAAATTCACATTCACTACTTGAGAGGACGAGGTATTATCCACATCCACTGGTCCAAGCACAGCCCATCCCAGTACAGTGCGAACAGCAAACGTTTCTCCTGATTTCCCTCTCCTACATTCTTCATACACTTGGGCTTCAGGAACATTTGCACCAATCAGCATTGTCACCTGCTTGTTATCAACGTCAGGAATTTCAAGGTCCTTTAAATGGGGCCATCGCAACAAGTCCTTTGCCCTTGTTGTTGTGATGATAAGATTGCCTACGACTTTAACATTTTCAATAGTAAGAGTACGATCTTCGAGGCTATCAACAGCTTTCACTTGAACGTTGGCTTGGCCGACCTTTACTGGAGACTCGCCCGACAATGTACGTACAGCTAACGTGTCACAGCTGTTCACTTCTAACCCAAGTCTATCAGAGATTACTTTTGAGAGTAATAATAATAATACAGTTCTTAAAAACGCATTATACTTAAGTCTCAATGTCTTTTACATAATGTCTCTTCACTCCCAGTGTCAAGCAAAGCATACGTAGTGACAGAGTGTACATCATTGTTCATTTTCTTAACTGGGACAACTTGCAATGTAACTTTAGTTCTTGATGTCATGGAATATGTTTGGCAATATGACGTTCCAAGAAGTTGAATAGGCTCTGTAGTGGTGGCATGCACATTAGCCTGCTCTTTTGGATCTGGGTTTCCCTGAAGGTTCACACCTGCACCCTCTTTGTCTTCTGTTACTTTGTGCAGCAAGGAATGGTGAGGTTGCTGACAATGTTTGCATCTAAATGTTGACTGCCACTGATTAGCAGCATGTCATTTACGTAAGCAGTTCAAACAAAGTCCCTTGTACCTAACAGACTTGCTGATGAAATCAGGACAACATTCTATCTTGTGCGCAGGGTCACAACTGTAGTATTTCCCACCAACACCTTAGTGCATTGTAGGGTGCTGTTCCTTATTTGAGGTAGGTGGATTCTCACTCGCGCTGAGTCCAACGTGTGTTGCCATTGTCGTTACCTTGGAATCAACTGCTGTATTGGGGACAGGTGGGAATGTTTGCCAGCTACTTCTTGGGTATTTTCTTGACACAGACCTACTCGTCTCACCAACCCTTCCTAACACAGTGTCATTAACTGCCTCAGCCCGCCGCTCAATAAACTCCACTAGATCCTTGAGATTTGGAAATCCTCTACTTTCTCTTATTCGAAGAGCTTCATCTCTCCACTTAACTTGTAGTGCAACGGGCAGCTTTCCTGACATTTTGCCAAATTTCTCATGTTCATTTCAGGGAGAGCATTAATCGATCTTTAAGTCTCATACAATGTCCTTGAGAGGTCAGCAAACTTTCGCAATCCTGATCCATCATTGCTTGATATCTTTGGTCCATCAACCAAGGCATCAACACACGCCTTCGTCACTATGTGTGCTTGCCCAAAACGTTGCTGCAGCACTTTTAGGGCCCACGACAACCCACCAGGCAATCCTTCATTTACTGTTACAGCGTTTCTAGCTTGACCATCAAGAAATTGCATCAGACGCGACATTTTCCGAGTTTCTGAAATGTTCTGAGTACCAACCATTTCATCAAAACGTGCTCTAAATCGGAAGTATTCGCATGGATTACCAGAGAACGTGACTACGTCCAATGGGGGAGGGTTGGATTTAGTTACTATTGAGTCTATACTAGGTGTTAGCTTAGTCACCATGGTCTCAGTGGTATTAGCAAAAAAAGGATACACTATCAGGCTGATGATCTTGATTGGATGGTAATGCTGCCTTTACAAATGGCACTGCAGCTGAATTTAAACTAGGTCTTTTAACATCAAACTTCGGTACTGCTGCTCCACCTGGGGTAGAGTTAAATAATGGACCTACTCTGGGTGCTGGTACTTCAGCCAATGGTGCCCATAATACAGACCTTTCATCCTTTAGTGTGGGTTTATGATCCAGCACCTTTGTTGGATCTTCCAACTCCTCAGAATTTAGGTATTCAGTTTTAATGTCCTTGGGGTTCTCTTCACATGTAATGTCCTGCACACTATTTGCCCTACCAATAGGACTAGGGGAAGTATCTTCTAGCTCCTCGTAAAACTGGAGCTTGGTTTAAGCTAGCTCCACCACATCCTCTGCTTCTGCAATTTGATTGTCTAACTTTAACTGTCCTTCCTTTAATCTCCTCTCTCTAGCCCTTTTCAACTGCTCCAATTTCTTTTCAGAGAGAATCTTCTGCAACTTTGCATGTTCTTGTGCTACTACACTAGCTTCAGAGACACTAGACCTTCACGAACAACCAGAGAGAACACATTGAACATCATCTTTGAGTTCAGATATTGGCAGACTAGGTGAAACAATGTGAGTGAGTTCCATAAAGTTATCATCCGCTACAGTGCCTTTACCGTTTACAGCCTTCGAAACCCCTCCTTCAGATCCAATCATGTATTGATCTATCGATTTGATGTAACCATAATATACTTTGCTGTGATCAGCATGGCGATTCTCCTCCTGCTTCTTCTCAACACTTTCGCCAGGTAGTAACTTCATTAAATCGTAATAAACATGTGCATATTGCTTCCACTGGGTGTCTAAACGGTGGGTTTCGCTTCGAACTTCAGGTAAAAAATTTGTAATCCTTAAAGTACTCGTCAAGCCTACGATAAATCTTTGTCATTTCACTTAGATTCCCAGCCTTAGACCTCCTTAACGCTACAATCCTGCCAGAAATCACAGAATCATCAATAACGGAATGCAAAGCTCTGTGGAGAACTTAGGTGTTTGTGTGACGTTTGCGTGACTAAAAGAAATGCGAGCGGATCTGTCAAGAGCTGTTAACTGATGACTGTTTAGTTTACTTTATAATCATGTGTAATTTTAGACTTAGAAACCCGAGCGTGGGAGAAAAAAGGGTTGTTGTGTAATCACTTGTGTTTGGAGAGCATTAAACGGGATTGGAATAGTTCTCATGCGTCTGTTTTGTCGAGATCTTTAAGCTATTCACGACAAAAGTGGCACCTCCGACGGGACGAGACACTGTTAAAAACTTCATAGATCGAGCGACGAGTACAGTAAAATATGACTACGTATGAGGACAAGATTAAAGCTGTGGGGACGAAATTAGCGATGCTGGAATTTACAGACAACGAGACAGAAAGTGTTATTGCGAAAGGACATCTACTATCGCTAGAAAGGCAGCACAAGATCCTAGAGAAGAAACTTGAAGAAGTACACAATTTAAAGGTAGAAATCCAAGAAGCTAAACTAGAACGCGGTGAGGAAGCAGTGGATGTCAAAGCTTGGAGCGAAGATATTGAAGCCAAATTAGTGAAATTTGAGCAATTGGTAAACAACGTGGAAAAGATTACAAAGGAGATCAAGTGCAAAGAGATGGAAGAGGAAAAGCAAGTGGAACTAAAATTCACTGCCCAGATGAAGGAAAAGCAATTCGAAAAAGAGTTGAGATTCGAAGAAGAGAAGTACGAGAAGAAGATACAGTTAGAGAAGAAGCTAGAAGAAAATCTAAAAGGAATGACGTCACATAAAGCGGCGAACACAAAGCTTCCGAAACTTGTCATAACAAAATTCAATGGCACGCACGTCGACTGGTTGAGATTTTGGTACCAATTTGAGGCAGAAATAGACACCGCTCAAATACCGGCCGTAACCAAATTTTCTTACCTCAAGGAATTGCTCGAAAAGAAGGTTCGCGTTAATGTCGATGGTCTCCCTTTCAACTCAGAAGGTTACGAAAGAGCGAAAAACAGTTTGAAAACAAAATATGGGAAAACGAGTGAGATTATCAACGCATACGTGCAGGCGATTTTGGCATTACCTCACATCACTGGAAGTCAGCCAGCGAAGATACACGATTTTTACGAAAAGCTGTTATCAAATGTGCAAGCGTTGGAAACCTTAGGAAAGCTACGAGAGATCTCTGGGTACGTACGAATGACGATTGATAAATTGGAAGGCATTAGAGGAGACCTGGTGAGAACCGACGATGATTGGCAGGAATGGGAATTCCCTCAACTCGACTTGGCCCTCAGAAAGTGGACGGAAAGAAACCCCCAGAAGCAGGACGACAGAGCCATGGAAAAGCCTCCTTTAGGAGTCCAGCCATTTAAGAAATCGAAAACCTTCCAGGCCAAGCAGCAAGAAACGAAGTCTTAGACGTGCGTTTATTGTGAAGAGAGCGGACACAGACCTAGCGATTGCAGCAAAGTTGCTTCTGTGGCGGAGCGAAAGAAAGTACTAATGGACAAACAGCTGTGCTTCAACTGTGCTGGTACCAAGCACAAGGCTTTCGAATGTCGCAGTCAAGTGGGTTGCCTATTCTGCGAACGAAGACATCATTCTTCAATTTGTGACAGGGGATCAACAGGACACATGCTAGTAGCGACTGGAGACACAGCAGTCACTTACCCGGTTGTAGTGGTGAATGTCGAAGGAATTAAATGCCGGGCGCTGCTAGATACCGGAGCTGGTAGTTCCTATGCTTCCTCCGCACTACTCGAACGCCTACAAAAACGACCTATCGGCAGAGAGCGACGGCGAATTGAGGTCATGATGCAGTCAACAAACCAGGTGATTGAGCTTCACAAGCTGAAGATCAGCAGTGTGGATGGGAGTTTTCACCTCGAGACGGAAGTTACAAAGGTAAACCGTAGCCAGCTCCTTTCCCTTGGAAATCCCAAGTATAAAGAGAAAATTGCAAGATTTCCTCATCTGCAAGGTGTCATCATGGACGATACAGACGAGAAGGCAGAACTCCCGATACATCTAATACTTGGAGCCAGCGAATATGCGCGAGTGAAAGTAAACAGCATGCCACGAATCGGTAAACTGGGGGAGCCAATAGCGGAGCTAACTCGTTTTGGATGGACGATGAAGCCCCCTGGGAAAGAAGTAGACTTGACCAACATGTTCTTGACGCAGGCGTCCTCTTGTGATTACGAAAACCTCTGCAGACTTGATGTGTTAGGCCTGGAAGATACGAACGTGGGAGACCAAGGAATCGTTTATGAAGTTTTTAAGGAGCAGTTGAAGAGAAGTCCAGAAGGGTGGTACGAGGTTGGTTAACCTTGGAAGGGCAACCATCCTCCTTTACTTAACAACGAAGCAGGAAGTTTGAAGAGACTGAATGCACTCACTACGAGATTGGAAAAACAACCGGGGATGCTTGAACGGTATGATTCCGTGATTCAGGATCAGCTAGCCCAAGGTATTGTGGAGCGTGTGGAAAGTGAAGCTAAAGGGAGGGAATTTCACATACCGCATAAACCAGTCATCCGGGAAACAGCTGAGAGTACCAAGTTGCGCACTGTCTATGATGCATCTGCAAGAGCAAGTGAAAAGGCCCCATCCTTGAATGAATCCCTCGAGATCGGACCACCGACTCAAAACCAACTATGGAGCGTCCTGGTGAGAAACCGTTTCCATCCCGTAGCTATCTCAGGTGATCTAAAGCAAGCATTCCTCCAAGTTCTAATCTTGGAACCAGACAGAAATGTGATGCGGTTTCATTGGTACAAGGATCTGAAGACTAAAGAGATTGAGGCGTTACGCTTCACACGAGCTCTCTTTGGCTTGGCGCCTTCTCCCTTCTTGCTTGGGGGAGTCTTACGGGAACATCTGGGACTCTGTCGGGAACGGTTTCCAGCAGAAGTGGAAGAAATCCTCTGAAGTCTATACGTCGACGACCTCATTACTGGTGGACCGACCGTTCGAGAGACGCAGCACTTGAAATAATCTGCGCAGACAATCTTCAGTGAAGCCCAGTTCCAATTACATAAATGGCACTCTAATGTACCATCCTTAGAGACTGATACGCTGCAGGAAGAAAGAAGTTCAGAACAAGAATCGAGCTATGCCAAACAACAACTGGGAGCGAATCCAGGCGAGACAACGCTATTAGGAATGCCGTGGGACAAAGAAAAGGATACGATCGCCGTTGTCTTCCCCACACAACCGTTAGAACCCACTAAGAGAGAGCTTCTGGGAAGTCTAGCTAGAATTTACGACCCACTTGGTGTCGCCTCTCCTACCATATTGGCGGGCAAAGTGCTGTACAGAGAAGTATGTGACAGCCGTCTTGCCTGGGACAAGACGTTATCTGGCGTAGCGTTAGGCAAGTGGAATGCTTGGAAGAAGAAATTGCCAGACAAGGTTGAGATACCGCGTAGCCTAGCTCAGCATCAAGAGAGAATCGTTGGCATTGATCTACATGGATTTGGAGACGCTTGCAATAAAGGGGTAGCATCGGCAGTGTTCGCAGTTGAACGTCAAGCACAAGGTACTCAGCAAAGCCTCGTCACAGCTAAATCACGCCTAGCTAAGCAGGGACTAACTATTCCCAGACAGTAACTAGTATCCGCTCATATTACAGCAAACCTCATCAGCAACGTAAAAGTAGCCTTGACAGGATTCCCAGTGGAAAGTGTCTACGGTTGGTTGGATAGTAGCGTCGCGCTCCACTGGATTAAGGGAAATGGTGATTACAGGCAGTTTGTGGCAAACAGAGTCAAGAAAATCCAGCAGCACAGCTTTATCCAATGGAGATATGTCCGTTCAGATCAGAACCCCGCTGACCTTGGTAGCAGAGGAGGGCGTGTAGACGAATCTGCGAAGTTGTGGTGGGAAGGTCCTGCATGGCTCGCTGAACCAGAAAGCTGGCCACCAGACATTGTCACCGCGGCTACAAGCGAAACTCAAGCGGAAGCTAAAGTGGTGAGAGAAGCTTTGTTTGTGACCAAGACAGAGGACGATGTGCTGAATGAAACCTTGGAAAGCATGGCTACTGGAAAGCCATCCGAATCGTAGCGTGGATAGCAAGGTTCCTGAGTAACTGTAAAGCGAAAGGTGCGAAGAAGAAGTCTGGGCCTTTAACTACTGAGGAGACGGAGACCCAAGTTGAAAGGTGGATTTACAGAGTGCAGTCCAGATTTGCCGCAACGGACAAGTATCAGAAAGACGGGCCTCGTCTTAACCTACAAAAGAATGAACAAGGGCTCTTCGAATGCCGAGGCCGCATTCAAGGTGACTATCCGATCTATCTTCTTCAGCGAGAAATTGGTCGCAAGTGCACACGAGAACACTCTCCACGGGGGAGTCAGTCTGACGATGGCTAAAGTTCGAGAAAAGTATTGGATACCACGACTGAGACGATTAACCAAAAGGGTGATCAAAAGCTGCAACGGATGCAAAAGGTTTCAAGCGGTAGCCTATGCACACCCACCAACAGTTAACCTACCAAGGGACAGGACTGAAGGGTCCACACCATTTCAAGTGATCGGAGTCGATTACGCTGGACCAATCAAGTACCGAACGAGAGGACGTAAAGAAGGAAAGGCGTACATCGTGCTCTTCGCCTGCAGCCTTACAAGGGGTCTATACCTAGAGTTGCTTCCGGACCTTACCACCGACGAGTTCCTTGGAAGCTTCAAGCGCCTGATAGCCCGAAGAGGAAGATCGAACAAAATCTACTCAGATAATGGCAAGACTTTCGTTGCTGCAGCGAAGTGGCTGAGACAGGTGGAGAAAGATGAGAAGTTCCAAGATTGGTTAGCCAGGCAAGGAATAAAATGGCAATTCAACTTAAGCAGAGCCTCCTGGTGGGGAGGCCAATTTGAAAGACTTGTTGGCCTTCTGAAGCAGTCCCTCTACAAGACCATTGGCAATGGAAATCTACAATGGAAAGAGCATCAAGAGGTCATTTTGGACGTCGAGATAACTCTCAACAACCGCCCTCTTGGCTATATGGAAGACGATGTTGAGCTACCCGTTCTAACCCCTAATTCTCTATTGTTTGGGCAGTCAAATATTCTCCCAGAAATGAATCCCAGTGGGATAGAAGATGCTGACCTCAGAAAACGTGCAAGATACCTTCTGAAGTGTAAAGAAGCCCTGTGGCGAAGATGGTCCCGAGAATATGTCACAGCACTCCGAGAGCGACACAACATTATCCATCAAACCAAGGAAATGAATATAAAAGCAGGAGAAGTGGTGCTCGTGAAATCCGAAGAACGCAACTGGGGTCAATGGAAACTAGGAGTGGTGGATACCCCGATAGAAGGCAGGGATGGCGTTGTACGAGCTGTGCGGCTCAGATCCGGAAAGTCATTTATCGAAAGACCCATTCAACACTTGTATCCCTAGGAATTGGCTTGTGATGTGTCGACTCAAAGAGAGGCCATACCCCTGAATGCAGAGGCCAAAGAATTCAGGCCGAGCAGGCGAGCTGCAGTGGCTGCTCGAAGGCAGATGAGAGCTATAGCTAGCGCTGAAGACAACGAAGATTGACTTTGCTTAATGAACATTTAATGAGACAGTGTTTTGTTCGCTGATCTCTAGAAACATTTAGTGTATGTATTTGCCCATATGCATAGTCAAATAGGGGGAGAGTGTGGAGAACTTAGGTGTTTGTGTGACGTTTGCGTGACTAAAAGAAATGCGAGCGGATCTGTCAAGAGCTGTTAACTGATGACTGTTTAGTTTACTTTGTAATCATGTGTAATTTAGACTTAGAAACCCGAGCGTGGGAGAAAAAAGGGTTGTTGTGTAATCACTTGTGTTCGGAGAGCATTCAACGAGATTGGAATAGTTCTCATGCGTCTGTTTGGTCGAGATCTTTAAGCTATTCACGACAGCTCTTCTTCCCGCTACTTTGACATCATCGA